>CM024268.1:23208541-23639649 GCA_013621005.1 Aeschynomene evenia
GATCAAAACTCAGATTCCGATGAAGATGACATCTCTCTTCTAGTAAGGAAAATGAAGAAAGCTTGGAAGAGAAGACCAAGCAAAGACAAAGAGATCACACCTAGAAAAGGAAAGTCAAAGTCTTCTGATGCCACATGTTTTGGCTGTGGAGAAAAGGGCCACTTCAGAACGGAGTGCCCTCAGAACAAGGAAAGAAGAAGTTCATTCCCAAGAAGAAGAAGAAGGCAATGGCTGCTACATGGAGTGACTCAGAAGAGGAAGACTCTGAGTCAGAAAGTGAAGAGGAAGCTAATGTCTGTTTCATGGCCGGTACTGACTATATTCTGGAAACAGAATCTGAGTCAGAAGAGGTACCAAACTCTCCTCCTCTCTCATACTCATACAATGAGATCTCAGAACTCTATGAAGAGCTTCTGAGAGACTCAAACGAATTAGCTAACAGTTTCAGCAAACTAAGAAAGTCTTTTAAATCCTTAGAAGCTGAAAATGCTAGACTAATTCAAGAAGTAGAGAACCTAAGGCTTGAAAGAGATGACTTTAAAAATAGATATCTTGAAAGTCACAACCTCTATCAAGCTTTAGAAACAATGTCTTCTGTAACTGTTGAAAAAGCCGAACTGGCTTTGATAGAATTACAAAAGACAAATGAGCTTCTCACTTCTGACTTGGTTAAGATGGTCAAAGGTGAAAAAATGATGACACTCTTGCTTGGTGGTCAAAGACCTTACAAGGATAAGAGTGGACTCGGTATGAAGAAATCTTCGAACCAAATGATATTGATCCATCCTTAACTAAATCACCTCGCACGTGCATAGCTGTTTTAAGAGTGGCCATGGTTCTGAAAAATGTCCTATGTTGGAAAAAGGAAAAATCTCTAAGCCTCAGAAGGCTCAAAAGAAAACTCAGAAAGCTAAGCCTTCTAAGAAGACTAACCCCTCTCAGAAGGGAAAAACTTCTCAGAAAGCAAGTGCTTCTGAAAAGGGCAAACAAAAGGTCTCTGACTCTCAAAACCATGACCTCTCTAAGAAAAGAAGGCAAAAGTCCAAGAAAGCTAACAAGCAAGGACCCAACAAAGAATGGGTACCTAAATCTGTTAACTTTGTGACTGCAGGTGCATCATCAAGCGCTGCTCCACCACCACGATGAGCAGTGGTACCTTGACAGTGGCTGCTCAAGGCACATGACTGGAAGCAAGCACTGGTTCAGAAGTCTCAAGCCCAAGAAAGGCGGAACAGTGCGATTCGGTGATGGCGCTAAGGGGAGAGTCACTGCAATCGGAGATGTTGGTAAGGATTCCTCTCACCAAATCTCAGATGTACTTTTGGTCGATGGCTTAACTCACAATCTATTAAGCATTAGTCAATTTTGTGACAAAGGCTTAAAGGTTGAATTTTATGCCAAGTATTGTCATGTGATTAATCTCACAACTGACAAGATCGTTCTGGAAGGAAAACGTGTTGGTAACATCTATGTTATCCATCTGGATGATCTAAAGGATCAAAATGTGGAATGCCTTGTCTCTGTCCAAGAAGACAAATGGCTATGGCATAAGAAACTTGGTCATGCCCATATGAGACTTCTTTCTGAACTCTCTCAGAAAGGACTTGTAAAGGGCCTTCCAGAATTAAGTATCAGAAGGATGCAACCTGCGACTTCTGTGAAAAAGGGAAACAGACCAAGGCTCCTTTCCCAGTAAAAGTGGTATTTCTACTCAGAAACCACTGGAACTGCTCCACATGGATCTCTTCGGACCAACCAGAACAGCTTCCCTTTCTGGAAAACGCTATGGTCTTGTCATAGTGGATGATTACTCCAGATTCACTTGGGTTTTCTTTCTAGCTTCTAAGGAAGAAACTTTTGAGAAGTTCAAAGCATTTGCGAAAAGAGTTTCAACAGAAAAGGATTCGCACATTCATGCCATTAGATCAGATCATGGTGGTGAATTTGAGAATCATGCTTTTGAAAAGCTTTGTGAAAATCTGGGCATTGCTCACGAGTTCTCTTCTCCCAGAACTCCTCAACAAAATGGAGTAGCTGAGAGAAAGAACCGAAGCCTTCAAGAGATGGCAAGAACAATGCTCTTAGAAAGTGGACTTTCAAAAGGTTTCTGGGCTGAAGCAGTTAATACTTCATGCTACATTCAGAACCGAGTCTTTCTGAGACCAATTCTGAAAAAGACACCTTACGAGCTGTGGAAGAATAAAATACCAAACATCTCTTATTTCCATGTATTTGGTTCTTCTTGTTTTATTCTCAACACAAAGGACAAACTCTCTAAGTTTGATCCTAAGTCCGATGATGGATACTTCCTAGGATATTCCTCAGCCTCTAAAGCTTACAGAGTATATAACAAAAGGAGTAAATGTGTTGAAGAGACAATCCATATTAAGTTCAAAGAACTTAGTAAGGACCTGTCTCAGAAAGATGCTAACTTAGAAGATGAATTTGAGAAACTCAACATCTCTTCTGAGAAAGCCAAAAGGAAGATTCTTATAGATGATGAGACTGACTTCCAACCCATGGAACAATCATCTTCATCTAAAGAAAAATCCAGTAACATCATCAAAGCTCCAGAACCTAGAGAATCTACTTCTCCAAATACAATGGAACCTAGATTCTCAGAAGACAAGCTTCTGATGACTCAGAAAGAGAACCTTCTGTGTCTCGTTCTCAGAACCCTACTCCTAAAGGGATCAGAGGTTCAAGAGACTTGAAGAACATCTCTCAGAATGAAGTCTTGGGCAATCCAGAAAGTGGCGTAAGAACCAGAAGGAACTATACAAATCTTGCTATGGTTTCTGAACTTGAACCAGATTCCATAGAAGAGGCGTTAGATGATCCTAGCTGGGTAAATGCCATGCAGGATGAACTTGACCAATTCGAGAGAAATCAAGTTTGGAAACTGACTCAGAAACCCAAAGGCAAAAGTGTCATTGGGACTAAATGGGTGTTTCGAAACAAACTTGATGAAACGGTCAAGTCGTGAGAAACAGGCCAGATTGGTTGCACAAGGGTACAACCAACAAGAAGGGATAGACTATGATGAAACTTTCGCTCCAGTCGCAAGATTGGAAGCTATCAGAATGTTGCTGGCTTTTGCTGCACACAAAGGTTTCAAACTCTATCAGATGGACGTTAAGTCTGCCTTCTTGAATGGATACCTTTCTGAGGAAGTTTATGTAAAACAACCTCCTGGTTTTGTGAATGATGCATTCCCGGATCATGTATTCAAGCTTACAAAGGCTCTCTATGGTCTGAAACAAGCTCCAAGAGCTTGGTACGATAGATTGAGCTCTTTCCTGCTTAAAAAACAGATTCTCAAGAGGGAAAGTGGACACAACTCTTTTTACACTCTCAGAAGACTCTGGCTTCTTGATTGTCCAGATTTATGTTGATGACATAATATTTGGCGCAACCAATGAATGCCTTTGCAAAGAATTCTCCAAGCTTATGCAAAGTGAATTCGAGATGAGCATGATGGGAGAGTTAAAATTCTTCCTAGGATTGCAAATCAAGCAGAGTCAGAAGGGACAGTTATTCATCAAGAGAAGTATACCAAGGAACTTCTGAGGAAGTTTCTGATGGATAAGGCCAAACCTATGAGCACTCCCATGCATCCCTCTCAAGTAATTGACTTGGATGAAGATGGTGAGAAAGTCTCAGAAAGCAACTATCGAGGGATAATTGGCTCACTTCTCTACTTAACTGCCTCCAGACCAGATATCCAACTCAGTGTTGGTATCTGTGCTAGATTCCAGTCTAAGCCCAAGCAATCACACTTAACTGCAGTTAAACGAATTTTACGATATCTAAGTGGAACTACTAATCTTGGTCTTTGGTACGAGAAAGGTTGTTCTTCTGATGTTGTAGGTTACTGTGATGCCGACTACGCTGGAGATAGGATAGATCGCAAAAGCACAAGTGGCTGCTGCTGCTTCTTTGGAAAATGCTTGATCACTTGGTCTTGCAAGAAGCAAAATACGATCGCCCTATCAACTGCTGAAGCTGAATATGTATCTGCTGCGAACTGCTGTTCTCAGATGCTCTGGATTAAGAATCAGCTACTTGATTATCAAATAAGGTATACCAAAATCCCTATCCTCTGTGATAATACAAGTGCTATCAACTTAGCTAAGAATCCTATTCAGCATTCTCGATCCAAGCACATTGATATAAAACATCATTTTATTCGGGATCATGTGCAAAAAGGCGACATTGAACTCAAATTTGTAAATACTGAGGATCAAATCTCAGATATATTTACAAAGCCTTTACCCGAGGATCGTTTCAATGTTCTGAAAGGATTTCTTAATCTAAGATGTTTCTAAGTGCTGTGAAATTTAAAAACTCTCCCTTAGAAACCCCCCTTAGTCCTAGTTTAGACTTTGAGACGAACAATAGAACTAAGCTTCTGAGCTAGAAGTAGAAAAACACAAAAAAACTCTATCTGAGAAAATTTGTTCTCAGAAGACTCATCTCTCAGAAAGGAGATCTTCTGAAACATCTCTCAGAAGGAGGATTTCTCAGAAGGACCACCTCTCTCAGAAAGGTACCTTCCGAGAAACTAGTTACCAACGGTAACTTTTGGATAAGTGGCAGGAAACGGCTAGTTATCAGCCATGTCTATAAATACTTATAGCATTGTTTCATTCGAGCACTTTACGCTCAAAAACTTACCAAAACTCTGCCAAAACCTCTCCTCGCTTTCTAATCTTCATCTGCTCTCTATCTCTCTCTGGTTCTTCTATATCTCTTCTCAAACCTCAAACCTTTCTTTCAAATGGCCGTCTCTGGAGAAATCAAGGGTTTAATGAGAAACAATCTCAATGAGATATCCGAAGATATTCTCTATGACAATGAGGAAATGCAGTCCCTATTCCACAAGACTTATCTCCCACGGAATCTTGCCATGGGAAGGGTGTTGCCTCTCAATGTCTACAATCAGGTGGACGAAATCCAATTCACCTTCCTCAAGCAACCTGGATGGCCAGCCATGATGAGCTCCGAGGACGTGTGCTACCCAAATGTGGTAAGAGCTTTCTATTCGCAAATAGAAAGGTTCACCAACAAAGGGGTCAAGAGCAAGATTGGTGACCAACAGATCCGCTTCTCCTCTTCTGACATCAACAAAGTCTTCAAGACCTTGAATGGTGGTGCTGTCATCGCCGACGACCCAGAATGGGTCAAGGAGGTAGATGACTCAGAAGAAGAAGTCGTGACACTTCTGACTGGTAGCAACAGCCTACCACTCAAGGGGGTAAAGGTACCTCATCTCACGCAAGAGGCTAGAATCATCTTCTCCGTTGTGCAACACACCCTTCTCCCTCGAATTGGAGACATGGGGAACGTTACCACCATGGATGCCTGCCTGTTGTACCACCTACTGAAAAAGGAAAGAGTAGATTTTGGGAGGATGGTGCTCAACTACATGATGCACCAGGCTCATCCAAAGAGGGCTCTCACAAGTCTACCTTACGGAAGCCTTCTGACCAGAATCCTCAACCATTTCTCCTTCCCACTTGAAGACTATGAGTACGTCTTCAACCACAGTAAGTTCTCCATGGTCACCTTCAACAACATCAAGAAGAAGAAGGTACCAGATAAGGGGGCACCTAAGAAGAAGGAGGAAGCAAAGCCTTCTAAGGGAGCTGCTGGTCCCATCCAGCCCTCTAAGGCTGAGAAAGGAAAGGAAAAGGTTTCCGATCCTTCAGAAAAGAAGAAGAAGAAGCAAAAGGTGACTCATCCTTCTCCAACAAGGGTGACACGGAGTATGGCTTCTGAGGAAGCTCAGAAGACTCCTCAGAAGGCACCTACGGTTGTTGAGGCTGCTGAAGACTCAGAAGAAACAACATCTGAGCAACCCATGACCAGAAAAAGGAAAGCACCTCCCACTCTCCAAGTCCCAGAACGTGCCACCAGAAGGGAAAAAGAAACGTGGTCGTTTGGTAAAAGCTAACTCTAAAACTCCACCTTCATTTCTTCACTCTTCTTCTACTTCAATTCCTATTTCTGATTCTGTTGCTGGTTTAAACCCACCAAATTTTAAAAACTAAACTCCTACATTCCTTGAAATATCAGGGAAAAACTCACAAAGGAGTGGGGATAAAAACCACCAAGAAATAGAGCCCGCCAAAGACGACGGGTAAAGAAATTGTAGCAGTTACTGCTACTGCTGCCACCACCGCCGCTGCTACTGCTGCTGCTGTTGAAGAAGAAGCAGAAGCTTCTCATCACTCCTCTCCATCTGGAAATGTCTCCCCCACCAGAGAAGACATTCAGGGGCATGGAGGAAATGTCGCTGATTCCTCTTCCGAAGAAGAAGATGCGGCACGCTTTCGCATTGAGCATCGCACTCCAGATGCTGGAAGCTCCAAGAAAGAGCCCCAGAAGAAGCCATCTGAGGTTTCTATGGTGGAACTTTCTGAGGCAACCACAACTGAAGTTGCTACTGTAAACGCTGAGTCATTGGCTCAGACGATGCGTGACGTCCAGAAGGCTCTGGATCAACCTTCTGAGACTCCAGAAGCTGTTCAGATGCAACAACCACAACAACTACAGCATGAGGAAAGCTTAATTGAACCAACTTCTGAGGTTGGACTCCTCTCTTCTGAGATCCCTTTGGAACATGAGGAAACTCATGTCTCAACACATGACGTAGTGCCAGGGACCACCAGCACTGGGCTCAGCTCAGAGGTGGGCGCTGACGCTACCATGGCTGCAGGCGTTGCAGCAGTTGAGGCATTTGTTGCCCACAGTTCCTTAGACGGAACTCTATCTGAGAAGGACTCTCAGAAGGAACCAGAGGTTCCCCCTCAAGATATAACAGAGGTTCCTCCTACATCCTTTAATCAACAAGGTCCCACTTTCTCCATCACGGACTCAATGATTGGTTCCGGCTTTCAGCTGGGAAGGATGGTAGTCACCCCACCCTCTGTGCAATTTCTGCCGTTCTTTGGTCGAACTGAGAAGTTGAAATGCATTGAAGCCATGCATAGCCAAATATCAACCTTCAACCTCTCCGACGATGCCCAGACTTCTAGTGCTATGGAGCAACCATCAGCAAGGCAACCCTCTGATCTAGATCTTACTCTAGTTTCTGAGGACACTCAAAGGCAGCCTTCCATTGAACTTGCTGCTATCGAAGGTAAAGCTGTCCAAGAAGAAGAACCTCTTGAATATCAAACAAGGGATTTAATCGATGAAGTACTTGAGGCTGAAGTCTCTCGTCCTCCTTCATCTCAACCCTCATCTTCTCAACAGCCTTCCACTGCCTTTGACCTCCCTCCAGAATGCGCTCAGAATGCGACTCAGAGCGAGATTCTCATGGAGATATGCCAGCTGCTACGCTACATTGCCAGAAGGCAGTAGTTCTAAGTCAATGATGGCGTTTATGTCTTAGCCACCCTTTTTGATGTAACAAAGGGGGAGTAGATGAAATGAAATGATAAAATTTTTAACTTTTGTACATTGGCTATCGTAAACTCTAGGCTAGAACTCAGGGGGAGCAACAACTTAGGGGGAGCCAAACATTTTGTATCTTTACAAAACTATAAATGAAAAATCATTATTTTGGCATCTCATGTTTTACCTATCTTATGCTTATCTTTTATTATTTATTTTTTGGCATCTCTTGAATTACTTAGCTTGATATTTCTGAATCTCATACATACACTTATCATGAAATACATGCTATAAAACTGATAATCTCAAATAGTAATCATACATTGCATACTTGAACTATTGATTATCTCAGCCTTCTAAGAAAATAACGAAGCCTTCTCTCAGAAAGCTAAATTAGTTTCTAAGAAAGCAAAAGTGAATTCTGAATAAGTTATGAACTTACTCAGAAACACTTCTGAACTTAAGCAAAATTATTATCTTAAGACTCAAGTTGTTATCATCAAAAAGGGGGAGATTGTAAGCTCCAGAACCCTTCTGAGAGAATTAAGCGTAATTCTCTTAGAATTATGAAAGTTTTAATGATAACAAGGTAAGCCATAAGTATAAAATTTTACTTAAGGTTTTGCTAATATGTGTGCTAAGTGTCTCAGAAAGCTATAAATTATTGCAATGCCATGAGCAAAGACCAAGACAAAACATCAAGTAACCTCGAGATCAATTGATAAAATCATAGCGCCAAAGATATCAGAAAGGACATCTCAGAAGCGCAGAAGGTGAAAACATGTTTCTGAGGAAAGAACACTGTCGCCTCAGAAGGGTCTCAGAAGACCTCGCGACTAGTAGTTCTCAGAAGGGTCTTCCCTCAGAAGGTTAGCCTCAGAAGTCCGTACAACTCTTAGAAGGTTGGACTCAGAAGCAACCAAGTGTCTGGACTCAAGGAAGTGCAAACAGACTCAGAAAGCTCGCTACAACTAGCCAAGGAAGTGGGAACACGCGCACTGTGCAGTTCTGAAAAGTTCTTCATTTTGCGCTGACTGTAGCAGGGAGCCGTTCTGAAAAGGACACAGCCACATAAGCAAAGTGAAAGTCTCTAATTTCGCGGCTCTTTGATGCTTATATATATGAGTTCAATTCCAGAGCAATGTGACGAAACTCTTGCACTAAAACTCTTGATTAAACGTGCCAAAACTCTGTTGAATTGAAAATCATTTTGCGAAAACTTAGAACTTTCTCAGAAAGACAATTTTTACGAAATTGTTCTTCTAACTTTGCAAAATCTTCTAGTTCTGAATTGGTGTAAATTCTTACATTTGTAAGTTAATTCTAGAAGTCTACTAAGTGTAAAACTAGGTTTGTAACTTAGTCTTGGTAGTTGTTTTTGATCAAAACAAACTTTCTGAAAAACGCTAAGTCCTTCGTTGTTTGAAGGCAGTTTGAAGTCCTCTAGTGTTTGAGGCAAGGAAGTCCTCTGTTGTGAGGCAAGGAAGTCCTCTGTTGTGAGGCAAGGAAGTCCTCTGTTGTGAGGCAAGGAAGTCCTCTGTTGTGAGGCAAGGAAGTCCTCTGTTGTGAGGCAAGGAAGTCCTCTAGTGTGAGGCAAGGAAATCCATTTCGGGTTGTGAAGTGGTGGAAGTCCTTTACGTGGTAAAGGCAGTGTTGTCTGGGAAGGCACATTAAGAAGAATATCTAAGAACTCTCAACTGAAGGTTGAGGACTGGAGTAGGTTGGTTATAACCGAACCAGTATAAAATCCCTTGTGTTAAGCTTTTCTCCCTAACTCATTACGTGTCCAAATCTTTGAGAAAAACTCCATCACATCTTTAATCAAGAAAACTTATTGATCAAAATCAGAAAGCTCTTAAAAGACTCTAACATTAAGTCGTTTTCTTAAAATCTCTCAGAAAGGAACTTTCTTAGAAAGACTAAGTTCTCAGAAATTTAATCTTCTCAGAAAGCATTTTCCGCTGCAAACTCTTAATCATACCTTCTGAGTAAAAACAGCTTTCTAAGTAAAAGATTTAACAAGCAATTTTAAAACTTGCACGATTCAACCCCCCCCCCCTTCTCGTGCACACATACACTTTCATTACTTACGTCCGAAAGTGCAACAAATGTCAGATATATGCAGATCGAATTAATGCCCCACCATTCCCTTTACACAACATGGTATCTCCTTGGCCTTTTTCAATGTGGGGTATTGATGTCATCGGGCCCATTAATCCCAAAGCATCCAATGGTCATTGTTTCATCTTAGTGGCAATAGACTACTTCACAAAATGGGTAGAGGCAGCATCCTATGCTACCATTTCTCAAAAGGTGTTCCTCCGCTTCTTCAAGAAAGACATCGTCTGCAGATATGGCATCCCAGAAAGGATCATCACAGACAATGGCACCAACCTTAATGGTGCAAAAGTTCAAAAGTTCTGCCAAACTTTCAAAATCAAGCATCACAATTTAGCTCCTTATCGGCCACAAATGAACGGTGCGGTAGAAGCATAAAACAAGAACATAAAGAAGATCATCGCCAAGATGGTAGTGAGTTACAAGGATTGGAATGAAATGTTATGTTATGCTTTACATGCATACCGCACCAATGTACGTTCCAGTACTGGGGCAACTCCTTTTTTGCTGGTATATGGAATGGAAGCCGTTTCTCCTATTGAAGTGGAGATACCATCATTGAGAGTCCTAATGGAAGCAGAATTGGAAGAATCAGAGTGGGTGAAAGCTCGATATGAACAATTGAACATGATAGAAGAGAAAAGATTAGTTGCTATCTGTCATGGCCAGTTATACCAAAGCAGAATGGCAAGAGCATTTAACAAGAAAGTTCGCCCTAGAGAATTCCGTCCTGGGGATTTGGTAATAAAGAAAATTCTTGCAAATCAGGAAGATGCACGAGGAAAGTGTGCCCCGAATTATGAAGGCCCTTACATTGTCAAGCAAGCATTCTCAGGAGGGGCATTGGTTTTGCAAGACATGGATGACCAAGAATTGCAGAAACCCATCAATGCAAATGCCGTCAGAAAGTTTTATGCTTGAAAGATGACAAACCCGTTAGGATGAAAACCCAAAAGGGCAACCTAAGCAAAAGTTAGGGTCAAAAAAAAAAAAGTAAGGGTAAAGAGGAAAAAAGGAGGTGATGGGTGTGCTAGGTCGAAAACCCGAAAGGGCGGCCTAACAATCTGACACGAGGGCAATTGAAGTCAACTGTCTGAGAAGCAAGTTTCCGGCATGAAAAGGGCATTTGCCTAAAGAAACGATCATCATATTCAATAATTGCAAGGAGTCGATAGAACAAGTATCAAACGACTGAAACTGGGGCAAATTCTCTAATCTTCCTCGGATTGTCTTTCAATTTTGCTTCACCTTTTCATTCCCACATAAATAAAATAAATGTTCAGTTTACCCTTTTTCTGTCAATGCATGTTTATTTTGATATGTCAAGTAAAGATAAATTTAAGTTTGAGCTATACAACTTAACATTTTTACAACAATGCATCATGATTAAGAACAGTTCACCAACCTCAACAAGGCTAGCACAAATGTACCAGGGGAAGAAAAACATCTTGCCAAACCCAATTGACTTCAAGCTAATGCAAAAGTATCATGTAACCTGGAAGGGGCATCCTGGTGAGGAAGAACGTCTTGAAGGACCTAAAGTGCGAACACGAATTAGATCTCTGTCCTAGACGCCATTTGGTATTTGTGCATCTTCTTGGTTCGAATTTTCAATCATTGGAAGACTCATGTATAGTTGGTCTTGACCGTCCGTAGACCCATGATTAGTCGGTCACACACTTCTCATATCGACTCAGGTTCAGTTGGTCGCATTTCATGTAATCCTATTGACTCAGGTTCATTTAGTCATAGGATCTTATTTTCACTTGTTGACCCAGGTTCAGTTGGTCACAATTCCTTATCCTGTCGACCCAGGTTCAAGTTGGTCACAGGCATTCACTTAATATCAACCCAGGTTCAGTTGGTCGCATTTCATGTTGTCCTATTGACTCAGGTTCAGTTAGTCATAGGATCTTATTTTCACTTGTTGACCCAGGTTCAGTTGGTCACAATTCCTTATCCTGTCAACCCAGGTTCAAGTTGGTCACAGGCATTCACTTAATGTCGACCCAGGTTCAGTTGGTCGCATTTCATGTTGTCCTATTGACTCATATTCAATTAGTCATAGGATCTTATTTTGACCCAGGTTCAATTGGCCACAAGTCTTTGTCCTGTCGACCCAAGTTCAAGTTGGTCACATGCTTTCGACCCAAGTTCAAGTTGGTCACAGGTTTTCGACCCAGGTTCAAGTTGGTCACAAACTTTCACTCAATGTCGACTCAGGTTCAGTCGGTCACATTTGATGTTATCCTATTAACTCAGGTTCAGTTGGTCATAAGATCTTCCCTTCACTTGTTGACCCAGTCTCAGTTGGTCGCAAGTCTTTCACTCGTGATCCTGACTTAGCTGGTCACGAACCTTTATTTTGTCAACCTAGGTCCAGTTGGTCACATATTTTCACATCATGCCACTCATTAGCATTTCGATGGTGTACCATATGCATTTTGTATCATTCAAATCATTCATCTTAACACATTCATTTCGCATCATGCATACTACCATCGCATCCATATCTTCGCATTTGCATTCATTTCCGTTCAAAATACATGTTCATATCTTTACTTGTTTTTATTATGAGATGAAAAATTGCAATTTTCATACTCTAATAAAAATCAAGTAAAGAGGGGCAACTGTGAACACCGTATTTTGACCGGTCCATAGTTGTGTTTTTAAAGATCAAACGTCTCTTTTTATTTTATCATAGTTTTTTTATATTTCTGATCATTTTCAAAAAAAAAAAAAAAGATGTTACAACCCACTCAAAATGGACTATGTTTTGTAACTCATTTCATAAATCTTCAGGTTGGCCCATACCAATAAAAACAAAAAAACAAAAACAAAACAAAAAAACGAAAATATATATATATATATCAAAAACAAAAAAATTAATTAAAATTAATTGAAAAAGAAAACCGAGAACAACTTGGTTTCTTTTGTTTGTTCTTCGTTTTTATCCGTGGTTTGCTTTCGGTTTGTGTTTATTATCCCGTGACCCCTTTTTAGTTTGTCTTCCCTTCTCAAAAGGCAGTCCAATTTGGATTCAAGAATGACACCAAGAGCTCTCCCTCGATGACCACAATCGGCTGGGATGCTTATGAAGAGATTCAAAAATGAAATCATGAGGCTTTTGTTTTAAATTAAAAATCAAACGCCATAAATAGAAGGGGGGAGAACAGAAGCAAAGGTAGAACATAGAAGATATACTCACACACATTGATCATTCACAGAATCTTACATTCACACACACAATCATTTTTCAGAAAAGAGTTTATCATCCATAATAGATCATTGAACATACTCAGAATTCACAAACACAGAGCATTCACAGGTAAACTATTCAACATCATGCATTTTGATAATAAATTTAATTCACCAATCCAGTTCCAATAAATATACAGATTAATTTTACATCATTCAAACAATAAAAAAATAATAAAAAAGAAAAAGCTGGAGAAGAAGATGCAGAACAGTACAGAACGGAACAGTGCATTCGCCGGCGATGGCAGCAGTGGCGGCGGCAGCAGATACTGGTGCAGCAGCGGCGGCCATGGATCCTCGGCACACATGCTCCTCCAGCCTCCCCCTCTCTGATTCTTCCCTCCCGATCTGCCTCTCTCTCTACCTCCTTCAGCAGCGGCGACGGCAACCGGCCGAAGCAGCAGCGGCGACGGCAACCAGCGGAAGTAGCAAATTCGGCATTACATTTAAAAATTTATTCCTTCTCTTTTCTTTTATGCACGTGACCAATCTTCCACAGAGACTTATTAAATCTCAATACAACTTCTAACCTTCAGAACCTACTTTGGCTTCTGAACAGGTTTTAATTAATTCAGAGCCTCACGAGCTTCTGACCATGCTTTCTCAGAACCTCAGAGTCTCTTTGAGCTTCTGAGCATGCATTCGTGCCTCTGAGATATTCATCAAGCTTCTGGAGCCTCTTCCGTGCTTCTGAAGTCTCCTCCGATGCTTCTGAAGTCTCTTCCGAGCTTCTGACGCTTCCTTCGAGCTTCTGAAGCCTCCTCCGAGCTTCTGAAGTCTCTTCCGAGCTTCTGACGCTTCCTTCGAGCTTCTGAAGCCTCCTTCGAGCTTCTGAAGCCTTTTTCTAGCTTCTGAATACTCTTCTTAGCTTTCTTAAGTGTGTATTACATGATTATACATTATATAACCTAATACAACACTAATCCTATCTCAATGCTTTTCTTACAAATTACAAATATTTCATTTTAATAACCCGAAGCATATACAACATAATCTCACAGTGGTTTTCTCATACATAGAGCTTCTGAACAATTACAATTCATCCACTGTAGCATCTCAATGTAAACTCACAAAGTTACATTAGATTTGTTATTATCAAAACCAAATGAGGATTTACATTAACAATCTCCCCCTTTTTGATGATGACAAAACTCATGTAATCTTTCAATGCTTTCTCAAATTTTTTAAAATGAAAACGTAGCATTGATGTAGAGTTTCGAAAACATTTTTCAAAAATACTTTCAGAACCATATATGATAATATCAAGTATAACAATGTACAATATATATCATGTCAGTTTCTGAACCATATATATAAACATATCGAAATATATCTCCCCCTACATATAATATTCATATATGATAAAGATAAAGATATATATCTCCCCCTTCATGACATATTCAAAGTAGACAATATATGTATAAACGTCAGAACCTAATATCTTCATATCCTAACCTCAGAACCTAACACCATCAGATCCTACTATCTTCAGATGCTGGAATCGTCAGATCCTAGAATCCTCAGAGCCTAAACTCCCCCTTTTTGAAACATTTTCCACAAAGATTATATCCATTCATCTAAGAAAAAAGATTACATCTCATCATTCTCCCCCTTTTTGTCATAATCAAAAAGGTTTAAATAGATATAATGTTGAGTTTGTTTCTAAGAAATACAAATCTATCTTCCGATAGGGGTTTGGTAAAAATATCAGCCAAATTATGTTCTATTTCAACTAGAGATACAAAAGCATTAATTGATCTCCTAGTTCTAACACCATGTGAGATATCACCAATTATTAGATTTTGATCAAGGGATTTTAATTCATATTTTCCTTTGGTTATATTTTTATAAGAATTATCATGATTAATAAGAGATAAATGGTTTGAAGTTACCACATTTTCATCAGAAACATGAGTTTCTGGACTCTGCCTCTGAGTAGTTTCTGAACTATAATTCTACATAGCTTCTAAAATACCACTCTGTGTAGCTTCTGAAGTACCATTCTGTGTAGCTTCTGAAGTGCCACACTGCGTAACTTCTGAAGTATGTGTCTCAGCAGCTTCTGAAGTATGAATCTCAGCAGCTTCTGAAGTATGAATCCGAGTAGCTTCTGAGTTCAGATTCTGAACTCCCTTTGAGTTGATGTTTATCTCCTCAAACTCTCTTACTTCATTTTCAGGATTTACATTAGCATTTTCACCCTCAGAACCTGAGCACATGTACCATCGGCAAATCTACCTTGACCTTTGTCCTTTTGTTTAAATTGGATGAAGCACTCTCTTTGTCCAGTCATGTGTCTGGAACATTTTGAGTCCACATGCCATAGCTTCAAATCCATGGTTTTGGTTTTCAAGCATTTCTGCAAGTAGTTTCAAATGAACTTTTGGTATCCAAATTTTATTGGATCCTTTGTTGTTAGTTTTCTTCGGATTTCTGATGTGAGAATCATACTTTCCTTTATATTTATATAACCAACAATCATCAGAAACATGATTAGTTTTTGAACAATAAAAGCACTTTGCCTTTTTGAAAGTTTTCTTAAAAGACTTTTTATTTTTGGCAAACTTACTTTTTGGAACAAAACCAATCCCATTTTTATCAAAATAAGCTGTTTGTGATCCTAAAATCATTTCAAGATTTTTAGTACCATTAACAAACTTTTCCAAATCATTTCTCAAAAGAATATTGGTTTTCAAAAGATCATCGCACTTTTCAGAAAGCCTCTTAATTTCTGAATCCGCTTCAGAATCTGAGTCACTTTCACAATCTGAGGTGTCAGAAGCTTCGGCAGCTTCTGAAGCTTCTTTAGAATTTTAAAGAATGCTAATATCGTTTTCCAAATCGATTTTCTCAAATATCAAAAGATCATTAGCATCTCTTAATCTTTCTAAATCCCTCTCAAGATCAGAATTAATTTTTTTGAGTTTTTCCAAATCATTTTCTTCCTCAGAAAAGTTAATACTCGATTTTGAGTTGGTGCTTCTGAACTTTTCTAAATCAATACTTATTTCAGAATTGATTTGTTTTTGATAATCTAAATCTTGTTTTACTTCAGAAAACTTTTTCAAAACCTTTTTATGATTAATCTGAAGTTTCTCATAAGTATGTAAAAGAGAATTAAAATTAGACATGAGTTCTTCGAAAGTTACCTCATCGTCTTTAGCATCTGAAGTCTCAGCTTCTGAGCTGTAGTCAGCCATGAAGCATTTGTGCTTCTGAACCTCATAGTCTTCATTTTCTGAAATTTCAACTTCTGAGGTGTACTCAGCCACGAAGCACATGTTTGAAACTTCTTCCTCATCTTCAGAATCATCATCATCACTCAATGTAGCTTTCTAAGCTTTCCTTTTTCCTTTATTCTTTGATGATGTTTCTTTCAGCTTTGGGCAATTGGGTTTGATGTGACCGTTCTCATTACAGTGATAACAAATTACTTGATCCGATTTTGATTTGTCTTTGAAGATGTTACGATTCTTTTTGCTTGAGCTTCCTTTTCTAAACATCCTTCTAAACTTCTTGATAAACACTGCCACTTGTTCCGGATCAATTTCCAAATCATCTTCAGAGCCATCCTCTTCAGATTCTGACTCAGAGCCATCCTCTTCAGATTCTGACTCAAAGTCATCCTCTTCAGATTCTGACTCAGAGTCTTCCTTGAGAATCAAAGCCTTTTTCTTCTTTTTCCTCTTGGTGACTTTAAGAACCGTGTTATCCCTGAAATTGTTAGTGCAAGCAATATTTTGCAATTCTATTTCATGCACCTTTAAGGACCCGCTTAAAGCATCAAACTTTAAAGTTTTAAGATCCTTAGCTTCTGAGATAGCTATTACTTTTGGTAACCATCTAGAAAGTAAGCTTCTTAAAACTTTTCTCACTATTTCAGCATTAGGCATGTTATAGTTGAGATCTCTCAATTGATTTATGATACTAAGAAACCTAGTAATCATACTATCTATTGATTCATTCTCATCCATTTTAAATTGCTCATACTTTGATCTAAGCATATCAATTTTTGTTTCCTTAACTTCATCAGTACCATCATGTAATAAAGCTAATCTATCCCATATTTCTTTAGCCGAACTACAACTAATGATCTTATCATACTCACTCTTAGTTAAAGCACAAATAAGCAAATACTTAGCTTTGGAGTTGAGTCTGACCATCTCATTGTGTTCCCTTGTCCATTCGGATTTAGGAATAGGTTTAGTTTCAATAGATCCATCGAGCAACACTCTTGAAATTTCTGGAATCTGATCTCCATTTTGAATTATATCCCATAACTCTAGACTATTGTACTCAATGAATAGTTGCATCTTGTCTCTCCAATAGGTATATGCATTTCCATTAAAGAGTGGAGGTCTATTTATGGATTGTCCTTCAGAGATTTGAAAATTAGCTTGATTCAACATAGCTTGTTTCTTGGATCTTGCTTCTGTTCTTGCTAGAGAACCTTCTTTATTTCACTTTAGCAAAAACCGGAGCTCTGGATACCAATTGATGATGTGAGGGTCTCTTGAGAAACACCTCCAAGCTATGCTTCACACAACCCAAGAGGGGGGGGTGAATTGGTTGTGTCCACTTTTCGCGAATGCTTCTTTATAATTTCAACACTTTCTGAAAATCTCAAAGATTTATCAAGTATTTGAAACTTGTCAAGAGTTAGTCAAAACAAAGAATCAAAATTATGTTTTTGATCTCAGAACCTTAAGTCACATATATGACATACACAGAAATCAATATGTCAATGATTTAATTTGTATTTAAACTTGCACAGCGGAATATGACCACAAATATCACAACTCAAATATTATCAAGCTTCTGAAACAATCAAATCAATTATTCAAAATAGCTCTTTCAGAAAATCAGCTTCTGAACACTATCCGATTCAGCTTCTGAACTTTGTTTCAGAACCTGCTTCAGATTCTGACTTCAGAACCTATTAGCTTATGAACTAGTATTTCAAATACAATCAATCAACAATATGTAATATGATATATCTTTCACATACACTCAGAATCTAAGCAACAATTATACAAAGAACAGAATTACAACTTCTGAAGGTAATTCTTGTAACCACACAGCTTCTGAAGTTAGTTCTTTGATTGTTTATCTCAAATTCAAATACCCAAATGATCAATATCACATATCTCAAAGTTAAACACTTAAAGATCCTATTTACTTAAGCTTCTTTAAATTTTAGATTGATTAATGATTGTTCTAGAATATTTTCTAGAAAACGAATTAACACTTCAAATACTATTTCAGCTTCTGAGGTGATCAAAGCAGTTTCTGAGCACACAAACAATTAAATGCAATCACAACAATTAAATGTAATTAACACAAACAAATGTAAAGAGATGAGAGTTTATAAATTGGACCGATTTTTATACTGGTTCGGCAAAAACGTGCCTACTTCCAGTTCTTCAATCCTCAAGATTGAGTTCCACTAGACTTTGTTCCAAGATTACATAGGTATTCAATACAAGATATATTTTTCTTTAAGAGGATTTTTTCTTTTTAGAGGATTTTTCTATCTCTCTTCTTTTTGCACTTTTTGATCGTGTGTGATTCTCTTCTGTGTTGTGTCTAGTGTTCTATTACAACTTTGAGACTCTTCTTATAAAGAGAGCCCATTTCAACCAGTCATTACAACAGCCATATTTTTAGGTGAGAAATTAAACTCAATTAGATAACACTTAACTAATTACATTTAAAAATTTATTCCCTCTCTTTTCTTTTATGCACGTGACCAATCTTCCATAGAGACTTTTTAAATCTCTATACAGCTTCTAACCTTCAGAACCTGCTTTGGCTTCTGAACAGGTTTTAATTAATTTAGAGCCTCATGAGCTTCTGACCATGCTTTCTCAGAACCTCAGAATCTCTTTGAGCTTCTGAGCATGCATCTGTGCCTCTGAGATATTCACCAAGCTTCTGGATCTTCTTCCATGCATCTGAAGTCTCCTCCGATGCTTCTGAAGTCTCTTCCGAGCTTCTGACGCTTCCTTCGAGCTTCTGAAGCCTCCTCCGAGCTTCTGAAGTCTCACTACTAGAAACACGGAGTTTTCCGACGGGCTTTTCCGACGGCTTTTAAACCGTCGGAATATTCCGAGGGGTTTCCGATGGAATCATCCGCTGACCACAAAGCGACATCAAATTTAAGACAAACCGTCGGAAAACCCTCGCAAAATAGCGCGGGAATGCGCGCCATCTTTCCCGCCATAATATACCGATGGACTTCCGAGCGCAGGCATAACCGCCGTCGGAAGACCCTCAGAGGTAATAATATGTTTCGGCGGACTTCCGAGGGTTCTCGACAGGGTTAGGGTTAGGGTGTAGGGTTTCAGGAGACCGTCAGAAGACCCCCGGAAAATCATATAATATTCCGGCGGACTTCCGAGGGTTCTCGACAGGGTTAGGGTTAGGTTATGGGGTTTCTGGAGACCGTCGGAAGACCACCGGAGGAGATAATAATTTTCGGCGGTTTTCCGAGGGTTTTGCACAGGGTTAGGGTTAGGGTGTAGGGTTTCTGGAAACCGTCGGAAGACCCCCGAAAAATCATATAATATTCCGGCGGACTTCCGAGGGTTCTCGACTGTGTTAGGGTTAGGTTATGGGGTTTCTGGAGACCGTCGGAAGACCGCCGGAGGAAATAATAATTTTCGGCGGTTTTCCGAGGGTTTTGCACAGGGTTAGGGTTAGGTTATGGGGTTTCTGGAGACCGTCGGAAGAACGCCGGTACTGGATGCATATCATACTTAAGTTTAATTATTGGATTTTAGGTGATATTAAACAGATTTAAATGTCCGGATTGTTTCTATTAGGAAAAAAAATAGTAATAAATGATATTTCGTCCAATAAAATCTTTCATTAGTTGAACGGTGTGTTCGAAGTAGCCAACAACATTGACGACTGACTTGAGAGCTAGGGAGACTCCCAAGTACTTATATATAAGAGAACACCAAGATAACTCATCAATTGAGTTCATCAGGACAATACAGCTCATGACAACAATAATATATGATGGATCGTTTGTTATATATTAACAATTGAACTGATTAAATTAACTTATTAGTATAAATTAATCTAATATGTTAAGAGTTGCATGGACAACCGTCGAAAAACCGTCTGAAAATTCACTAATCCAGCGGGTTTCCGAGGGCTTTCAGACACCGATTGGATTGAGATTCCCTCTAAGCATGACTTTAACGCTGCGTTTCATGGTGTCCGGTCGGAAAACCCTCGGAAATTTAAATTTTGAATCACCGAGGGTTTACCGACGGAAGTTGGCCCATTAGGGTTTGGGCACCATTAGACCGTTTAATGAAACGGTGCGTATCATGTAGCCGACGGAAACCCATCGGAAACCCCCCGGTAACGGTGAACTAAAACAAGAGACCGCGTCTCCTTCCTCACTTAGCGTCGTAACTCCTCTTTCTCTCTCTCTCTCTCTCTCGTCCGCCAGCCTTCACGCCGCCATTGTGCCGCCGGCGACGGTGGGTTCCAAAAAAGGAGACCACCATCTTGCTCACGGTGAGTAGAGCTACCATTCTAACTGATTGGTTTTTTTCTTTGGTATTTGTTTTGAATTTTTTTTTCTCCCAACAGAGCCGCCGCAAACCACCCCGCCGCCGCCTCGTCTGCACTACCGCCGCTAACTCTGCCCCACTGCCGCGTCCTCTGCCCGATTGCCGCCGCTGCGCTGCCCAGTCGCGGTTCGCTGCGCCACCACCACATCCGCCGCTGCCCGCCGCCGTCGCTGCCCACCACCGCCGCTGTCACCACCACTGCCGCCTCTCCCTGGAGCTCTGCTGCTGCCGCTGCCTTTACTACTCTGTCAAGGTAAGTGTTGTTAATTTTTTAATTTGTTAAATTTTTTAAGTTATAATTAATAAATTGATAATTAGCATCAAATTAAATTTTGATAAATTAAAATTGATAATTATACTTAAAATTGAAAAAATATTTATGTGATAAAATATAATTGAGTGAGTTTTGGTAAACTAATTTCATAAAATATATTTCATAAAGTACAATATATGATTAATAAGAAAGTTAGATCAATTAAAATTTGTATGTATACTTGAAGAGGGGGGCATACACAATTTCCCGTCTCTTGTTAGATTGGAACATGTCGCGTCCTTGGTTTGAGCCAGTGATCAAACTTGTTCCAATCTGGAAGAGACGGGAAAAGTGTTAGGTCCTCATCAATCAACATATATAGTGGTATAATGAGAATTGTTATTTGATGGAAAATTTGACCAAAATTTTGATATTTGTTGATTGTTATGTTTGATGATAGTATGTTCATATATTAAATCAATCTCACGATGATATATGATTGTTGTATAATATGATTGGTATATGTTATGATATTGATGTTCAAATTTCATATGTTGCTAAGAACCTTAGGGTAGATGACTTTGACTAAGACCGATCCTTATCTCCGGCAATTGATATTTATTGGTTGACTTTGTCTGAGACTGTTCCTTATCTCTGGCAATTGATGAGTTATTGGTTATATATAGGTGCGCTCTGTCGAAATTAGGTTAACTAAAAATGTGTTTAATAAAAACTTATATAATAAAGAGATATTAATGTAAAATATGTTTAATGAAATTTCCAACAATGCATTAGGTTGCTACACTGTAAAACACACTATAATGTCTCGTGCGGATCGATCGTGGATGTACGATAGGCTTCATCATAATAGAGGCGGAATTAAACCATCGTTCATTAAAGGTCTCGATGTGTTTATGGATGTTGCATGTAGAACTGAAGAGTACATTGCAGAGGGTAAGATAAGGTGTTTGTGTGCCAAGTGTAGGTGTCGGAAACTTTCAGAGGTTGATAATGTAAA
Organism: Aeschynomene evenia; assembly: GCA_013621005.1. Lineage (NCBI taxonomy): Eukaryota > Viridiplantae > Streptophyta > Magnoliopsida > Fabales > Fabaceae > Aeschynomene > Aeschynomene evenia. The sequence continues at coordinate 23,230,179 of CM024268.1, forward strand.
GGTTCACCTTATGCAGCATGGTTTTAAAGCAGACTATTATGTGTGGACCCAAAATGGGGAGGAAATTACGATAGAGGAATATGGTGGATCGGGAGTGGGTGAAAGTAGTAATCCTGTTGCATGGCAAGAAAATTTGAATTGTTACGAGCAGATGATTTTTGACGGATACTTCCTTGAGACAAGAGGAATTCCTGAACCGGTTGAGGAAGTCCCTAATGAAGATGCACAAAACTTTTTTAGACTACTGGATGCTGCACATCAACCTTTATGGGAAGGTTGTGTTCATTCAGAACTATCCTTAGCGGTTCGAATGCTTAGTATTAAGTCTGAGGGTAACCATAGTCAGAGTTCATTTGACCAGTGGGCAGATTTGATACGTGAGCTTAGTGTTCAACCAGATTGTATCCCAAGAGACTTTTATCAAGCTAAGAAGTTGGTTAGTAAATTAGGATTGTGCGAGGTGAAGATTGATTGTTGCGTCAATGGGTGTATGTTGTACTACAAAGATGATTCAGAGCTTACACAATGCAAATTTTGTGAAGAACCTAGGTATAAACCCAAACATCGTGGCAGTCATAGGTCTAAGGAGGTTCCTCAAAAAAGAATGCATTATTTGCCTCTTATACCTAGGCTAAAGCGATTGTATGCCTCCATGAGTTCTGCTCTGCACATGAGATGGCATTTTGATAATCAAAGGTTTGATGGTGTGATGACTCATCCGTCGCATGGGGAAGCATGGCGACGTTTTGATCAAACGCATCATGAATTTGCCGCAGAGCCTCGAAATGTGCGCTTAGGTTTGTGTTCTGACGGATTTACTCCCAACAGACAGTTTGGTAAACCTTACTCTTGTTGGCCGGTTGTGATAACACCGTATAACCTACCTCCTGAAATGTGTATGAAAGACCCATACTTGTTCTTAACATGTATAATCCCCGGTCCAAATAACCCAAAAGCAAAAATTGATGTGTACCTTCAACCGTTGATTGATGAGTTGATTGAGTTATGGAATGAGGGTGTTATGGTGTACGATATTTCCACCAAGCAAAACTTTCAGATGAGAGCAGCATTAATGTGGACTATCAACGACTTCCCCGCATATGGGATGTTGTCTGAGTGGATGACACAAGGAAAATTAGCGTGCCCGGTTTGCATGGCTGACACCAGGGCATTTACCTTGAAGTATGGCGGAAAGAACTCGTGGTTTGATTGTCACCGGAGATTTTTACCAGATGATCATCCATATCGGCGTAACAGGTACGGTTTTAAAAAGAACACAATCGAAAGAGATCCACCACCGGTAAGAATTACTGGTGAAGATTTATGGGAGGAGGTAAAATATATACCCAAGATCACAGAAGTTGGGCAGCAAGTGAAACCACAAGGGTATGGGAGAGATCATAACTGGACCAAACAAAGCATATTTTGGGAGCTTCCATATTGGAAGGATCTATTGGTCCGTCATTGTCTAGATGTGATGCACATAGAAAAGAACGTATGAGACAACATAATGCACACAGTCATGGATACTGATCGGACCAAAGACAATATAAAGGCAAGATTGCATGTGGCTGAGTACTGCAGGCGACCTGAGTTAAATTTGTAGGATCTAAGGGATGGACGTGTTTGTAAGCCGAAGGCGTCGTATTCATTAACCAAGACTCAGAGAGAATCAGTTTGTAAATGGGTGACGGAGCTCAAAATGCCTGAGAGTTATGCCACTAACTTGGGGAGATGTGTCAACCTTGATCAAAGTAAGTTTGTCGGCCTTAAGAGTCACGATTGCCATGTCCTCCTGGAGAGCTTGCTTCCTATAATGTTTAGGGAGCTGCTCGACCATGTTTGGAAGCCATTGACGGAGTTGAGTGAATATTTCAGAGACTTATGTGCGACAACACTCAAGGTAGATGATCTTATCACCATGGAGGCGAATATCCCCATGATTCTGTGCAAATTAGAGAGGATTTTTCCGCCTGAGTTCTTTAACTCGATGGAACATCTTCCAATTCACCTGGCATATGAAGCGAGGGTTTGTGGGCCGGTGCAATATAGGTGGATGTACCCATTTGAAAGAGAAATGAGAGTCTATAAGCGGATTGTCAAGAACAGAGCACAGGTGGAGGGTTCAATTTGTCAGGCATACTTGGCAAAAGAGACATCAAATTTCTGCTCATATTACTTCTAGGATAATGTCCAGTCTCGCAGAACAAGGGTTCCCCGCAACGATGACGGAGGAGAGAGTGAAATGTACCCACCTCTGTTAGTATTCAATCAACCAGGCCGAGCAACTGGTCAATCTGTGGATCGATGGTTGACGGTTGAGGAGTGGACTTCTGCACACCTCCACGTGTTGCTAAATTATGACGCGGTCACACCGTATCGAAGGTAAAATATCAATCTTTACAACCTAATTCTAAAACAATGTAAATAAAAGTTCATCTAATCTAGTGTTATTAATAAATGACAGGTACTATGAACAAATTCATGGGGAGGATTCTCTTCAACAATTTCCGGCATGGTTCAAGGGCTATGTAGGTTACCGTAATAAAACATTTAATTGGTATTGAAATTTTCTTCATCACCTTGGGTAACAAATCATTTGTTTTTGTGAACAATACACGTAGGTACAAGATCCCTCACATAGGGTGTAACACCCCACTACTGAGGGGTGTCCGTGCGAAGGGCTCAATCCCAACGAACACGCTACTAGGGCATAACATAAGGGCTAAACAACATGCATAAACTATTAATTAAACTGAATAACCGAAAATAACTGAAATAACTGTTTAACTGATAATCATATATCATATATATAACTGTATTAATCTGAAACATACATACTAGTTCAATATAATGAAACATAACTTGACTGATAAGGGAATCCTACCTCTAAAGTCTGGAGCAAAACTATACATGATTGATTTGACTGTGAAATATAAACTAGACATAAACTAAACATAGACTGCTAAGACTCCACGGAAAATGCGGAGCTCACCAAGGAAATCAACTGCAACCGACCTCTACTGGATCAACGGTTCCTCGTCTGCCTCCTGATCGAACTCTGAAACAAAATGCGGGGAGTGAGTCACAAGCTCAGTGATGGGGTATCATGCATGTCATGCAACACATACTATCATGTTATCAATCACATATACTTGTCCTATCTACGTAGCTGCACCTCTCTGACGACGGACGCGTACCACCGGAGATATCCGCACTCGAGTTCCCATGCTAAACTGATAACTGATAAATGACGGAACACGAGCCGCCCTGCTGTAACTTATAACTGTGACTCGCTACCACGAGGGTGCGGTCATATGACGGAACACGAGCCGCCTTGTGATCTGGACCTCTACAACCACGCAGGTGAGGCCAGTCATACTGTATCTGTATCTGGGGTGGGCCTCGAGGCGCTTCGTGGTAGTATGTCACGGCTAAACTCGACCGGGAGCTGCATCCGGGCTATAGCGTTGATATACATACTACGACGGTTCGCAAACTACGTAAACAATCATCACACAATTCTACAATCATTCTACTCATACACTGCATGTTATGATTTTGATCATAAATCATAGGGTTCTAACATGTTTCATATCATAGCATAGCATAGCATAAACCATTCAAGCTTATGGGAATAATCATAACGCATATAATAAATATAGTCATAACGCATAACATCATAATGCTGTAACGTCAATACAAAGGGACCTAGAAGCCATTCACTCTATCCTGTTATGTTATCTGTTAGGGAACTTATCTATCTGAGCATATCCTCATTTAAGATCTGTTATCCTTTAGGGAACGTTTCTACTAAGGTACGTTATCTTACTAAGATTTATTATCTGTCTAAGGCGTGTCGTCTTACTGGGGCTTACTATCTCACTAGGTCACGTTATTCTACTAAGTTATGGTATCTTAATGAGTTACGTTATCTTATTATGTTATATCATCCTAATAGATTATAATGTGTTTACTAAGTTACATTATCTCACTAGGTTGGATTAATTATTAGGTTATAATTAACTCACTAAGTGGTATTAATTTCTTGATTATATTAATTTCTAGATCATATTAATTACTAGGTTATATTATCTTATCATGTTATCTTACCATGTCATGTTATCTTATCACGTGAGGTTATCTTACTGGGTTATGCTATGTTACTATGTTATATTATCTTACTATGTTATATTACCCTACTAGGTTATGCATGTATTCTAACTAAGCAGGTTATCTTCCTAATCATATCATTTACCTAAGCACGTTATGGACCTATTGTATTATCTACCTAAGCATGTTATCTACCTATCATATTATCTACCTAAGCATGTAAACATAAACATAATCATAAACATAAATATAAACATAACATAAATATAAATATAAACATAAACATATAATCATACAAATGCTACTATGTGGCAGCCACGACACATCCATCCTAAAACTTCCACTCACCTGGAAAAGTCCTGAGACTGGAAGGCACCGCTAGCTCCGGCTCCAGCTATCGGCACCGCGTTTGCACCTGGCGTGCAAAAGACCCATCAAGACCGCACAAAAGAAAAGAAAAACTTGAACTAGGCTGCGCACTGAACCTTCGCTAGCGAGCACTACCTTCTCGCTAGCGATGGCACTCCCGCCAGCGAGCTCTCATAGCTCGCTATCGACCAGCACGCTGACTGGGGCAAAAATGTCTTTTCACTCACCGTCGGGAACTTGCTCGGACCGAGATATCCCCAAGGTGTTAGACCCACACTCCACCAGAGTTCCTCTTAATATAAAGGACGCCCAAAGCACTGCTTTGATAAGGCGGGAGTATGAGGTGTGAGGGAAAAGGTATACTAACCACTCATATATATAGGGGGATTGGGGAAGCTGAAATGTTGTTTTGAGCAATGTGGGACTTGACTGCTCGCTAGCCGCCAAAATATGCTCGCTAGCGGGCACCTGCTCGCTAGCGGCCATAATCTGCTCGCTAGCCGCCATCTGCTGACAGCATCAGTGCTTTCTTCATTTTACACGTTTTAACATCATTTCTAACTCTTTTTAGACATACTTAGACCATATTAAAGCACTTTCTAAGGGGTACTATTATACGGGGTATCACATAGGGTAACTGACCAATTTTTGCAAGATATAGCTTGGGGACCAAAAAATAAAGTGCACAATTGGTCAATATACTATGTGAATGGATTCAAATTCCACACTGTAGATTGGGGAAGGGAGAGGAACTCATATAATTGTGGGGTTTGTGTCAAAGGAGATGCTGGAGAAGGGGAACGAGATTGGTATGGTACAATTAAAGAGATCTTAGAGTTTGAATATGTTGGGTTACCAATTAAAAGAATTATGTTATTCTATTGTGATTGGTATGACCCACAACGTGGAGCAATCAGATGATCCCATCAGTAGGTGCAGAGAACGTGGAGCAATCAGATGATGATTAGCCTTAATCATCATTGTTTGGAAACCCATTTAGTGCGTGAGTACGGTGGGAATTGTGTGATGCATGTCTAGGCCTGACGCTAAGCTACTTGTAGTTTTCTTAAGGTCTAGATGAGGTTGGTTAGGGATAGTCGACCTTGGTTAAGGGTTGACTGCCTTGGCTAGTTAACCATGGATGTTTACTCATCTCTGGTTGATCTTGGCCTCCATATGTTTTCCTGTGTGTTAATCACACCCTTGTGTTTTATTTAGAAAACGAAGTGAGAAGTGTTTTCTAAAAAGGGTTTTTCATGTTAGCTACAAGACCTATTTTCAAACTTGTTTTTCACCCTTGTTTTCAAAAGGATGATTTGCGAAAGTGATTTCAATAAACAATAGTGTTTTTGCTTCGGCCTCTTTCACAGCCACGATGGGATAAAGGAATGATCATGAGCACATTTCTCCTAGTGGCTTTGGATGTACGTCGGAGATGTTTAAACCTCTTCTTTTGTTTTGTTTTCAAGTGATTGCGAAAGTTTGTTGAAATGATGCTTGGTTTCCAACTTGGGTTTTAGAAAACGATTCCATACCCCATCGACCTTAAGGTACGAAGTTCCTTAAGGCTCTTTTTGCGAACCGTTTAGTTGCGAACTTGAAAATTGTTTTTGTTTTGTTTGAAAATACCTTGGGGGTGTCTTACGGTGTCAGTTGTAATTATGAGTCGTAGGGTCCAATGTGTTTTCCTAGTTTTGTGGCTATTAAGATTATGTGTTTTGGGCATGGGTATATGATTTCTAAAGTAACGATATAATATAAGTTGAAAGAAGTTTTCGAAAGTGATTTCTTTTATGTATGTGAAAACGTACGTGATTAAAGGCCGTAGGAGTACAGAAAATATATTTTCATTAGTGTGGACATAAGAAACCTTAAAATCTATTTTGAGAGCATAGAATTGTTTTTGATCGCAAACAAGAAGGTTTTGAGCTTTTATTTAGTTTTTGAAAATTAAATAAACGTGTTTTGAACTACTAAGGATTGGGAATTAACTTGGATTTTCGAAAATTCCTAGGATGATGTTTTGAAAATAGAGATGAAGCTTTTTGAGGAGAACATTGATGTTGGATCATGGACCCTAGGAACATAAGGATCAACTTGCCATATAAGATTATGGATTCATGCCTTTATCATGGAAAAATGTATTTCAGTTGTTGTTATGTGTTTGCAACAGATGTTTTTGTTTCTTGAACTTGTTTTCTGCACGACCTGTTCATTCAGGTTAGCTGCTTGCGTGTGGACTTTCCCTCGAGTCTCCGCGGCGGTAGGAGCTGTTATGTTTTGTGTTGTTTTTGTGTTAGAAGTGTCGAATTTCGAGGACGAAATTCTTTTTAAGGAGGGGAGAAATGTAACACCCCGACTTTTATTAAGTCCTAATTAAGTGAGATTAAGGGTAATTGACCTTGATTAGGATTTAATTCGGTTTGGGTGGATAAGTTTCTTCTAGTCAAACCTTTATGTGTGACGTGATTTAAGTGTGTATATATGTGTTCATTCTATGCTATGTGAATTACGTGTGTAAATTATATGTCATGATAATTATGTGTATTTATGTGAGTGTTCATTGTGTGTGGAAGAGTACGTTGGATGCATATATGAGTTTTAATTGGTATTTAAATGATGCATGAGGTTAGGAATGATGATATAAAATATTTATGAGTTATATGATGTTATTAGATAATGTTAGTGTTATATATTATTTTTTATTTTATTTCATTTTATTTTATTTTATTTTATGTGCCTATGTGTGTATTTTAATTTATATTTAAATATTAGAAAAATTATATGAGCATTATAGTATTATTTGGGGGGATTTGGAGTGTTTTAGTAATTTAAGTAAAAGTGGGCCCCACAATAACTCTTGACCTAGCCACTCCCTATATAAACACTAGTAACCCTCTCCAATTGAGAAAAACACTCTCCTCCTTCTTCTGAGCCGCCACAGTCATCTTTCTCTCAAGAGCTCCCTAAGCCATTGATACTCCAAACCACGAAACACCCATCAAACCTCACCCAATCCAGAAAATAAATTCATATTCTTAATCCTCCCATCAAGCCGGAGCTTTCTACCGATTCTGTTTCTCCGTTTAGAGTCTCCGCCGTCACCGGACCGTTCGTGGGCTAGAGAGGGTTTCCAACGAGAGCAACGTCGGGAAAAAAGGGTTTCTCTTTGCATTCTAGCATTTGTCTTCAAGAGGTAGGGTTAGGTATTCTATTTTCATACATATTAATGATGATTTATGAGATTAATGTGATGGTCGTTTTTCCCATTAGGGATTTTTGTGCCTTATTATTATTATTATTATTATACACATGATATATATATATATATATATATATATATATATATATATATATGTGTGTGTGTGTGTGTGTATGTACGTGAGCGAGATTCGCAGTGTGAGCGTGATTTATACACATGATATATACATATATATATGTACGTGAGCGAGAATTCGCAGTGTGAGCGTGATGAGCGTGAATTCCTGCAGCGTGAACATGTCAATCCTGTCTTCTTTTTATTTATATATATATATATATATATATATATATATATATATAAATAAATAAAAATAAAAAAAATAAAAACAGTTTACTAGTATATGTATATTACTATTACATATTATTATTACATAAACTTATATCTATTAGCATGTATATTAGTTAATAACAGGTAGATAACAGGTAGAAATAATAATAATAATATGGTAATGATAGTAATATTAATAGGGAAGATAATAATAAAATATTAACCCTAATAATAACAATAAAAGAATAATACAGTAAGAACAACAACATGTATAATATATGATATGTAATGATAATAGTAATAGTAGCAATAATAGTATAGAAGACAAGATTGGTGATGAATAAAATATAAGAGTTTACAAGATACTTAAGGGTAGAGTATAAAGTACAAGTAAAACTATAATAAAGTATAAGTATGAAATAATAATAAAATAAACGAGATCATATGACATGAAAGGTATAGAAGCATTGAGAATAATATTTATAAGTAGTTGTATATCATGTTTATTTGACAAGGAGTTGTATTTATTTATTCTCCATGATGTCAGAGTAAGTAAGTGAATGTGCTATGTTTATTCCATGATGTTAAAGAGTATAAGTTGACATGTTTTCACCCTTTTATGTACCCTAATGCGTTCTACAACTAGTATGGATGATATATATGATTTAATTATGGATTGTATGCAAGATTATATGCTGTTTGGATAATGATGTGTGGATATGTTATGCTTATATGAGTTATATGATGATAATGTATGTTATTGTGAATTATGTGATGAATGTATGTGTTATGTGTTATGTCTGAGATGTCACTGGGTGGCGCATGTTAATGATAAGACGTTACCGGGTGGCGCGTGGTTAATAAAGACTGGGTGGCGCAGAGATTACAGAGTAGCCTTCGGCTTGTGATTGAGAGGCTGTAGGAGGGGGTTGGCATCCTCGGCGCTACAGGTCCTTCACTTGCAGTTGGTGAATATCCCCCTCTCCCCATTAGTTTAGGATGAGCTCATGCCTAGGGGTCGGTGCAGCGGAGGTTACAGGAGGGTGGACAGGCCATAAGAGATAATAAAGAGATAAAAGTTATGAAAGTTTATTACAGTAAAGTTTGAGTAAACGTAGTATGATGTATGATTAAGTTTCCCTATATGATTAGATGACACGTAGAGCACACACACGATTGACATGATTAAGTATGATGTATAAATGATGTAAAATGAACAAGAGGCACTTTGGTAAGTCGTTCCGGGAAAGATGGTTTTAGAACTTATAACTGAAATGGAATTCATTCATGCTACACCTATTTAATTAATAAACCCGGAGCGGCTCCCCTACTGAGTTACTTCCCAGTACTCACCCCACGTTTTTCCCCCTATTTAGATGATGAGATTTAACAGCATACATGAGCGGATGAGGAGCCCGCACAGCTTTAGTTTCATGGAGTTCTTTTCGTTTCTAGATTTCTCAGTTTCTATTATTACGTTACGGATTACGTTTTCTTTTGGATGTTAGCATTTATTTGTATTTACTCTGAGTCCGGACCTATGTTAGCCGGCAAATACTTATGTTGATGGATTATATTAGTGGAGTCTTGTGAGTCTCGGTTTTGAGGCTCATGAGATTACACATATTATTATTATTTCCTGCTGTATGTTCTGGGAGACTATGATTTGTTATTTTATTATATTGAGGTTTATTCAGGATTATTAGCTTCCGCACCTATATACGTTGTATTATCTCGCAAGGCCCTTATTTTCTATTCCGCAAACATTTATGAAAATTTCTCCCACGTATTTTCCGCGTATATATATTTTAAATATAACGATAAAACATGATAACAGGAGGTAACCCTTATGAAATGACCTAAAATGACTTACGCATTAAGGGCTATCTAGTAGGGTGTTAAAATTTCTGATCATAAGGGCCAACTTCATGCACCCCTCTTGCATTGGGAGTATCACGGGTTCCGAACTGCTGATTGTTGGAAGCTATGGTTTCTATCAGCTCCATAGCCTCTGCCAAAGTCTTGTTCATCAATGCTCCCCCACTTGAGCAGTCAATAGTACGCCTATCTGCAACGCACAACCCCTCATAGAAGAATTGGATGAGGTTGGCGTCAGATATCTGATGAGAAGGGCAGCTTGAGACCAATCTATTGAAACACTCCCAATATTCATAGAGCGTTTCCCCTTGTAGCTGTTGTATGTTGCAGATGGCTTTCCTAATTGCTCCCGCTCTTGAAGCAGGGAAGTACTTTTCCAAAAACTTTCTTTTGAGATCAGCCCACGAGTTCACCGCCCCATTGGGTAGATTCATGAGTCATGTTTTAGCTGCACCCTCCAAAGAGAATGTGAAGGCACGAAGTTTCACAACATCAACACCAGCCCCGTGTGGCCCTAGTGTATCACACACATAATGGAATTCTTTGAGATGCTGGTGGGGGTCCTCACCGAAAAGCCCATGGAATTTTGGGAGCCGATGGAAGAGTGCCCCTTTTATTTCAAAATCCCCATCGACATCTGGGTATATAATGCCTAGGGGTGGTTGATTCAGATCAGGAGCAATGAGCTCCCTCAAAGTAGGATTTCTCCTCGCAGCCATAGGCGTAACAGTAAGAGGATCAATTGGTGTGTCGGTGGGTGTCGCAAAAACACTCTCAGGAAACACACGGGTATGAAAAGAATTACCTACGTCCCCGCCTTCCCGCCTCGCTCATCTCAAACCCCGTAAGGTTCTTTCGATTTCAGGGTCGAAAGGGAATAGAGAGCTATCGGGTTGCGAACAAGTCATCCATAGGATTTATAAGAAAGAAGGAACAAGATTTTTGGAACGCGTCGACCGCTGGGGCGGTCTGCCTACCGCTAGGGCGGTCGGTGCGAAAAGAATATTGAAAAGAAGAAGATTGCGAAAGAGGAAATTTTTTTTTTTATTTTGAGAAAGAAGAAAAACAATACTAGGATTAAATCAAAAATTGCCTAGATTCCCTGGCAACGGCGCCAAAATTGACAGAGCACCGGAGCGTCGTTAATTCCCCGGTATTCCGTACAATTTAGAAGAAGGGTTTGAAAAAAAGGTTTATTACTGAATTAATCTCAATACAAGCTTGGTAGCAAGTAGTAAGACTGACTGAGGTCGTCTCTCAAGGAATCTGTGTGGCAATCGTTGACTTAAACTTAGCAATAAATAAAAAGGGGGGTTTTGAGTTTGGTTTGCAAGGAAATTAAATTGGGAAAAGTAAAGATGATTGAAATAAAGGAATTAAGTGCAATTGCAAAATAAGTAAATTGGCGTAAATTAAAAGTGACTCGAATGTAAAGAAAACATGATTAAAGACTTGAATTGAAATGAACTCAGGAAGTAAAGAGATTGCTGAATAAAAACTTTATATTAAGGAAAACGAGGGAGAGATTCAAGGTGAACTCTCCCTAAAAACAAGGTTTAATGTAAAAGCAATGACTGAAAATAAGAAAGAGTAAAGACAATGAATTAAAACGGGTGTTCAGAACAGTATGTAAAAGCTAGAAGTAAAGAGTGCCCAAAACAGAGACGGTGAACGAAGAACTGAAAGCTTTGGAAAAGTAAATCCTAAAATTGTCAGAGTGCCAGCACCAAAGTGCATACAAGAACCAGAGAACTGAAAACTAGATGATAGACCTAAGCACAAAGGAGCTATTTATAAAATCCAAACTGCTGCTGTCTTGGGCTGCTGATACGCTAGGTTTCCTCGCACGCGACCGCCTGGGCGGTCGTCACCACCGCCTGGGCGGTAGGTCAAAATTAAGCGCGTCCAGATGTGGAAGTTACGCGCGCATGACTGCCTGGGCGATGCGTACATCCGCCTGGGCGATTGGTACGCTGCTGTGGGCAGTGAATCAGCTTTCCTTGGTTTCCAGACGCAATTTACAACACATTTTTATAATTACCTGTTCCTGAGAAGCCACAACACTAACAAAAACATATCAAACGCACCAGTGGCAACAATTAGAGTAATTAATACGCAAAATGGTACTAATACTCGAAAATGGTACTAACACAATTGAGAGCATACAATCACTCAAGTTATGAGGAGAAATTAGCATGAAAATACGGTTTATCAGTCGTCATCATCATCAAGCCTCCGATCGGCAGCAACAACGACAGGAAGACAATAACAACAATGGCAGCAGCCGCGACCAACTCCAGAGGTGGATCAGATTTGCAATGTCTTCCTCCATTAGTGTCCGTTCAAGCTCCGCCCTCTGTGGCTCCTCGCGTCCCACTAGCCACCACCGCGAGGAGCCTCTGTTCCCAGCCTCAAGCTCTTGTTTCTCTCTCTGCAGTTCTCGACTCTCTCTCTCACATCACCGTTCGATCCCACACCATCACCTCCGTTCATCGCGACCACTACCATCCACCCATATCCAATCACCAACAACCATTAAAGGGATCGAGCTCTCGGCACAAAATGTCTTGGATCAATCAATCAAAAAATCTAAAAGAATAATGATTAAAGACCACGAACTGGGGCATTTCTTTTCAGTTTTATAACATATCATCCATCATGAGGATATCTGCATTACAAACATCATACATTCACCATTCATTAAACTGAGGCAAAATTTGTGTGGTCTCTAATTACCACATGCATCATTCATATATACTGGGGCAAAATTTGTCGTGTCTCCGATATCAATGCACATTACATTACACACATCATGCATCAATGCATTCATTATGTTGAGACAAATTTTGTTCTGTCTCCAGCATCAATGCACAATACACATATCATGCATCAATACATTCATCAAAACTGAGGCAATTTGAGATATGACTTACTTCGTTTAAGCAAGCTAGGGGAAATCTACCCCTTAGTTAAAATCATCTCATGCCCTTTTAGTCATGCATTACAAGCATCATTTGCATAGCTTGCAAGGAGACCAAGATAATTTTTCAGCATTATCATCACCACATTCAACACACATCACATGCAACGTCTTTACAAAGAGCTTTTAGTTTCTCAACAAGTAGACCACTTCACATTTCTCAGCATCAACCTTACATTCCTTTGTCTCTTTTACTTTTCCTGCCTCGACGTTACTTTTCCTGACTTGACGTTACTTTTCCTGCATCGACGTTACTTTTCCTGCATCGACGTTACTTTTCCTGCCTCGACGTTACTTTTCCTGCCTCGACGTTATTTTTTCCTGCCTCGACGTTTTTTTTGCATCGACGTTTTTTCCTGCCTCAATGTTTTTTCTTACGACTTATTTTCAGCATCAACCATAAGTTTTCACACACACACGTAGCATGCATCTAAGTCCACAAGCATTTCTTTCAAATAACAAGCATTCCTTTCAGCAACAAGCATTTTCTTTCATCAACAACAAACATTTCTTTCAACAACAAGCATTTCTTTCAGCAACAAGTTTTTTTTTAGCAAACTGCATTTATTTTCAGCATGTCCATTAGCTTTTATCATCAAATTTGGACAAAATACGTGTTTATATCTTTACTTGTCCTTTACTAATTCAAAAGTTATAACTTTTCAAATTAGTAACGAACAAGTAAAGAGGGGCAACTTTAAACACTGTATTTTGTCCGGATTTTTATTTAAGAATAGAAAAAACAAGAATAATATAAAAAATAATAAAAAAATAAAATTGTGATCTCATCACATTAACTCAATTCATCACACAAAATTAAATCAAAATCAATTAACATCAAACATAATCAATCTCACATCAATTACATTGATTTCATATTAACCTATTTGACTAATATAAGAAGCAACAAGAGCATAGCCATCAGGAGGACCTTCACAACACAGCAACAACAACACAACAGTGACAACAATGATGGCAGCAACAGAAGCCACCTCGCGGCGGTCTCCTCAGTCACCTCGCAACCGTCCCCGCAGCATCCCCACCATCACGGAAGCACCAAGCATAGAAGCAGATCCGCCTTCCCCTCGCCTCACAGCCGCACGACAGCAATAGCCGTGACGGTGCGCCTCCGCGGCCTCCATCTTCTCTATCCCCTTCCCACTATGTTCCTCCCCCGCAAATCATTAACGACAACAACAGCGGCGGCGCGAGGCACTCCACCGGCCGCACCCAGCCTCCGCCTCAGTCCCTCTCTCTCCCCTTCTCTTGGCGGCGCCTCTTTCTCTCGTCCTTCCTCGCTTCCTCATCGCAGCAACGGCGCCGCCGCGCCCGACTCCTCCGCGTCCCAGCCGCTCCTCCCTGGTCGCGCCTCTCGCCCCCACAGCTCCTCCTGGCGGCACACGGCCGCAACTCTCTCCCTCTCTCTAGCCTCCAATCTCTCTCTTCCTGCGGCAACCCTTTTTCCCTTCTTTCTCTAAATGAGAAACAGGGTTAAAAGGGGGTAAGTAGGTTATTATTATTATTATCATTATTTTATTTTTTAAAAAACAATCTTTTTTTCCTCATTACATTTTATTACTGTTATTGCTATCATAAATAAAATCTTTTTATAATCTGTTATTTCGTTGTATGAGATAATCATCCTCGAAATTTCAAATTGTAGGGTACTTGTGCGAATCACATCGTCATGTACCCTAAAAATATCTTTTTCTTAAAATAACAATAATTTTCTTTTTGAATCAAAAACAATTCTTTTTCTTTCAATTAAAATTAAAGCAAAATTCATAAAATCTTTTTCTTACAATTTATTTCGTTGTATGAGATAATCATCCTCGGAATAATAGACTGTAGGATACTTGTGCGAATCACATCGTCCTGTACCCTAAAAATATCTTTTTCTTAAAATGACAATTATTTCCTTTTGAATCAAAAACAATTTTTTTCTTTCCATTAAAATACAATCAAAATTACATATTTACAAAATCTTTTTTTACAATTTATTATTTCGTTGTATGAGACAATCATCCTCGAAATTTTGAATAGGGTACTTGTGTGACTCATAACTCGCCCTGTACTCAGCTCTTTCTAAAAAACACACAACACATAAACATTTTCTACAAGAACGACGTGGGTTTGAGTTCCTCATTGCACCAAAGGATACGTCGGCACAGGCTACAACCTGTCAACCCAAAATTAATTTTTTATTTATTTTGTTCCTTTTTTATATTGTTTTTTTCTCACATGTATATTTTAATATCATTAAGGGGAAATTAAATGTTATTAAATTATAAATATAAATTTGCATAATTTGCTCTAGGGTAACCGTATTTATACGAATGTATTAAGGGTGCAGTGGGATTAAATTCTCACCCTTCCCTAATCATAATTCGACTCCCGAACCTTATCTCTAAAAAGACCAGTTTTGTACAAAACAAAGGTTTTCCAATTTTTCCATAATTAAAATTGGTGGCAACTCCATTTTTCTCTATTTTTAGTCACGGCACCCCTCGGGGACGTTGTGACATCATTATAAAATTCATATTGTACATGGTCGACAATTCACCATTGACCTAAATTATTTTTTCAGTTATATTAATTCCTAACAAGTGATGTTCAACGTATACATTTCACCATTATTTTATACAATCAGTATATATATTAAAAAATGTCATTGCATAATCCATCTTACATGTTATATATATTTTAAAAAAATTAATAAATCTAATTTTTTTCTCATTCAATAAAAAAACGTAAGAGAAGATAATGACAAAGATTGTAAAAAAGGTTATATCCCAAGATTATAAAATAAACTTTTATTTTTTATATAACAAAGTTAATTATATCCCAATAAGTGATTTAGACATAGAAATTAAACAAATATTTTTAATACAACGAGGTAATATCTTCAAAATAGGTTAACAAGTATGTTATAATATAATTCATATATTCTACATGACAATTCACTATTTACTTGAAAACTTTTAGAACACTGTTTTATTTATAAGTTGTCTTTATTGAATTCATATTGTTCATGTATTTTGATTTTCAATTTTGACCATATTGTATTTAGTGATATTTGTTATTATGGATGTCTAGGTTTTGAATTTTAAAGTATTTCCTCTTTATTAGAATTTTATGTAGATTTTTTAATAAATTTATGAATACCTACATGAATTTAAATTTTCTTTAGAATATTGTGTAGTTGGAATATTTTTTTCATTAGAATAATATAAATGACTTGGAAAATTAATTATTTAAATTATGAACATGTGTTAGCAATTTAGTACTTTTAAATCTTAAAATTCATATACATGATTATTTATATTCATTTATTTTAATTTTACAAATGACCTAAAATGTTGGTACCAAAAAATATATGTGGTAGTCATTTTATACCATGTAACTTATCGTTTTCTCTATTTTATCATTAAAAACTATTTGTGTTATGTGTGATAAGTAGTTCTTATATGTTCCACTGAGATTTTCCTTCAATTTTATTGACATTCACTATTAATTCTATAACAATAACCTATTTTTTCTTAGTTCATTTTTATAAAAATATTTTTATTTCATTCTTTTTGTAATATTTTAAAAACACGATTTCGTGCGATCTCGTGCATCGCACGGGTTATTACACTAGTTGACTATAAATGTTGGATTACATGTGTCAACTATTCTATTTTTTCTTTTCTTTTTCATATTGTTTTTATCCTATTTAAAATGTTATATCTTTTATATGTAAAAGTTGGATTATTTGAATGCAAATGTTGGATTATATGTGCTAATTATCTGTCGATAATCCGATAGTTTCTAGTAGTGTTGATTATTTGATGGTAAATGTTAGATTACGTGTACTGACTATTTTTTAACATATGTAAATGGTATGTAAAAGTTGGATTAATTGAATGAAAAATGTTAGATTACATATGATAGCTTTTATTATTTTAATCATATTTAAAAAAATATTGGATTATTGACTATAAAATGTTATTCAATTGTCGTTGTTAAAACTTTTGTGATTCGAGAATTTATCAACAAAATGGAAGAGAGAAATATGATGAACAAGAAGTATAAAAGAGATGGAAAAATGATGCATTGAGTAAAAATGTTCAAAATACCAAATGATACAAAATATGATATATAGCTTGCCTTTATATAGGCAAGAGAGGCAATGTGAAAATACAAAAATGCCCTCTAACACCCCCCGCAAGCCGGAACATGTAAACTTTATCATGTTCGGCTTGGGATGAGAGTGTAATACAATCTAAAATCAAAGAAATACATCTAAAAAGATGAAATACAATCAAAATGATGAAAAATTCATAAAAAGAGTCAGCTCGCCGAATAACAATCGATCAAAAACCGCTCCTCAAAGAAGATGATACAGGAGTCATCTCGCCGGTATAACATCGTCAATCAAAAGAACGCTCCGAAGTGAGCTCAAAAAGCTCCAAATATGAGATATCCCGACCCGGGATCAAGCAACGACAATGGTGCCTAGTACGAGAAGTCTTCGATCTTCCATTGGGCCACTTTGAACTATCAACCGTCGTCTCCACAGCGCTCGTCGCAAAGAAAGGTTAACGTTATAAGACGTGCAACTACCACACGACAGAAGCAAATATAAAGCCAAAACAAGGCTATCCAATATGAATACCGAGACCGAAACAAAATTCAACAAAAGGCTCGGTAATTCTAAATTTGGGTGCACCAAACATCAAACCCAGTAAAGTCAAAATAAGGAGTAATATCCAAGGACAAAATAGTCATATGACTCCCAAACACAAGTATCAGATTACAATCATAGTGAAATGAAAATTCTGGATCACCAAAGAATACTACCATCATCCAGAAGCATAAAAAAATTAATCCTCATATCCAACAGCAAAAATAATATCAGCATTTTTATGAGGAAGCAATTCCTCAAACACCTTATGTGCAATCAAGACTTGAAAAAATTAATAGAAGGTACCAAATTTTTCTTTAACACTAGTAAGTGGTGCCATGAGATTGGTCTTGTCGCTTACCAAAAAGGTACACCATAGAGGGTGGTTTGGCACAAAGTAGTCTTCTAACTCAGCACATTCTTCAAGGAAGATTCAAACATTATCACGAAAAGGACCTGAATGAGCAATTGGGTGTAACACCCCGATCTTTAATTAAGTCCTAATTAAGAGAAATTAAGGGTAAAGGACCTTAATTGGGACTTAATTGGATTTGAGTGGATAAGTTTCTCCTAGCTTAAAGTATTGTATGCTATGTGTTTTATGTGCCCAAGTATGTGATTTTATGATGTTTAAAAGTTAAAAAGGATATACGGATGTTAAGATACGAGTCGGGATGTTTTAGAAGTGTTTTGGAGCTTTTTCACAGCCCAGTAATCGATTATCATCCCGTGGTAATCGATTACATCTGTTTTCGCCATGTGTAATCGATTACAAAATCGATGTAATCGATTACCATGTGCGCAGAACGCGTTTTTCAGCGCGTTTAAGTGACGTTCGGGCCCCACGGTGACTCCAGAGTATGTTTAACCTAGCCACCACGTGAGTAAACCCTAATACCACTATCATTCCATCAGAAAATCCTCTCTCCCCATCTTTGAGCCTCCATAGGTTTCTCTCTCAAGAATACACAAAGCCAAAACCCTTCCACACCAAGAAACGCCCACCAATTCTCACCCGGTCGAGAAACCGACCACATATTCTTGATCCTCACACCGAAATACACATAACCACCGGTTTCTTTTCTTCATCAAGTGTCACCGTTGTCACTGGACCGTTCGTGGGTTTAGAGAGAAAAAGAGGATTCACGGGAAACGTCGGGCTAGAGTGTTGTCATCAAAGTTTTACGGTTGTCTTCTAAGAGGTAGGGGTTTAGACATTCTAAATGTTGAATTTCGTGCATGATGATAATGATTGTTGATGAAATTGATGTTCTTGTTGTTTTTCCCATTAGGGTTCATGAAAGGGGTAAATTGTATCGATTGGCTTTGAAATTAAAAGTGTTTTCACCGATTAAAAAGTGTTTAAATTGTATTTTTATGATTGATTTTCGTATGGCTTTGTTTTCTAATGATTGGAACGATTCTAGGTTATTATTTTGGCCATTGGCTATGGAAAATCGTGTTTTGGAACTCTAGAATCGTGTTTTACGACGCTGTAATCGATTACCACGAGTTCGTAATCGATTACAGCAAGTGAATTTCCAATCGTCATAAACGCGTGCTCTCTGTTAATCGATTATAGGGGTCCTGTAATCGATTACAACACTGCTGTCTATGCGAAAATGAACTGTTTTGACCCTTTATGCACCCTAATGTGTTCTACGACTTGTATGGATGATATGTATGAATGTCCTATGAAATATATATGATTATATATGCTGTTTGAATGAATTATATGATGTATATGATGAATGAGTACATGTTATATGAAGAGATTAATGTGCAAAGTGAAAAGAAAGTTAAAAACACACAGAGTAGCCTTTCCGTTCGTGATGAACGTTACAGGGGGCTGGCAACCTCAGTTGTAACGACTCATTAGTGGAAGGTGAATTACCCCCTCTACCCAATAGTATAGGATGAGCTCATACCTAGGGTCGGTGATGCGGAGGTTACAAGAGGGTGGTCAGGCCAAAACAATGTAAATGATCCACAGGCACCAAAAGGGCGTGCTTTAATGAAACGGATCCACAAGCATACTAAGTATGCTTAAAAGACTCAAGATAATTTAAGTAATGAATATGGGATATACGTTACAGACAAAGAATGTTATATTTTCTTATGTAATTATATGATGGTCAAGCACTTATCACACCACACATTGATAATCATTTATGTTATGTATAACTGTTAATTAAAAAGGAACAAGACGCACATAGGTAGTCGTACCGGGAAAAGATCATTTTGGAACTTATAACTGAATTGAACTCATTCATGCTCACGTATTTATTAATTAAACCCGGGACGGCTCCCCTACTGAGTTACTTTAAAGTACTCACCCCATGTTATTTCACCCTTTTAGATGATGAGTATCAGCAGGATGATGGCGCGGGTTTGGAGCCTGGACAGTCGTAGACTAGATTTCATTCATTACTAATTTATCAGAGTTGTCTTTTAGACTATGTCTTTCCTTATGGATTATATGTCTTGAATTATGTTTCGTTTCTGTTTATTTTCCTAAGTCCGGACCTTTGCTAGCCGGCAAGTATTATTTATTAATGGATTGTATTTGTGGAGTCTTGTGAGTCATTGTTTTAGGCTCATGAGGTAACACTATTATTATTATTGTCTTTGATGTATGTCTTGGGAGATTACATGGTTTATTTAATTATATTGAGGTATTATTCAGGATTATTGTTCTCATGTTTATATACGTTGTATTATTTCGCAAGGCCCTTATTTTATATTCCGCAAACGATTTACGAAAATTTCTCCCACGTATTTTCCGCGTATATGTATTTTGAATATAAAAATAATTATGGTAACAGGAAGTAACCCTTATGAAATGGCCTATAATGTCTTAAGCATTAAGGGCTATCTAGTAAGGTGTTACATTGGGCATCCAGGATCAGCAAAAGAGTGAAACCTGAAGATCTTTGGCCATCGTCTTCTCTTCTTGCACGCTTCAATTAGAGAGAAAGACATGGTTTTCTGCAAAGTTCATAACAGAACAGAACAGAATCGGGACCATTGTAGGAACTGGGATGTGCAACCAAGATCCAATATCGAATCTTAAGGAAGCTCCTCGTTGACACAAGCAGCTTCAACCTATGCCGGCAAAAGAAGCACCAAAGCAAGGACGAAACCAGATTTGAACGGAGTAGACGTTGTGACCTTGTGGAAAGTAAACCACACGGCCTCCAACAGCTGGTAAAGAAACACGAGGACCAGCACATGCATGCCAAAGTTCTGAATCAAGAACTCGCTGAGGAAAGGAAGAAAGCCTTGAAATGGAATCTTGGAGAAATATAATTAGCAATATTGGGATTTTGATATCAAATATTTGATACACCATGATTGATGTGAAATTTTTGATATGGAAATTGAAATCTTCAATAATTCTCTCTTTAGAAATGG
Source organism: Aeschynomene evenia (assembly GCA_013621005.1). Taxonomy (NCBI): domain Eukaryota; kingdom Viridiplantae; phylum Streptophyta; class Magnoliopsida; order Fabales; family Fabaceae; genus Aeschynomene; species Aeschynomene evenia. Next base: position 23,251,128 of record CM024268.1, read on the forward strand.
AAAGATTTTTGTTGATAATTCACGCTCACCGCACCATGTTAAAACTTTTATGATTCGAGAATTTACCAACAAAATGGAAGAGAGAAATATGATGAACAGGAAGCATAAAAGAGATGGAAAAATAATGCATTGAGTAAAAATGATCAAAGAACCAAATGATACCAAAGATACAAAATATGACATATAGCTTGCCTATATATAGGCAAAAGAGGCAATGTGAAAATACATACAAAAATGCCCTCTAACAGTCGCCGCATGAGTTCACTCCTAAAAATATAAAATAAATATTTAAATGCTTAGTTATACAAGATGCCTATTTTATAGTAAAATTAGCTTATTAATAGCTAATTTTGAGTTGGGATGGCAATGGGGATGGGGAGGTGGGGATCCCCGTGGGGAACCCCGGATTTGGGGCCCTGAGGTTGGCGATATTTTCCCCGCGGGGCATGGGGATGAGGGAGGAAAATCTCTCCGAGGGGTAGTTCGAAGACGGGGATGGGGACTATGCTCCCCGCCCCGAGGATAAATTTTTATTTTCACTTGTATGTATATAAGTTCACTTTTGCATAATTGAGAAACCATAAAATAACTTAACGTCAAATCATCCCCCGCATCCCTTCCTCATTCTCTCAATTCATATTTCTCAAATTATAACACACATACCCAACCACTCTCAAAGACTTATTTTGCTATTTTTGTGACTTATATTTTGTTGTCTAAAACTTATTTTACTTTTTTTTTTACATTTTTTGTGACTTATTTTACTATTTTTAATGTTGTAAGGACTTATTTAAAAATATTTTTAGGATCGATGTTGAATTATTGTATTAGTTTCCTCAAATTACTATTTTTTATTTTCTATAAAAACCGTCCTTTTTTAATTTTTTCGTTCCCCGTTTGGGCCCCATGGGGATCCCCGATCCCTGAGGGGAACGGAGATGAGGAAAAATTTCTCCCCAAAACGAGAAACGAGAGCAAGAATGAGAATTTTTTTATGACTCGGGGATCGGGACGGGGACTATAGTCCCCACCCCCACCCTGCCCCATTGCGATCCTTGATTTTGAGCGTAACACTTCTCCTAATTTTTCGTGTCATTTATATATAGATCATTATTTGAAATTAAAAATCGATATGCAAAGTATTTAAAAGGCTTAACCGCCTCAGATCATCATCTTTTGTTGGTATTGATAGCTTGAAGCTCTGATTCTTTGTATTCATTTTCTTCATAAAAATTACTACTTCCATTTTTTAATTGTCCAATTTAGAAATATATATTTTATTTTATTTATCTATTTTAAATTTTAAAACAAACTTTATTATCTTCTTATTTTTTTATCCTTATTTAATACCTACTATCTCTTTTACCAAGTAATATAATAAATATATATTTAATTGTTGATAAATGTTAGTTTAGTAAAATAAATATATTTTATGTTAACTTTAAGATTATACCTATTATTATCTAAACTCCAGTACGCATTTAAAACTGGACAATTTAAAAAACGGAAAATAGAGTAATTTACTAGTCTTGTATCCGTGCAATGCACGGGGATTATATCAAACTTTACGTTTAAAATATTAAATAATTAATGAAAAAAATATTTGTATAAAATGAAATTAAATGAAAATATGTTATTCGTAAATTTATTTTGTAAATATAACAATAAAAATACATAATAAAATTATTATTATATTAGTGGATGCAAATAAAATTATTCAATCACATAATTAGTTTTCATCTTTTTCAATATCAAATTTATATTCATAAAATATTTATAATTATTCTCTTTCAACAATCAACCAAAAATAATCATAATTTACATATTATCAATCACTAAAAACTACCGAAATCATAGAAAATATTCCAAAACTAATAATTATCAATCATGAATAATTACTAATTATTCATATTTATTCCCGTCCAACAAGCAATAAAAATATTAAAAATTACTAATTCATGTTCATAATTATTCCTAATTAACAAAAAATATTAAAAATATGTAATATCAATAACTAAAATTCTCTAAAATATTCAATAATTATCAATCACTAAAAATCACTAAATTACAGGTAAAGTATTCAAATATCACTAATTATCAAATATTAATTAGTGAGACAGTTATTAAATCATGTTCATTATTTATGTTTTACATTTCCCGTGAGACAGTTATTAAATCATGTCAATATTAAATTATGACAATTAAGTTGAGGTAATTGAATTCGGTTAATTAACAAAATTAGCCTTATCTAAAACAAATTATAAAATAAAACTATTTTATTATCGTAGGATCTTTTTAGTATAAGTTTTCTCGTTGTTGAATCCCTACTATCTAGGGATATGCACGCCTCGTGCAGTGTTTCCTATGCTTTTATTTTCCGAGTGATAGGCCACCTGGATAAGTGAGGGGATGTTACATTAAGGATATGCTTGGTAGGGGGTATCCCCTTGTTAGGGAACCCGTACCCTTTTCTTAAGGATGGGATGTAAACCATCCATGCTGAAACAATAAGAGAGATTCATCGAGTGCTTAGCACAGTGATATAGATCTTGAATAGTCGGAACCAGAGAAGCGGCGAGATGTAACCCTACATGAAGAGGGCACCACAAGGACGTGAACCACAACCTGATGACGGGAATGAAGTAAGTTTGGAATTCTACCTAAGGTTGATCTGCCGAAGTTCTCAGGAGGCCCCATGGGCGCAGACCCTCAGGAGTTTTACACAGGGCTACCGAGTTCTATAGGCCCTTCGATGTCATGATGATGCTGGACGTGGACATAACAACCCACTCTGTACAAGGAAATGATGTTCCTTGGTACGAGGTGTTAGTGAAAAGAGGTAAGTGACGAGATGCTACCGTCGGCGAGGGAGGAGTTCGTCAAAGTCTTCAGAGGAAGGATAATCTCGGATATTCAAGGAGGGTTGTCAGCATAATGGCAATTAAGATCAAGCAGGTCCTACTTATGTTGGTATTTGGGTGCGCTGTAGAGACCAGTTGGGTTATGCGGCTGTGCGATTCATGAGGTCACATGAGAAGGATGGAAGTCAAGTGTATTGCGAAGGGGCAAAGGAACCCGATATGCTTCGATCTGTATTTTTGGATTAGGAGAATGCTTGTACCCAAGGTCATGGGCGTTGGCCCTAGTATCGGTAACACACAAGAGGAGTAAAGAGCTAATAAAAGTTTGAAAGAGAAGAATAAGACAAAGGATATTAGTTAGTAAGGATGTCCCAAGTGATCTTTACGGCCTTTGGAACCGCTACCTTACGTCTAGAGGAAGATGAGGATCGGTGAGGATCACAACTAGAGTCAGGTCGGGTTGGAATCTTGATTCATGTAGTGTGCCTCCCCCATCATACGATGGTTAGGGTCGTTTGGACCTCATCGCCCCCTTTGGAACTTGTGCAAGAGGTTTCATTCAGGGTTGTGTCGTCAGAGTCTGAACACATGTGTTGGATTTAAACAGTTGAGACACCTTGTGTGGTATGTCCTTGCTTAATGGGAGTCCCCGACCCATACCTGACTCGATTTATCTTTTCAGACATGTTCGATAGAGGGAAAGCGAGAGGAAGTTGTGACTGGAACTAAGGAGGTGGATTTTGATGTTGCCGTGGTATGTGCCTTAGTTGCCTTATGTCATGCATCAGAGATTTAACGTTCCAGGCAGGTAGGATTTGTTTCCCTATGGCATGAGCCTTGTGTCTCAAGAAGATTAGTGTGTGATTCATGTCTCCTTGATCTCGTCTTTGCGTGCTATGCGATCCTTGGATGGAGCGGCTTCCCTTGGATAGGACAGGTTATGGTAAACCCCAAGAAGGAGAGAGCAATCCGGCAGTGGCCAAAGACCACATCTTTAACCAGGAGTTTCTTGGACTTAGTCAGTGTTGCTGACACTTCTGTTCAGGATTTCTTGGCAAGAGCGGTGCCTTTAACACAGTCAATCGAAGATGGTGTTCGCTCTCAGCGGTTAGAAGTCATAAGCAGAGTTTCCAAAAAGCTTAAAGAGTGCGTGAGCACTGCCTCTATTCGTATGAAGTCGGAATCAGGAGAGTCCTAGTGTAACGACGGTTCGAGTACAGCATTCGAAAGTTCTCTTGGGAATCATGGAAAGGTGTTGCCTATGTTTAAGGAAGTTAAAACAACGTGAGTAGGGACATTTCACCCACGAATGAAAGTTGTTTGTAATGAAGTTTGCTCTTGAGATCTGAGAACACGTAGGTGGACACGATGTTTGAGGATTATGTGCAATGTTATTTATCAGCTGGGAGGAAGCTAATAAGGTTGTTGATGTAGGAGACCGAAGTCCATGTGTTGATTATCTTTTATTGTTCCTACGGTCAAACCCCAGTGGATGAAGTATGTCAGATGAATATGAAGGGGTTGCATTTTAAGTCAGGAAGACAAGGGGTAATTCTAACACGCGATGAGACTTAGTGGTGTTGATTCGGATCAATATGTCACAGTGAGAAGATCCAAGGGTGAAAGAGCTTAAGGTTAATGATGATGATGTAAGAACTTGGAATTTTCATTGGAATCGAAAAAGGGACGTTAAGATTGAAGTAGGAGTTTTGGTGTACCAACGTATGTGATTTGAGAAGGTTGACTGTAAAGGACACCCACAATGTTATATGTTCGGATCACCCAAGAGATGCTAAGAGGTATTGAGACCGGAATGAGTTATTTAGTGGTAAGGCATGAAGAGAATTGTGATGGCTTGTGTTTCTCGTTGATTGGCATATCAGCGGGTTAAAGTTGGTAATGATTGACATGGATTGGGTGACAACTTCACCTTGTAGATTTTGCGTCGTTAGACTCTATATGGTTTACGGTGGGCGGGATTGAGCTAGTCGGCTCATGTCATTTGGAAAAGATGACTTATGTGGTACTCAGTTATGTGCAACTCTCCGGTAATGTTATTGTACAGCTACATGGAGCTCCCTTCTCTATTGTTTCAGGCTGACAGAATTCAGCTCATATGGTGTTGTTGGAGCCAGTTCGGGAGATTCGTGGAAACTGCCTCAATCTTAACAATGTCTTTCACCTTAAGCTGTGAAGGCCGTTCAGATTCTATTTGGCATGCTCCAGAATTGTGAACGTGATTTTGGGAGAAGTTTGGGATCACGTGTGTCCCGGGTTTGGTCTTCTGGTAATATCAGTTGTTAGGCCAAGTGTTGGCATGACCTCCTCTTGAGGCTTGATAAGAGTGAAAAGAATTGCGGAATCTGTGTGGAATGTTTCGAGAGTGGCGAAGGTAGATGATAACGACAGAGATGAACCTTGAGGTTCCCTTTAGAGGGTCATGTGTCCCTTTGAGTCGTGGAAGGTAAGGATGTGATGAGATTTGGAAAGTGATGGAAGTGTTGTCCTCTAGATATTAGACCTTCGGGGAAGTATTTATCCGACCTATCTCGTGTTCTAGAGCGTCAAGTGTTACCCTTGGTTTAACACGGGCATAGGAGTAGGAATCGATGTTGATTAGTGATCGACAAAGTACAGAAGTTCCGTTCTATAGGGAGTTGTTAGAGTGGAGGTGGTTTGGCGGAACCACTCTGGTCAAGAGGCTACGTGGGAGCCCGAGGAAGCCATGCGGAGCTAGTATCCGCACCTCTTTCATGTTTCAGGTAATCTCTTTTCCCTTCTGTGTTTGAATTCGGGGTCCGAATTCTTTAAGGGGGGAAGATTGTAATACCTTGAGTAGTCTGAGTTAGTTTGAGTAAGAGATCACGGTGCACCGAGGAGATAGAACCACGTGGGTCCCACCTCCCCACCCCTTTTTCTTCTTTTCTTCCTTCATTTCCCCCTCATTCCCGTCACTCTCTCTCCCTCTCATTTCCTCTCTTCTTCTTCTTCCTCATCCCTTTTCTTTCTTCTCTAAATCCAAAACCCAAACCCCATTAATCATCAAGGATCAAGCTAGCATTGCTCATCTAGTATATTGTGGGGTCTCATTCAACTAGGGAAGCTCCGGGTAGCTCATCCTAGCTCCGGGTGGTGTCTTGGAGCTCATTGGAGTAATTAGTTAGTAATGGGTTATTTGTGGTTTATGTATGATTTTGATTGATTCTGTGAATTTCTGGTTATGATAGTTGATAGGGACTGAGATTGGTTGATATATAATTGATATTGCATGTTGGTTGTGTTTGATTTGGATGGGTTGTGGTGAAAATGTGGATTTAGGGATGATTTTCGTGAAGTTTTCTGCAGAATTTCGTCTCTGGCCCAGGCTGTAATTGATTACAGCGAATTGGTAATCGATTACTGTAATCGATTACCAAAACTCTGTAATCGATTACTGTAATCGATTACTGCGGGTTTGTAATCGATTACAGACTGCCAATTTTCGCAAAAATTTTCTTCATAACGAAATTTGAAGCAGGTAATCGATTACAGAAGAGGTTTGTAATCGATTACAGCTGTACTAAAACACCATTTTCAAAACTTTAACTCAAAATTTTCATATTTTAAAGTTAGTTACTCAAATCCATTCGTTCACCACTACCCCAAACTTATTAATTGGATGTTTATGATGTCGTTGTAATTATGATATGATTCTGATGATGTGATGATGAAACGGTGATGCATGAGTGCTATGTAAATGTTGTGAAGATGATGATGAATTACTTATGCTGTGATTATGAATGATATGTGCCAATAACAGCGCTAAATAAGATAAAAAAAAATTGAAGGAATTAAGAGATGGTAAAACGACCTGAGGAGGGGCATAGCTCGCGGGGTCGTAAATGGGAAACCTGATGAAGGGCATAGCTCGCGGGGTTTCTCAGTATGGTGTCTGATGAGGGGCATAGCTCGCGGAACATCCATACTTCCTATGAACATGAGTCGGGGCCGAGCTCCAGGTGTTCATAGGTTAAAAGCTACCAAGATAAAGAGACTGTATAAGAACGACGGAATTGATACATATATGTTATTGGTTTATGTTGTAATTGCGTTGTACTGTCATATGTTTCATATATACACTGCTTATAACCTGTTTATTTACTGAGTGTATGACTCGCCCATTCATACAAAACATTTTCAGATTCAGGTGCAGATCCGGAGGCGAATCCTTCCGTTCCTCCAAGCTCTTAGATTCGGTGAGCCTCAAGGTTAGAGGCGCTAAGTTATTGTCTTTTGTCTCTGTAGTATGCTCCCTAAGTTTACAAACAGGATTGTCTATGTTATGTGTAATTGAGATAGTCTAATTAAGACTTGTGGTATTATGTTGATTCTGAGTTACGAAGGATGTTATGTTTGGATTGTATGGGTTAGGGGTATAGGGATGATACTCGAGAACCCTATTTTTATGTATGGATTTTATATGATGTGTGATGTTACAGTAGTTGTGGTTATTGCTGTTTAGCTGGTTTGTTGTGTGGATTACAGGTTAAGGCTGACATGAGACTCGGTGTCCCATGTGCCGGTCACGGATCCGAGTTGGGTCGTGACATATTAGGAGGGTTTTGATAGTATCACATGTTGCATAATTTAGGAGGATTAATATAGGGGCTAATTGGTAAATAATCATTACCTGTCTTTTAATATATTAATAGAGATTCGGTATATCTTAAACAAAAATTATTCCTTTGTAAAATATAAATGATTAAATATTCATCAAAAATTTGTAAATCATGAATAAAAATAAAATTGAAATCAAACTCAATCATTCAAGATACACGTAGAAAACTAACAATAATAGTAAAAAAATTATGAAACAAAATCTTTTATGCATAATATTTTTTCTTGATGTGATATCAAATTGCATTTAAAATCACCATCTTAAATATTTTTTTGTTTAAATATTTGAATATTTCAATTGATATGTGTCTCTAATTACATTAACTTTCCAAAAAGGGAGTCATTCAAATTAGAATATAAAAATTATTTATTTTAAAAATACAGTAGTAAAAAATAGAAAATTTTTATTTAATAAATTAAAAAAATAAAATGCGTATTCATAGAGAAACTAATTGAATTTTCTAATTCATTATAACAAAATAAAATATTAAAAAATAAAAAAAATCATTCAAATGGTAATAAAAAATCATTTGATAAAAAAACATAATAAAAATAGTAGAGAGAAGAAAAAAATTATCAAAAGACTCTTTCGCAGTCTTAGACCCAAGCCGTTGTCACCACCTACCCGAACAAAGAAAGAAAAATTAAATCTTTTTAAAAAATTAAGAAATATAAAAATAATGATGAATAAAAATTGATTGTAATATTCAATGATAATACAAAATATGAGGAGTACAAAGATATTAAATAAAAAGTAAAAGACACACAATAAAAGAGGAAGAAAATAAGATAGTAAAAAAAAAGACATAAGAAGAAAAAAACGTGTAGAAGATGGATGAAAAAAAATATGGAGAATGAAAAAGAAGAAAAATGAAAAAAATAGAATAAACAAAAAGGGAAGAGAGAAAAAAATGGAGGAGGAAGAAGAAGATAGAAGGAGGTGAGAAAAAATGTAAAAAAAAGGAAAAGAAAAAGAGTTGAAAAAAAATGAGGAGAATGAAATAATAAAAAGGTATAGAAGAAAGATGAATAATAGAAATGGAAGAAGAAGAATTAAAAATAAATTACAAATATAAAAAATGAAGGATGACTAAGAAGGCAGATGAAAAAATGAAATAAGAAAGAGAAAAAAAAGAGCAAAAAATAGAGATGACAAAATAAGAGAAGAAAAGAAGAAAATGAAGTTGAAAGGGTTGAGGAGGTGGAAAGAAAAAAATGGATCTGAATGAATGAATTGATATTTTACAATAAAATATGTATATATATAAGTATTTGATAGAGAAATTTTTTTAAATATTTTTAGTTAAAAAATAGAATAATATTTTAATTAAAAATGTATTGTTCAATACTGCATCGATTTATTAATTTCTTACTTTACTATTTAAAAAATTGAATTTCATGCAATTCTATTTATTAAATTAGAAATATATTTAGAATATGAAAGATGATTAATTTATCTATATTATACACAATATTTTAAATAGTACAAATCAATTATTTTAAATAAAATAAAAGATATACATATTAGAATATAATATTTAAAAAGATTCATTAAAGATTTGTAAATATTCTGGAAGAAAAAAATAAGAGTAAACCCCCAAACTGGTCCCTGACAATTTTCGCGTCGGACAAGTTGGTCCCTAACAATTAGAAATACTCTCCCCAGTCCCTTACAATGTCAAACCTCGGACACGCTAAGGTCCCTAGACGGATTCCGTAACGTTTGTCCTACGTGTCAGTCCATAATAGTGCACCCGTGCTGACTTGGTCATTTAATGCTTGAAACGGCGTCGTTTCGTTAGAAATAATTAACATTAAACATCTTTTACTACTGAGGATGGGGTGATTTGTGACTCAAATTCAACAACAAACATGTTTAATGTTAATTATTTCTAGCGAAACGACGTCGTTTCAAGCATTAAATGACCAAGTCAGCACAGGTGCACTGTTCTGGACTGACACGTAGGACAAACGTTACGGAATCCGTCTAGGGACCTTAGCGTGTCTGAGGTTTGACATTGTGAGGGACTGGGTAGGGTATTTCTAATTGTTAAGGACCAACTTGTCCGACGCGAAAATTGTCAGGGACCAGTTTGGGGGTTTACTCAAAAAATAAAGGGCGTCTAAATTAGCATACATGTCATATTTATAAAGACTCAATTAATGGGTAAATTAGTAATTAACCTTAACCTCTCTTTTACAATATTATATAGAATAGAATAGATATAGATATCATACAAATTCCCTCGAATTCAAATCTTTCAAATCTCATTTATTCGTCAAGCTTCTTCACATGAGTTCACTATTAGGGCTCAAAGTGTTATTCAGTGAAGCTTTCAAGATTTATTGCAATTGCCGAACCCATAGCTTTTCCCCGCTTCCACAAAGAGGAGATTTTCGTTCATACAAGTTTGATTACTCTACTTCCTTCTACTATTATTTTAAACCAATAATGCTTATTGTAAAAGAGAAATACTTCAAACTAAAATTTAACGTGTGTTATTTATAAGATATGATGTATGTTATATGTATAGCACACATTACATCTTATATATAGCACATGCACGTTAGATCTTAGTTGATAATAAAAGTTGCGTGTACATCAAGTATACACTAGTACTGTCATCGTATATCCATCGTATTTGTCACGACCCAACTCGGATCGTGACCGGCATATGGAACACCGAGTCCCATGTCAGCCTTAACCTGCAATCCACACAATAATCCAGCTAGACAACAGCAACCACAACTACTATAACATACACACATACATAAGATCCATACATATAGCCTGGTCATAACATTCAACTTAATCCAGAAATCATCATACACAATCCCTACATCTAATATATATGTCATACATGTCCATAAATAAGTCTAACAACATCAACACAACAACAATAAGTCTTGCGTAGACTTACACAACATCCATAACACTATCCTAGTCCAAGGAAGTCCTGTCTGTAACATAAGGAGCATACACTAGATATGAAATACATAATGCCTCTAACACGTAAGGCTCACCAAATCTAAGAACTCGGAGGAACGGATGAACTCGTCCCTTGATCTGCACCTTGATCTGAAAACATATTGTATGAATGGGTGAGTCATACGCTCAGTGAATAAACAGGTTATAAGCAGTGTATGTAGGATACAACAGTGCATAGCAATTACAACATAAACCTTATATATATATATATATATATATATATATCGACTTCATCGTTCTTATACAGTCTCTATATCTTGGTAGCTTTTAACCTATGAACACCTGGAGCACAGCCCCGACTCATGTTCATAGTTAGTATGGATGTCCCGCGAGCTATGCCCCTCATCAGACACCATACTGGGAAACCCCGCGAGCTATGCCCCTCATCAGGTTTCCCATTTACGACCCCTCGAGTTATGCCCCTCCTCAGGTCGTTTTACCATCTCTTAATTCATTCAATTTTTATCTTACTTAACGCTGTTAGTGGCACATATCATTCATAATCACTCATTCATAATCACAGCATAATCAATTCATCATCATCATTACAACATTTCAATATCGAGTTTGGGGTAGTGGTGAACGAGTGGATTTGAATACATAACTTAAAAGTATAATAATTTGAAGTTAAAGTCTTAAAAATAGAGTTTTTGTACTGATGTAATCGATTACAGGTCTCTGTAATCGATTACGAGCTTCAAATTTCGTTCTGAAGAAAATTTTTGTAAAAATTGGCAGTCTGTAATCGATTACCAATTCGCTGTAATCGACTATAGCCTGGGTCAGAAACGAAAATCTGCATAAAACTTCGCGAAAATCATCTCCAAATCCACATTTTAACCACAACCCATCCAAATCAGACACAACCAACATGCAATATCAATTATATATCAACCAAACTCAGTCCCTATCAACTATCATAACAAAAAATTCACATATTCAATCAAAATCATACATAAACCACAAATAACCCATTACTCACAAATTACTCCAATGCGCTCCAAGACTCCACCCGGAGCTAGGATGAGTTCCCCGGAGCTTCCCTAGTTGGTTGAGACCCTAGAGAACACATCACAAACCTCAATCTCACAACAAAACCAAAAATCCCAATCTTGAGCCCTAAAACCCCAAATCCGAAAATTAGAGAAAATAGACATCAATAGAGAAAAAGAAATACTCTACACTTACCCTCAATATACTAGATGAGCAATGCTAACTTGATCTTTGATGATTAATGGGGTTTGGGTTTGGATTAGAGAAGAAAGAAATGGATGAGGAAGAAGAAGAAGAGAGAAAATGAGAGGGAGAGAGAAAGTGACGTGAATGGGGGAAGAAAGAAGGAAAAAGGGAAAGAAAAAGAGAGGGGAGGTGGGGCCCACGTGGTCCTATCTCCCCGGGTGTACCGTGATCTCTTACTCAAACAAACTCAGACTATCCCAGGTATTACAATCTTCCCCCCTTGAAGAATTCGGACCCCGAATTCAAACACAGAAGGGAAAAGGGATTACCTGAAACATGAAAGAGGTGCGGATACTTGTCCCGCATGGCTTCCTCGGGTTCCCATGTAGCTTCCGGACCTAAGTGGTTCCGCCAAACCACTTTCACTGTAGCAACTTCCTTAGTTCGGAGCTTCCTCACCTGGCGGTCCACAATCGCCATGGGTTCCTCCTCGAAAGCTAAGTTCTCATCCAGAGGCAACACTTGATGCTCAAGCACATGAGAGGGGTCAGATAGGTACTTCCTTAACATGGACACATGAAAGACGGGGTGTATAGCAGATAACTATGATGGCTGTGTCGTGTTAACCATAAATTTAATTATTTTTAAAACCAGGTTCCCCTAATATAGTTTAGTGGAAACCAGGGTCGTCTCTCACAAGGAATGGCTAAGAGAGTAATGCACAAGACTAGTTGTATGATAGTTTGTCACAATTGGGGGATTTTGTATGCAGTTAGAATAAAATGAAGATAATAAAAACAGCGGTTTATGGGGGTGGAACATTCATTAGGGTGTTATCATTGGCTACAAAAGAATGCATGAGTTGATTAATTACGCTGGAGTTAGATCTAACTCCTTTGTTGTGATTCTAATGATTAATTGCCTAGAATGGGATTAATTAGTAAGATCTCACCTTTAGTTCCACTCTCAACAATTATTAAAGCCAATCACATTAATCTAATTAAAGAGACTAATCAGCCAATTAATTACTCATTACCAAATCCTAATATGCCATGTATCAATTAATCAACTAACACATAAACATATGCCAATGAATTAGCCAACTCAATCAAGTAAGCCAAGACAAAGGATTAAACACACAATTTAAGATCTCAAATTATATGCCAAGGGTTGATAATGAAAACTTATGCAAGATTAAGAACAAAGCCTCAATTAACCCCAATGATGTTCACACCCTCATAAACCACCAAGAAACTTAGTTACTCATGGCAAGAATTAAAAAGGCAAGAAATAAATTGGAATGAAGAAAGCAATTAATAATAAAGAACAAAGTAAGAAATTAAATGCAAGTTGGAAAGAATTGAAGAACGAATAACTGAATTAATGATAAAAGAGTACTTACAAAACCCAAAAGGGCTGGACGAATAACGTTTGAAATGTAAAAGACGGAGCTAGAGCTAAACTAGGAAAGATGGAAATCCTAATGGGAAGCAAAAATAACTCTAACTAGGAAAAGAAAATATGTAAAAGTGGAGGTATTTTGAGAGGTGGTGTTTCTGATGCATTAGCTCCTTTTAAATAAGATGAGCAGCCTCCAAACCTTAGTCAATTTGGGCCCCCAACTCGTGCAGATAGGGTTTCTGCTGCGACAGAGTTGCGGCGCGGCGCTGGGGCGCGTATAGCTCGCTAGAGCGCCAGCGCTGTGCACGTGACGAGTTTAAGTGAGCCACGCGCGCTGGGGCGCGCTTTGGGCGCTGGAGCGCTCGATGCCGATTCTGAAATCCACTGCTCCGCTTCTTGCTCAGTTCCTGATGTCTACAGCTCCAATAATACCTGTGACCTGCACTAAAAATACAAAATATCCAAGATCAAGTGCAAAGGTCATCCTTGAATTGTAAAAAAACATCATAAAACTTGTTATTTTAGCCTTTATTTCTATTAAGCTCAGATTAATTCCAAGTTGAATTAAATACAATAAAAGGCCAAAATAGAGCAAAGAATTGCATACAATCATCCAAATTAAGGGCATAAAATATTGGTAAAAACCACGTTATCAAAGTGCCAGATGATAAGCCACGGCTCCAATCCGATCCAAGATCTCAAAAGGTCCGATATAACGGGGACTCAACTTCCCTTTCTTCCCGAACCTCATAACTCCCTTCATCGGAGAAATGCGGAGGAACACGTGATCGCCAACCAAAAACTCCAAATCTCGTCTCCGGTTGTTGGCATAGACCTTCTGCCTACTCTGGGCCGCTTGCAGCCTTTCCCTGATCAAATTCACCTTCTCCATGGCATCTTGAACCAAGTCGGGTCCCAACAGAGCCGCTTCACCACTCTCAAACCACCCAATGGGGGAACGACATCTCCTACCATACAGAGCCTCAAACGGTGCCATTCCAATACTGGCCTGATAAATGTTATTATAAGAGAATTCGATCAATGGAAGGTATGGATCCCAACCATCGCCGAAATCCATCACACAAGCTCGGAGCATGTCCTCCAAAATCTGAATAGTCCTCTCTGACTGCCCATCGGTCTGAGGGTGAAATGCCGTACTGAAATTAAGACGAGTCCCTAAAGCTTCTTGAAAGGATCGCCAAAATCGGGAGGTGAACTGAGTACCTCGGTCCGAGATGATGGAGACAGGAACACCATGGAGTCGCACAATCACCTCCAAGAACAACTGAGCATAGCAAGGCGCTCCATAAGCCGTCTTAACCGGAATGAAGTGGGCCGACTTGGTCAGTCGATCCACAATCACCCATATAGAGTCAAAGCCTCGGAAACTGCGGGGTAATCCCGTCACAAAATCCATGGTGATCACCTCCCACTTCCACGTGGGTATCTCCAACGGTTGCAACAACCCTGCGGGTCTTTGATGCTCTGCCTTCACTTGCTGACACACCAAGCACCTGGAAACAAAGTCCGCCACGTCCCGCTTCATACCTTCCCACCAAAACAACTGTTTCAAATCCTGATACATCTTCGTGCTACCTGGATGGATGGAATACTTGGAGTTGTGAGCTTCCTCTAGAATGAGCCTACTCAGATTACCCACATCGGGTACGCACAACCGCTGTCCACATCGTAAAACACCCTCTGAGTCTAGAGATAGCTCCACGTTCTTCCCTTCACTGACCTCTGACACTAGCTTAGCAAGCCTTGGATCATCCCGCTGAACAGATTTAATCTGGTCCACCAAAGAGGACTGAGCCCACACGTGAGCTAAGAGTACTCCAGATCTCCCTAACTCGAAGTGCATGCCCTCCGACTCCAACCTATGGATCTCCTCAACCAACGGTCTCTTCACAACAGCAATGTGGGCTAGACTACCCATAGACTTCCTGCTTAAAGCATCAGCGACTACATTTGCTCTTCTAGGGTGATACAAGATGGTACAATCATAGTCCTTCAGCAACTCCATCCACCGCCTCCGTCTCAGATTGAGGTCTTTCTGCTGAAAGATGTACTTAAAGCTCTTGTGGTCGGTATAGATCTCACACGTCTCTCTGTAAAGGTAGTGTCTCCAGATCTTGAGAGCAAACACCACCGCCGCCATCTCCAAATCATGAGTGGGGTAGTTCTGCTCGTGATTCTTCAACTTCCTTGAGGCATAAGCTATCACCCTTTCGTTCTGCATCAAAACACAACCAAGCCCAATCCTGGAAGCATCACAATACACAGAGTAGCCTCCTGAACCGGCAGGCAAGGCCAAAACGGGGGCGGTAGTCAGAGCCTCCTTCGGCCTTTGAAAACTTGACTCACAAGCTTCTGACCACATAAAAGGCGCGTTCTTCTGAGTTAACTGGGTGAGAGGTGCTGCTATCCGGGAGAAATCTTTGACAAATCTCCGGTAGTAGCCCGCAAGACCCAAGAAACTGCGGATCTCCGTCACCGTTGCAGGTCTAGGCCACTTCTGAACTGCTTCTATCTTCTTTGAATCCACCATGATACCATCTTTAGACACTACATGCCCCAGAAAGGTTACTTGATCCAGCCAAAACTCGCACTTGGAGAACTTGGCATAAAGATTGTGATCCCTCAGAGTCTGCAGCACAACCCTGAGATGATGCTCATGCTCCTCAGCACTCTTAGAGTACACCAAGATGTCATCGATGAAGACTATGACGAATCGATCCAAGAACGGTTTGAACACTCGGTTCATGAGATCCATAAAAGCTGCAGGGGCATTGGTCAACCCGAAAGACATCACAAGAAACTCGAAATGCCCATATCGAGTACGGAAAGCCGTCTTCGGAATGTCTCCCTCCTTAATCCTCAACTGATGGTAACCTGATCTCAGATCAATCTTAGAAAAACAGCAAGCACCCTGAAGTTGATCAAACAAATCATCAATTCTCAGAAGAGGGTACTTGTTTCGGACCGTCATCTTGTTGAGTTGTCTGTAGTCCACGCAAAGCCTCATGGATCCATCCTTCTTCTTAACAAAAAGAACCGGAGCACCCCAAGGTGATGTGCTCGGTTGGATGAACCCTTTGTCCAAGAGATCCTTCAGCTGATCCTTCAACTCGTTTAACTCTTTCGGAGCCATACGGTAAGGTGGAATGGAAACTGGTTGAGCATCAGGAGCTAGATCAATCCCGAACTCTATCTCCCGATCTGGAGGCATACCCGGTAACTCCTCCGGAAACACATCTGGGTACTCACATACCACTGGAACTTGACCGACATCTACAACACTAGCCTCCATGTTCGTCACTGACGCCAGAAAACTTTGACACCCGTGGTCTATCAACTTCATAGCACTCATAGCCGAGATCAAAGAAGCAGGGGTCATACAATGATCCCCTTGGAACTCGAAGGTCGAACTATCGGGGAGGACAAACTTCACCAACTTGGCATAGCAATCCACCGAGGCATGACAGGAAGCCAACCAATCCATGCCCAAGATGACATCAAAGTCCACCATATCAAGGATCACCAGGTCGGCTAAAGTGTCCATCTCGCCCATAGAAACCACACATGACTTGCACACAAGATGAACCATACGAGGTTCTCCGACCGGAGTGCTAACCCAAAAAGGATCCTCCAAAGACACAGGTTGCTCGCCAAGACAGGAAGCAAAGAACGGGGACACATAAGAATGTGTGGAGCCCGGATCAAACAACACATAAGCTTCAGAAGAACAAACTTTCGTTATACCTGCCACCACAGCATTGGATGCCTGAGCATCCTGACGGGTCAAAGCAAAGACTCTAGGTTGAGCTCTTCCTCCACCTCCCAGACCACGACCTCTGTTTCCTCTAGCCGGTCCTCTACCCCCATGCCCAGAAGATCCACCCGGAGACATAGCTGAGAAAGATGAAGTGGGTAGAATCGGGGCCTGAGGCCTAGCAGCTCCACCAGAAAAGCGAGGACAATCCTTGATAAAGTGGCATGTCTGACCACATCCATAACAGGTGTGAGGCACAGCACGACAGGGTCCCTGATGATACCTTCCACAACTCTTACAATGAGGGGCACGAGAATCTGGCCAATGAGTACTAGACTGAGAAGCACTGCTAGAATGGGACCTCATCGGCACATCTCTAGGAGCGGATCCTGATGAGTTGGAACCACCCCCAGGTACAAATCTCTGATGTTGGTAGCCATGAGATCCACCAGAACTGGATCCTCCAGAGAACTGCCATGTAGTCTTCTTTTTCTTGTCAAACCCTCTACTAGGCTTGTCTTCCTTTAGGGAACCTTCAATCCCCACTGCAGTGTCCATAACTTGAGAAAAAGTCTTCCGTCCAATCTCATTGTGCAAAATGGATCGCATCAGATCCCTGAGCCCCTTCACAAACCTCCTCACTTTCCAGTCCTCCGGAGTGATCTCATGAGGTGCATATCGGCATAATCGAGTAAACTGCGTAGCGTACTCGACTACGGACATGCCCTGAGTCTACTTCAGCTTAAGGAACTGATCAGCCAACAGCTCCCTTCGGTTCTCTGAAAAGAATCTTGCCCTGAAGGCGTCTGTGAACTCTTCCCATACCGGTGGTGGTCTCCTTGATGGCTGTTGTCGTGTCAACCATAAATTTAATTATTTTTAAACCAAGTTCCCCTAATATAGTTTAGTGGAAACCAGGGTCGTCTCTCACAAGGAATGGCTAAGAGAGTAATGCACAAGACTAGTTGTATGACAGTTTGTCACAATTGGGGGGTTTTTGTATGCAAGAGAATTAAATTGGGATAAAATAAGAATAATAAAAACAACGGTTTATGGGGGAGGAACATTCATTAGGGTGTTATCATTGGCTACAAAAGAATGCATGAGTTGATTAATTACGCTGGAGTTAGATCTAACTCCTTTGTTGTGATTCTAATGATTAATTGCCTAGAATGGGATTAATTAGTGAGATCTCACATTTAGTTCCACTTTCAACAATTATTAAAGCCAATCACATTAATCTAATTAAAGAGACTAATCAGCCAATTAATTACTCATTACCAAATCCTAATATGTCATGCATCAATTAATCAACTAACACATAAACATATGCCAATGAATCAGCCTACTCAATTGAGTAAGCCAAGACAAAGGATTAAACACACAATTCAAGATCTCAAATTATATGCCAAGGGTTGATAATGAAAACTTATGCAAGATCAAGAACAAAGCCTCAATTTACCCCAATGATGTTCACACCCTCATAAACCACCAAGAAATTTAGTTACTCATAGCAAGAATTAAAAAAAGTAAGAAATAAATTGGAATAAAGAAAGCAATTAACAATAAATAGCATAGTAAGGAATTAAATGCAAGTTGGAAAGATGGAAAAACGAATAACTGAATTAATGTTAAAAGAGTAACTTACAAAACCCAAAAGGGCTGGACGAATAACGTTGGAAATGTAAATGAAGGAGCTAGAGCTAAACTAGAAAAAACGGAAATCCTAATGGAGAGAAAAATAACTCTAACTAGGAAAAGAAAAGATGTAAAAGTGGTGGTGTTGAGAGGTATTATTTATGATGCATTAGCTTCCTTTAAATAAGATGAGCAGCCTCCAAACCCTAATCGATTCTGGCCCCCAACTCGTGCAGATAGGGTTTCTGCTGTGACAGAGTTGCGGCGTGGCGCTGGGGCGCGTATAGCTCGCTAGAGCGCCAGCGCTGTGCACGTGACGAGTTTATGTGAGCCTCGCGCGCTGGAGCGCGCTATGGGCGCTGGAGCGCTCGATGCTGGTTCTGAAATCCACTGCTCCGCTTCTTGCTCAGTTCTTGATGTTTACAGCTCCAATAATACCTGTGACCTGTACTAAAATACAAAATATACAAGATCAAGTGCAAAGGTCATCCTTGAATTGTAAAAACATCATAAAACTTGTTATTTTAGCCTTTATTTCTATTAAGCCCAATTAAATTCCAAATTGTATTAAGTACAATAAAAGGCTAAATTAGAGCAAAGAATTGCATACAATCATCCAAATTAAGAGCATAAAATATTGGTAAAAATCACGTTATCACTCCTCATGTTTGCCCTTTCAATCCTTAAGGTCTCATACTAGTGGGCTGCAGTGCCCTGCAGAGTGTAGGTAACAAGGTCTACGACCCTCACATCATGGCATTGGAGAGCACGTAGAGCTCTCGTAGCCCTATCAAGAAACTCCTCGGGGTCTTCATCCATGGAATCTCTAGAAAAGGTTGGCGGATTAAGCCTCAGATACGCCTCTAGCGACACCTCTGTAGGTCCAAAGACTTGCGGCCTTCTTCTTGGCGGCTCATATTTCGAGTTAGGGGCAACCTCTTCTCTTTCCTGATTCTGATTGTTCTGATTATTCTGATTTGCCATCATCTGCATCAAGGTGTTCAGAGTCTGACGAATATCCCGGATCTCCGCGTCGCGGTCATAATCCGTATTGCCCCCTTGGGGTCCCACAGCCTCTTGCTCAGGAGGAGGGTCCCTGTTGATACGAGGTCTACCTCGGGTGCTTCTCCTAGGAGGCATGGTCAAAACAAGATGGCTACACAAACAAACAAGCGTTCAGAAAAACAGCAGAAGAGGTGACCCTGAACAATAAGGGATCACCACACAGAAACATCAAGACAAAACCATAAGACATCCTAAAAAAGCTTTCACTAGAGTCACAATTCTGTGGAAATGGGCCGGCAACCATTTACACTATTGTCACCCTATTGAAAACAGTTTGCTCCATAAGTTACAGGACTCAACCTAGGCTCTGATACCAACTTTGTCACGACCCAACTCGGATCGTGACCGGCACATGGAACACCGAGTCCCATGTCAGCCTTAACCTGCAATCCACACAATAATCCAGCTAGACAACAGCAACCACAACTACTATAACATACACACATACATAAGATCCATACATATAGCCTGGTCATAACATTCAACTTAATCCAGAAATCATCATACACAATCCCTACATCTAATATATATGTCATACATGTCCCTAAATAAGTCTAACAACATCAACACAACAACAATAAGTTTTACGTAGACTTACACAACATCCATAACACTATCCTAGTCCAAGGAAATCATGTCTGTAACATAAGGAGCATACACTAGATATGAAATACATAATGCCTCTAACACGTGAGGCTCACCAAATCTAAGAACTCGGAGGAACGGATGAACTCGTCCCTTGATCTGCACCTTGATTTGAAAACATATTGTATGAATGGGTGAGTCATACGCTCAGTGAATAAACAGGTTATAAGCAGTGTATGTAGGATACAACAGTGCATAGCAATTACAACATAAACCATATATATATATATATCGACTTCATCGTTCTTATACAGTCTCTATATCTTGGTAGCTTTTAACCTATGAACACCTGGAGCACAGCCCCGACTCATGTTCATAGTTAGTATGGATGTCCCGCGATCTATGCCCTTCATCCGACACCATACTGGGAAACCCCGCGAGCTATGCCCCTCATCAGGTTTCCCATTTACGACCCTGCGAGCTATGCCCCTCCTCAGGTCGTTTTACCATCTCTTAATTCATTCAATTTTTATCTTACTTAACGTTGTTAGTGGCACATATCATTCATAATCACTCATTCATAATCACAGCATAATCAATTCATCATCATCATTACAACCGTTCAATATCGAGTTTGGGGTAGCGGTGAACGAGTGGATTTGAATACATAACTTAAAAGTATAAGAATTTGAAGTTAAAGTCTTAAAAATAGAGTTTTTGTACTGATGTAATCGATTACAGGCCTCTGTAATCGATTACCAGCCTCAAATTTCGTTCTGAAGAAAATTTTTGTAAAAATTGGCAGTCTGTAATCGATTACAATCCCGCAGTAATCGATTACAGTAATCGATTACCAATTCGCTGTAATCGATTACAACCTGGGTCAGAAACGAAAGTCTGCAGAAAACTTCGCGAAAATCATCTCCAAATCCACATTTTCACCACAACTCATCCAAATCAGACACAACCAACATGCAATATCAATTATATATCAACCAAACTCAGTCCCTATCAACTATCATAACAAGAAATTCACATATTCAATCAAAATCATACATAAACCACAAATAATCCATTACTCACAAATTACTCCAATGAGCTCCAAGACTCCACCTGGAGCTAGGATGAGTTCCCCGGAGCTTCCCTAGTTGGTTGAGACCCTAGAGAACACATCACAAACTTCAATCTCACAACAAAACCAAAAATCTCAATCTTGAGCCCTAAAACCCCAAATCCGAAAATTAGAGAAAATAGACATCAATGGAGAAAAAGAAATACTCTACACTTACCCTCAATATACTAGATGAGCAATGCTAACTTGATCTTTGATGATTAATGGGGTTTGGGTTTGGATTAGAGAAGAAAGAAAGGGATGAGGAAGAAGAAGAAGAGAGAAAATGAGAGGGAGAGAGAAAGTGACGTGAATGGGGGAAGAAAGAAGGAAAAAGGGAAAGAAAAAGAGAGGGGAGGTGGGGCCCACGTGGTCCTATCTCCCCGGGTATACCGTGATCTCTTACTCAAACAAACTTAGACTACCCCAGGTATTACAGTATTAAAGGCTGATGTGGTACGGAAATCAATGCACATATTTAATGCGAAAACATTGTTCACTACGCACTTTTGCAGTTTTTTTATGTGTGAATTTCTATATATTTTGGTGTGTGCAATTATAAATGTTTGGTGTGTGCATTTTGTATGTTTTGGTGTGTGCAATTGTATATATTTGGTGTGTTCATTTCTTTATGTTTGGTATGTACAAAACTATAATTTTTTAATTAAAAATATAACTAATTGTTAACCTTCCAAATTATTTTCTTTTAATTTTGAAGTATTTAATATCACAATGAGAGAATGTATTGAAAAATATATAATGAAATCAAATTAAATAGGAAAAAAATGGTGAGTTACATTCAAACACTTATGAATTAGAATGAAGGTGAAAGATTCCATGGAGCCCTTTTGTTTGGCTTCTATGCTTCAATATAGATCTCATGTATAATTATAAAGTTAAATGAAATAAAATATTAAAAATATATATATTTCATATGTAATCATTTTATTTTGTTTTTGTAAACACATCTCACCTCCTTTTATTTTAATGCATTTTAACTCTTATCTTCCCATAAGTTACTCTAATCTTCACACCACACCATCACACAATTCACTCACACCCCACCACAAAACATTCAGCATCCACACACCCTTTGTTTTTTTCCAATATAAATTGACTTTGTTAGGTTTTATTATAGAACTTTAATGTTTTTAAAGATTAAGGTGGTTATGAGGCTAATGCTCGATTATATAGACCAAATTTATGTAAACATATGTTATTTTTGGATTATATCAAGTAATAGAATCAAGTGAATGTGGCAGAGAAGGATCAGAATTCACAATTAAGAATTAGAGAAAGATGAAGATTATTATTAGGCTATGTTTGTAAAAATAATTAAAATAAAAGGATTACATATGTAAAAATAAAATATATCTTTTAATATTTTAGTTCAATTTTATTATCAAATAGTTAGATAATTTGACGAGGTCTACGTTGGACCCAAACTAAGGGGCTCCAACAAATCCTTCACATAGAATAAAAGACAATAATTTTAAATTTTTTACTTGAATTACCCAATTGCACACATCAAACATACAGAAAATACACACACCAAACATATCATATTGCACATAGCAAACGTACAGAAATGCACACATCAAACATACGAGTGACACATACAAATTATATAGAAATGCACTCAACAAACATACACAAATGCACTTATGCACACACAAAAAATGCACAAATGCACACACCAAACATACACAATTATACACACCAAAAATACAAAAATGCATACACCAAAGATGCGAAAATGATTTCTGTGTGAATAGTACGCGCGCATCGGGTTCTGTGCCATCTCAATCTTTTGTACGATCGATATAGATGGATACGTACGTGTGATGTCCGTCAAGTCAAACTGTTTAGTTGGATGTATTTCTGTTGTATGTGAAATATTATCGGTTTTAAACTATTTGAAACTATAGCATTTTACATTTTTTTTTTGTTTTCTTCATTCTTTTTATCTTTAATAATTTCTTTTAATGGTTATTGTATATTATATTCCGTAAATTTCCTTCCTAGTCATGTTATTACATCATATTTCCGCTACAACACCAATCAATGAGTATTGAAGAAAGCTATTTAATTTTTCTTGTCATTTGTATAGAAGACACTATTTTAGATTAAAAAAAGACAATACTTAAAAGTATTTTACTGCTCAACTACCTCATCTCAAATTGTCATCTTCTACAGGTATAGACTGCTTGAAGCGGTGATCCTTTGTATTTATTTTCTCATTAAAAATTATTTATATCTTATTAAGCCCCCATATTACTTCATATCTCTCAAACCCCATTTATTCGTCAAGCTTCTATCGTGTTCACTTTTAGGTCTCAAAGTATCAATATATCCTATTTTCATTGTTAATTATCTGGCGAAAAGCTGTGAAGAATCATTGCATTTGGCGAACTCTAAGGTCGTTCTCTCTTTCACAGAGGAATTCTTCTCTCTAACAAGTTTGATTACTCTATTTCTTTCCAGTATTGTTTGATCAAATAGATCATGTGCCATAACAACATACATGATTGAAATGATAGAATAGCATTGGTAGTGTTTTAATTTCAACAAACAAGGAAGAGTATATAGTCAGAACCAGGACAAAAAACATCTGTGATAATAAGGGTCATACAGAGTAGAATACATGCATGTCAGACTACAATTAGAAAATAATGAATCAGTTTTCCAAGCCCATGGTTTGAATAAATTAATTTGAAACTAGCATCGATTATCTCTTCTCTAGGTTTATTGCCTTGTTTAGTCAACTCATCCACTTAAATTCTTGAATCTTAAGTGATGAATTTTCTTGTATTTCAGCTTGCATGATGGAGGAATATTCTATTTGCAACTTTCTTGCTTCTGTGAGTTTACTATACTTGATTTTTGAAGGTCTTTAGTGTATGCTCTATTTGATTTTGTATGATGCCTATTTCGATGCACAATTTATTTTCTCTAAAGCATGGGTACGCCACTTTTCCAAGGGTACGCGTACGTTTTTATTTTTTGAAAAAAAAAAATAGCTACTTTTGGGTATGGATTGAGTATAGACGGGGTACGAAAATGGGTACATTTTTTATAAAATTGGACCATTTAATTTTTTATTTATTTATTTTAAATTAATACCAATGCTAATACCCTAATTATAATCCTAATACACACTTAACCTACTCTAATACCACTTATATTTGATAAAGTTGTAACCTCTCAGTCTTCCTCCGACGATGTTGAGAGTGAAACTGTCAAATTTTGATTATTTTAGTATTTCTATGATTGTTTTCCTTATTTGTTTTTCTTATTTAAAACAATATAATGTTCGATGATTTTAATTTTAACTAATTTTCTTTTAAACATATGTTTTTTTTACTGCCGTACCCGTACTCCATTTTTTACAAAATTGTCGTACCGGATACCCGTATTCGTACCGGGTACGGATACCATACCCGTATCTATGTAACATAGTTTATTTTCAATAATTTGTGACACAGGTTCTTCCGGAACACTTAAAATAGTTATGATTTGACAAAATTGTCAACTCTAAGCTAGTTTATATTGATGACTACTTTTTTCTTTGACATAAAAAAAGCAGGAAAATACTATTGATGCTGATGACCGAATTAGTAAGTTGCCTGATGAAGTACTCTCTCACATGCTCACCTTCTTAAATATTAAAGAGGCTGTTCGGACAAGATTGTTATCCCATAGATGGAGACATCTGTGTGTGCCTGTGTCAAATCTTGTGTTTGATCCTACATTCATTTCAGATGTTGAGTATCAGAAAAACCTGTTGGATTTTGTATACTGTGATATATTTGCTGAAAGAGTTGAAAAATGTTTGAAGACAATTACTCTTCAAAAGCCACTGACACTGAAGATCCGTTTTCCCCTTCCAGAAGAGTTTGCCTTTTCCATTGATGAATGGATACGCCTAGCAGTTAGTATGGAATGTGAAGAAATCGAACTCGATTTTGAGCACTCCACTCGTGATTCTCATGGCCACTATTTTGAGCCCTACAACTTTCCTTGCCATAATCTTCTCTTGGGTGGAAAGTCCCATTTGAGATCTCTATTCCTCAGAGAGTGCACTTTTAAGCTTCCTCCTGAAGTAGCAAATAGACTTCACTCCTTGAAATCTCTTATATTGAATAATGTATTTGTGGAACCAAGCGACATACAGATTATTCTCTCAGGTTGCTCAAACCTTGAGCTTTTGGGACTTATAGCTTGCCAGCTGTTGACAACTCTGCACATTTGTGGCCCCATGTTGAAGTGTCTCATTATGAGATTCTCAAATGTTCTTGATGAAATTTCCCTCAGTGTACCAAATCTTGAAGTGTTTGAATTTGAAGGTTGGCTTCCTGCTATCACCTTATCAAGGCTTCCTAAGTTGAAAAGTGTCATTTTATATATTTATGGAAGTTCTCAAAATGGCTTGAATCAAATGCTAGATGGCCTAGCACGAAACGCTCCTCATCTTCAGTCATTGTCTCTGAAATGGGCTTGCGATCAGGTTTGTAAACGAGCTGTAAGAAAATTGAATTTTTTTTTGTTATGTAGTGCTTTCAGTTCTGTGTTTCACTTAGTCTAAAAAACACTTGCACATGTATTAAAATATTAGTGTTCTTCTTAGCATAATTTTTTTTGGAAAATGATGTTTTTGTACATCCAAAATGGACGTAAATATCCAACCTAACTGAAATCTGATGGAGAGAGAACGAGATTAAAGAAAAAGTAAGTAATAAAATGGTGAGATCTATATATTTTGTAAGTAGGAAGTTTAGAAGTGATGGATATTCAAATAACCTTACTCAACTTTTTTTATTACTGTGCTTTGAATATAATGGCTACCCTTTGTATTGTTGCTTTCATGCCTATGTTCCTATTGAAGTTTTATTTAGTGTCCGGTTCTTCTTGATGCAGTACATAAGCCATGCTTATAATATTAAGGATCATGCACCCATGTTCTACAGTTTAACTTACCTGGAGCTTTCTATTAAAGTAAACTATGAATGGAATATGCTGACGAACATACTTTATTTGTCACATCAACTTGAAGTTCTTCTCATTGATAAGGTTAGTCTTGGGTGACTTATACTCATCATAAAATCTTCCCTTTTTTACTCATTTTAGTCCTCCATAAATATATTTAGGAAATGTTATCCCTAGAAATAAGTAGCCGTTGAAAGTATTATAGTCGTTAAAGGAAGTAAATCGAAGTAGTCGAAAAAAAGGCAGTTGTATGATGTTTTAGCCGACGTTGGTGTCGGTTGTAGGTGAATGGCCAACAATTATCAGCTAAAGATTGGTGCTAATCGAATCGAGTCAGAATCGGCTGGGAAGAACGGCTGCGAACGGTTGCGAGATTTATGGTGACAGGAAGAGGATTAGGGTTTAAGGAAAGAAGAATGGACATGGAAACAGGAGGAAAGCTGGAGTAGTTGGTCGAAGATATCTCCCTCAAAGTGAGAACGTGGGGTAGTGGCCGAGAAATACGCGGGAGACACGAATAGGACCAAAACGACTATAAAAGGGATACAGACGCATGGAAAAGGACAACTCAAACTCAAATCAACCGTTTTTAACGCTTTTTGCATTTTGTTTCTGTTTTACATTCCAGAAATCTTAGGAGTAGATGTAGGCTAGTTTTAAACTTCTATTTGGTGTACTTTGAATGTTGTTGATAATCGAAATTCTTTATCTTTTTCCTTATTTCACGATTCATTCGTTTCCTACCCAAAATCTCGTCCCCCATTTGAGATATTTGGAGAACTCACAGCTAAGAATTAGATTCCCGTTCTTAGCGTAATTGCCTCAGTTGAGGGATTATTAGGTTATTGATTGTTTCTCTTGGTTGAAGTTAGTTACATTAGCCGAGGAATACTTTTCGCAACAACATAATTGGCACGCCCAGTGGTAACCTCGGGAAGTATAATACGGAAAGAATTGGCCTCGACCATCCTTGGCGGATGCATTTAAGGTCTGGACGTATTTCCGACATGAATTCATCGGCGAACGCAGGTACACCTAAGTCTAAGCAATGCAAGAATGATGGTGCCGGTACTGGCGCAACGGCTGTGACGTGTAGTGAGGGGCCTCAATCTCAACCGATACCGGGGACCAGGGCGTCATCATCAAGGAATGCAGGAGATAAGAGTACTAATACTATTTCGGTGGCCTTCATAAGACAACAGATTGAAGAAGGTATGCACGATTTAATGTATCAAGTGTCTTAGCAAATGGGAGAAATTATGCGATCAATGGTTCGAAATGTCCTGCAAATAGAAGGCTATCATCCACATAACCCAGCTACCGAAGCTCCCCAAGCGGTGCCGCTTCAGACCTCAGGACCTGTTGGGGGAATGAGCGGAACGGGGGGAGGCATGAACAGTAATATGATGCCTAGAAGCCAGATGGAATTTGTGAGCCAGCCGAATGTGACACCTGTTACTATCGGTGCCACTATTTATGACCCAAATTATCATTCGGATGGTACGGTTCCAAATGACAATGTTATTGGTGGAGTAAGTGGGACATCAACCAATCCAACAGCCGATATGAACTACGGACAAGTTTATGTCCATCAGAGGCCATAAGGTGCCTCAAGAATGATCGACATGCCAATCGGTGAAGATGGATATTGCCAGCCAGGGGGCATGGCTCGACCAATTGTGGTGAGACTTCCAATACCCTAAGTTCAAACATGGCAGCCACAACCGCTAGGAGGCAATGGCTAGAATGGACCCCAACCTACCCCATGGGTAGATCCGCAAGCCAATATGTAGGCACAAATGGGTAATCCTCTAGGTCGAGGACCTGTTTTCCAACAGGAAGAGGTACTTCAGCGTGGACCCAATCCAACCACAGTTGTATGATCCGAACATGATTGTCGATGTGTTAGCAACATTTTGGGTTGCAACTCAGACCATTGGAAAGACTAGTGTATAGAAAGTCGTACCCGGAGTGGGTAGATAGAATTCCTTTCCCACGAGGATTCAGGGCTCCAGATTTCACAACCTTTTCAGGGGAAGATGGTAACTCCACCATGGAACACGTTAGCCGATTCACGGTTCAATGTGCAGAAGCCGGACACAATGAGTATCTTTGGCTTCAGTTATTTCTGTCCTCATTGACAGGAGTGGCCTTTTCTTGGTATTCTTCTCTACCCCCAAATTCAATTAATAGCTGAGCTGATATGGAGAGAGCTTTTCATGATCGTTTTCTATAAGACAAGGCCAGAGGCTTCAATCCTGGACTTACTAGCCATTAAACAAAAAGGTCAAGAACCAGTGGGGGAGTTTCTAGAAAGATTCAAAGGATCATAGGAATATGTAGTGCTCAGATTTCTGATGGGGAATACACAATTATAGCTGTTTACAATGTGAATCCCCAACTGAAAGAAAGATTGTTAGTGGAAGATTATTCTGATTTTGGCCAGCTAGCTGAGAAAGCAATACGATGCAAGCGGCTAATTCAGGAAAAGGAGCTGAAGAGAGTTAGCCGCTTTGCGGTTAACAAACCTCCTCAGAACATCAATCTAATAGAGGGAGAGTCAGATGAAGAGTTCATATATGAAGTAGGAGTATCGCCCACAGAAGAAGTAATGGTAGCTGAACTTTTTAAGAAAGATGAGGTGTACTCATGTCCAGCTCTCACAGCAGCTAAAGGAAAATAAAAGCTTAAGCCAGGGGGCAAGGAGTCATATTTGTTCGACATTACGAAAGCTGAACATATTTTAAGTGTCTTTGAAAGGTTGTACCGTCCTCAAGGTGGAAAACCATTTAGGCGAGGGCATGCAATCCATAGAGTTGCAGTCATTAAAGATGATCATGTTCCGGAAGAAGGGAAGAAGGTAGTAGAAATGAAATACCAGAATGAGGAGCAGACGATTAGAATTACTAGCCGAGAGTCCGAACGAACGGCTAGAATGATCAAGCCAAGGGGGCAACCTAGAGAATATTTGCAGGTCAATCACGAGAAGAAAAGCCCTCAAAAGGAAGTAGTTGTGTTGTCTCGATCACAGAGGAGACGACTACAAAGGAAAAAGGGCAAATCAAAAGCTGAAAGGTATGGCGAATATATATGCTCCAACAGGCGAAGGAAGTGAAGAGAGAAGAGATAGAAAGCCCAGAAAGAAAGAATGATATGAGCCTGACAAAGCAATTGGAGGAGCACTTCAACAAGGTAAAAGAAATCTCAACTAAAACAAAGAATGAGGAACCCGCTGTTATCATCGCTCAAAGTGTGGCTGAAAGTGTATGTGTGCACGAGAAGGGGGGGTTGAATCGTGCAAGTTTTGAAAATTACCTTTTAAAACTTTTACTTAGAAAGCTGTTTTTACTCAGAAGGTGGATTTA
The DNA here is from genome assembly GCA_013621005.1 of Aeschynomene evenia. NCBI lineage: Eukaryota > Viridiplantae > Streptophyta > Magnoliopsida > Fabales > Fabaceae > Aeschynomene > Aeschynomene evenia. The sequence continues at coordinate 23,280,739 of CM024268.1, forward strand.
AGAGCTTGCAGCGGAAATAACTTTCTGAGAGGATTAAGTTTCTGAGAACTTAGTCTTTCTGAGAAAGTTCCTATCTGAGAAGTCTTAAGAAAATGACTTTGAGTTATAATCTTTTAAACGCTTTCTGATTTTAATCAGTAATGTTTTCACAAGACCTCTTAATTAAAACCGTGGTTGAGTTTTTCTCAAAGCTTTATGCAATTAAAGAGTAAGAGAGAAAAGCTTAACACAAAGAGTTTTATACTGGTTCGGTTATAACCAACCTACTCCAGTCCTCAACCTTCAGTTGAGAGTTCTTAGATATTCTTTTTAATGTGCCTTCTCAGACAACACTGCCTTTACCAAGTAAAGGACTTCCACCACTTCACAACACGAAGTGGATTTCCTTGCCTCACACGAGAGGACTTCCTTGCCTTAAACACTTAAGGACTTCCTTGCCTCACAACAGAGGACTTCCTTGCCTTAATCAATTAAAGACTTTGAACGTTGCCTCAAACACCAGAGGACTTAAACTTGCCTTCACACAAAGAAGGACTTAGCGTTTTTCGAAGGTTTGATTTGATCGAAAATAACTACCAAGACTAAGTTACAAACCTAGTTTTACACTTAGTAGACTTCTAGAATTAACTTACAAATGTAAGAATTACACCAATTCAGAACTAGAAGATTTGCAAAGTTAGAGAAACAATTTCGTAAAAATTGTCTTTCTGAGAAAGTTCTAAGTTTTCGCAAAATGATTTTCAATTCAACAGAGTTTTGGCACGTTTAATCAAGATTTTTAGCGCAAGAGTTTCGTCACATTGCTCTGGAATTGAACTCATATATATAGGCATCAAAGAGCCGCGAAATTAGAAGCTTTCACTTTGCTTATGTGGCTGTGTCTTTTTCAGAACGGCTCCCTGCTACAGTCAGCGCAAAATGAGGAACTTTTCAGAACTGCTCAGTGCGCGTGTTCCCACTTACTTGGCTAGTTGTAGCGAGCTTTCTGAGACTTTTTGTGCTTCCTTGAGTTCAGACACTTGGTTGCTTCTGAGTCCAACCTTCTAAGAGTTGTACGGACTTCTGAGGCAAACCTTTTGAGGGAAGACCCTTCTGAGAACTACTGGTCGCAAGGTCTTCTGAGACCTTTCTGAGGCGACAGTGTTCTTTCCTCAGAAACATGTTTTCACCTTCAGCGCTTCTGAGACATCCTTTCTGATATCTTTGGCGCTATGATTTTATCAATTGATTTCAAGGCTACTTGATGTTTTGTCTTGGTCTTTGCTCATGGCATTGCAATAATTTATAGCTTTCTGAGACACTTAGCGCACATATTAGCAAAACCTTAAGTAAAATTTTATACTTATGGCTTACCTTGTTATCATTAAAACTTTCATAACTCTAAGAGAATTATGCTTAATTCTCTCAGAAGGGTTCTGGAGCTTACAGTGGCTGGTGAAGGTACTTCGACCACAGTCATTGAACCCTTACCTGTGACCGAGCGAGTTGACGCGGGTGAAATAAATTTGGCTCATTTGGACTTCACAGATGAGTTAGCTGATTCTGGTTTGTTGAGCAGCCTGCTCGAGGATGACGACCTACTGGAGCTAGTGGGATGAGCCTGAAAACATGATGGCCATAATAGGAGTGTTGCCACCTGAACTTGAAGGTAATGAACAACAAGAAGACAATTTAGAAGGGGATGTATATGTGGATGAAGGTGAATGGGCTTCTTTTGCCGAACCCACGGCAAAGTGTTAAGTCGATATCATGGAACCCATGATGCAGTTTGAAAGAGGAATCATCTAATACCATCTGAAACCACTATACCTAAAAGCCCATATGGAGGGCAGACCTATTACCGGAGTCTTAGTCGACGGAGAGGCCATCATGAATATTATGTCATGGACCATGTTCAGGAAATTGGGGAAGAGCAGAGAAGATCTTAAAGAAACTAATATGACTTTTGTCAATTTCCCAGGAGGAAAGACTACAGCTCTGGGATCCTACATCACAACTCTAACAGTGGGGTCTAAAACTACTAATACCATCTTTTTTGTAGTTAAGGCTCGCACAAATTACACCCTGTTGCTAGGTCGTGATTGGATTCATGCAAACGAGTGTGTGCTCTCTACATGGCACCAGAAGTTAATCATGTGGAATGGTGACAAAACTGAGGTGGTAGAAGCAGATCAGAGACCACTCTCAGCAGATATAAGGATGGCTGATGCAGTCTATTACGATCCAAGCTTTTTACCAGTTGCCGCCATGATGCAAGGTATATCATGAATTCGCCAAGAAGCCCAAGAGTCACCGAAATGATATTCCAGGCGACTGAACCAATCTTGGTAGTTGGAAGTAACACGGGATCAGACTCGCAGGTTTGCTGGGCAAAGTAACAGTGTAGAAGAGGAAGAAACAATAGGGAGATCCACGTTGTGGGGAAAAAGGAATGCGATGAATTCTTGAGGATCTTGGGTCGTATCCTCTATGCACCGACCAAGTTTGTACATTTTCTTGGTGAGGTCTACGGGACAAAAAGTCGCCATGAGTGAGTAAGGAAAAAAGGATGGAAAGAAGATGATTACTGGAAAGAGGGAAGTCGAGAAGTATGAAAATGGCGCTATGGTAAATGAAGAAGGTGAAAAGAAAAAGGGTTTTCTAGAAAAGGTAATACAGAGGTGACAAGTCTGGCAAAAACTTAAATGGATATGCAGAAAATGATTGATGTGACGAACGGTTGCGAGATTTATGGTGACAGGAAGAGGATAAGGGTTTAAGGAAAGAAGAATGGACACGGAAACAGGAGGAAGCTGGAGTAGTTGGTCGAAGATATCTCCCTCAAAGTGAGAACGTGGGGTAGTGGCCGAGAAATTCGCGAGAAACACGAATAGGACCAAAATGGCTAAAAAGGGATATGGGCGCATGGAAGAGAACAACTCAAACTCAAATCAACCGTTTTTAACGCTTTTTGCATTTTGTTTCTGTTTTATATTCCAGAAATCGTAGGTGTAGATGTAGGCTAGTTTCAAACTTCTACTTGGTGTACTTTGAACGTTGTTGATAATCGAAATTCTTTATCTTTTTTCGTATTTTACGATTCATTTGTTTCCTACTCAAAATATCGTCCCCCATTTGAGATATTTTGAGAACTCACAACTAAGAATTAGATTCCCGTTCTTAGCGTAATTGCCTCAGTTGAGGGATTATTAGGTTGTTCATTGTTTCTCTTGTTTGAAGTTCGTTACGTTAGCCGAGGAATACTTTTCGCGACAACAGAAATAAATTAGTCTCTTAAAGTTTAAAAAGATAATATTGGTCATTCATATTCAGAAAAATTGATAAATTCATTTTTCTTCACATATCCAATGCATTATACAAAGATGTACAAAGAGACCAATTTATTTTCTTTTTAAAAATGTTTATAATCAATATGAAAGTTTCAAATTCTCTGAGAAACTAATCTGTCACCCCATATATTTCTTGATAACAATTATGGATCTTTAGTCTTTTTATTTTATTCCTCGATGTCTTCCTTTATGGTTGAAATAATTAAATTGAAGTTGAGGCTTTCGTTTTTTGAAGTAATTTATTTTTTATGTTTGTTTATTATTCCAATTACTAGGATTTTTGTCCTCATAATCATGATCAGTTAAGTTGGATGGACTCACAGCCTGTTCCGGAATGTATATCATCATGCCTTAAAAAAGTATGCTTTCAACGTTTTTATGGTCAAGATTGTGAGTTGAAGTATGCACAATATATCCTGAAAAATGCAAGAGCTCTAGAGAGGATGATTATAGTGTTCTCGGGTGTTGGATGCCCTAGTGGAGACGCAATGCAACTACTCATCAGCATAATAAATTCTTTTCCAAGAGCCTCTGAAGAATGTCAAGTTTTGTTTTTTTGACTTTCCGCTATATATATATATATGACATTATCAACTTTTGGTTCAAGGACCTGATTGAATCATCCAACTATTTTAATGTTTTTTCAATTTCAACAATGGCAAAGGACTACCGCAACAGCCTGATTGTATCCAACTTCTTATGTCTTGATCTTGAGTTTAGTTAGACTTTATGCATGTTCCTAATTTCACTTCTGCGCGATGGTGTTGTTTATTTTGATAGTTTAATTTGAACTGCTAGATCCGCAAGGAAGTAGCAAACGAGTAGTTTTGCAGGTTCTTGGAAATACATATAGCAAAGGACATTTTAGGAGGATGGTATCGGGTGTTAGAGGAAGGGAAGCAAATGCAGCGCAAATTAGGGTGTGTTTGACATTGCTGGTCGGAGATATCAACACCATGTAATTAGAGTAAGCCCCAAAACTGGTCTATGATAATTTCGTCAGACAAGGTGGTCCTTGGCAATCGAAAATACCCTAACTAGTCCCTAATAATGTCAAAAGTCGAACATCATAAAGTACCTGAACGGAAAAACTAACCGTGCTAATGACAATTTCAATTTTAGACAAATTGGTCAATGATAATTGTATTATTAGAAAAATCAGTCCCTAATTATTTTTAAAATTCTTTATTTTATCTCTTATCACCTTCATTAACATATTCAACTCTAAACATTCTTAAATCAAATATATATATCTTTTATTTAAAAATTATCACTCACTCTTTTAATGCAACTATTTTGATATTTCTAAAAAATATTTGTTTATAAAGTATGATTTTTTTTAATAATTTTATGTATCAAACCTCTTAATTTACTTGTTTTAAAAAAATAAATTAATTTTTCATTCTTTATATTGATAATATTAAATTACTTACATGATAATAGATTTCTTTTATTTTAAATTTTATATAACTTAAAATAGTTAATTTTAATATTTAATATTAATTATTAGTCTAACTTTTAATATACATAATTTAAAATATAAATATTTAAACAAGTAAAGGTTAATAAATGACTTTTAGGGAATGGTAAAATAAATGTATTAAAAAATGAATGATAATAATCAAATAGGAGATATATAGAGTCGAGTTGAAAGTAGTTAAAAATGCATATTATAATAAAGATAATAAATGATAAAAAATTAAATAAAATTACGAACCAATTTTTCCAACTATGAAATTGTCAGGGACACCAATTTGTCTAAAAATGAAATTTTCATTAACACTGTTAACATTTTCCATCCAGGGACCTTATGATGCCCGACTTTCGACATTGTTAGGGATCAGCTAGGGTATTTCTAATTGTCAAGGATCACCTTGTTCGATGCTGAAATTCTCAGGGCCAGTTTGGGGATTTACTCTATTTTTTATTATTGTATTTTAATCAGAATTTTGAATTTGTCTTATATTACACATAATTACATTCACTCTGTTAAATTTGCATTCATTAAATAAATTATATATATATATCAAATAGGAATAATAATAATAATAGTAATAACAATAATAGAACTAATATAAAATTAAATAAGAAAAATTTTAATTTAATACACATCCAACATTTAAAAAGATTTATTATAAAATCATATATTTATATAAACAGTAAATTTTTACAATAAAAAAAGATAAATATATAGGAATTAAAATAATATTATTAATTATTATAGTAATTATTATTTAAAATAAGATAAGAAATCAATATTACAAATTTAATTAGGGTAGCCGAAAGTTTAGTTAAAAATGAAGAAAGAAGAATTGGCACGTGGTATTTTTCATAAGTGGAAAACTCTCTAATGTAGTAATCATTATATATAAAATAGAAATTTGATTAAGAACTAAAATGAAATTAAAAAAATCACATATTAACTTTTTGAAAAAAATTGTTTATAGTAAATCCAAAATAGATTTAAATGAATTATAACGTCTATAGATTATAAATTAGTTAATCATAGATTGAAAGATACAAATTAAAAAAAAAAAAGAGATTTGTAAATATTCATTAAAGATTCCCTAGAAGGGTTCCTAAATTATCATACGTGGTATACTTTAGGAGGATAAAAAATAGATTTATTGGTAAATAATCATTACCTATATTTTAGTATACTAATAGAGATTTTAAATAGCATAAATACATTATTTTAAATAATTGAAATATACATATAGATAATCATATTAAAAAATATTCATTAAAAATTTGCAAATATTCTACAAAAGAAATGAAGGGTACCTAAACTATTATACGTGACACATTTATGGAGACTCAATAAATTAAATGAGTGAACTAGTAAATAACCAGCACATGTGTTTTACTATACTAGTAGTGATAATATAAATGAAATGCAATATGAATTATTTAAATAAAATATAATTTTTTCAAACTCTATTTCAAATTTTATTCCTTATAAATAAATATAATTAAAAACAAAATTAATAAATATAATTCAATGAAAAAAATAGGGTTCATTATTGATAATCAATTATAAGAATGAACTATAATCAAATTATGTTTATTATCATAATTAGTATATTAGTATATAGTCTAAATAGACATTTTGAATGTGAAATATTTTTACGGTTAAATAGTGAATGTATATAAAATTTATTTAATGAATAAAAATTTAACAAATAGTGAATGTAATTATGAGTAATATAAGACAAATTCAAAAGTTCTGATTAAAATACAATAATAAAAAATATTCATTGATCATCACAATTGAAAATTTAATATTTAGAATATATTTAATTAAATAAAAAAAATTAGGCTGCTTGACGAACCAACCTGTTTTACCACTCCTAATAGTTTTCATAAAAATACATTAATTTAAAATTAGATTTTGATTCGATACCCAGAAAAATATAGGGTACTGATACCCAATACATGTTTGTTTCAAGGTTTATAGATATAATTAACTTAAATTTTTTAAATTTATATAACTGATAATATGTTAGGTTAGTAATCTTCAAAAGTTAATTTAATTTATATTGATACTCTCTAACTTTATCAATTTAAGAAAAAAACTCAATCAATAACCTGTCGCTAAAGAGAGAGCGCATTATGGAAGAGGGAGATGAAGAAAATGTGTGATTGGAAATGAGACGCGTCTAAAAAGGCTGCGATCGGGACCACTGTACTCCGTTGGTACCAAATTATATTTACTTTAGTATATATTAATAGGTTAAATACATAATTGGGTACCGGTACCCAACAAAAATATTGGGTACCGAATAAATCCCCTTTAAAATTATTATAAATTGAAAATTTATTAAATTATAGAGTTATTTAGAGTAAACCTCCAAGTTGGTCCCTCACAATTTTCGCGGTGGACAGAACAGTCCCTGACATTGAGAAATTGATAAGTAAATCCCTGACAATTTCAATTTTCGGACAACCGTTAGTCCTTAAACGACTTCCGTTATTTTCAGGAACCAAAATGACTTATTTATCAATTGTAAGGGACTAATAAAAGAAATTTAAGAAAAATGAATCTTATAAATTATAATATGAACATTGACTACATATTTATTCTAATTATGCATTAATTCCAAGCTACATATAACTACCCGTGTAAATATTAATCCTTTGATGTAATACTATATCATGCAAGGAAGTGAAACATGAGTGTTATGATTATCATAAACTTTGCCATATCGATTTATCCTATCATTCAGACTCTATTGGATAATTGATTTCAAGTCCTCCTTTTTATTCTTTAGTTGGTTTAACTATACTATTTTAATTTCTTTGTTTCTCTTGTAGCATGTTTCTGTTATGCTCAAGCAGATAACTATTAATTTTTAGTTTGAAAGATAAATCATGAATGAATATTGTATTTTGTTCCTAAAGCCTTGACTTTACTTTATTTAACTGTCTTATACTAATACGCTTTGAAATATTGAATATATCACTTAATCATACTTTTGAATAGATGGATGCGCAAATGGAATTGAGTAAATAGACAGGAAAATATCAGATAAGAAGAATGAAGCACAATATTATTACATGACAAACTCGTGGTTATATTTAGATTAAAGAAACATAAAACTTTGTTGAATCTTTTGTGAAATTGGATGAATGGTTAAAGATAATATATTGTATTAGGAGGGATTTTGACGATGAATGTTTAAAATGATTGGTTTCTCTTGTTCAACTCTGATTTCCCCATCCATGCGCAGGTCTAGCTCAAATAATAAAGAAATATGATAAGCACATTGGTGCACTACTTCGCTTGCCTTTCATTCAAGAAGTCTTGAACAAACCTTTCTTCAAAGTTGATGTGCTCGACAAGATTGTAAAGGAATGTGAGGTGATGCTAAGTTTCTTTTTCCCCAAAAATGGGCCTCCGGGCTCATCCTTATCAGTCAATGAGGATTATGAGGAAGACCAGTGTATCCCTATGACTGAAAATGAAAATAAAGCGTTACTAGTTCAAGTGTCCAAAGAACTTGCTGAAATTGAAAGGATGGAGAACATGTTCATCAAACTAACTTCATCAGCACTACAAACATTGGAACAATATATCTAGCATCCCTAATTCTCTGCTTCTCATAATCCATTCTTTATCATTTTTCAATAATTGCATGATAATTATAACACTCATATTTCACTTCCTTACATGTTATGATATTACATCCAAATAGAGGATTAATATTTACATGGGTAGCTATAAGTAGCATGGAATTAATTCATAATTATAATGAATATGATGAGTCAATGTTCATATTGTTGGGAAAAAAATTAAATCCATAATAACCCAAGACCACTCATATTGAATCATAGAAAAGATGTAGAAATAAAAAACGGAAGCGTACCTGATGCCATAGAAATAAATAGATGTTTGGGTCTCTTTTGTTCTTGGTCTACAAGGTTCTTGATCTACGAGGTTGATATGGTTTTTGATCTTCCAAACTAGTGAGTGCTCCTTAGAGTTCTACCTCTCTGCTGATGGGATAACAGGAAAGTAGGCCACACTCACAGTTTGGGGACCATAACCCTTTTATAAACAAACATAACCCTAGTTTCTAATTCAGCCCATCATAGAATTAGTCCCCAAATGGTATCTACACATATCAAAGCCCATACTCACTTAATAAGATGTTTATGCCCATACACTAATAATAATTAAATTTACCATATCACTTTAATATTGGGCTAAACTTTATAATAGCACATATTTATATTTACACTAAGTCCATAAAATTCTAACAATCTCCCACTTGAACATATGTGTATATATAAATACAAAACCGTAACTTTATGAGCTCTAAATTTGCTATTATGTCGAAAACATCTTTAAACAATCTCGTCCATCAACTATGTTGATATAGGACCAAGGCAACTTTCGTCATATTTTTTCATAACTAAGTTTTCAATGATCACAAATATCATCACAATTAAATAACATAGATCAAGCATGGATGTGTAGCATGGAAATTACACGTAATGTGATCACACATGCCTATTTCCAACTGGTCCAAACTTTATTCTTTATGAGATCAAATTAAATAATTCAGAGTGATAAATAAAACCAAATACTTTATTTCTGCAGAAAATATCCATAAACTTAAGGTGTGTCTAAAACATATGAGCATCCAAATACATACTCCCACTGAAACAATATATCATATAAAATGATATTACACCCAATTGAGTATTGAAACTCATGAAAGACCATATGTTTGATTTCCTTAGTAAACGGATTCGCAATTATGGAGTTTATGTTAATATGCTCTAAAGACACCTTAATCACTATGTATTTCCTTAAATAATATGATTATAAACAATTTGTCACAAAATAACTTAAGTGTTCTTTCAACTTTATTCAATAATTTGCAATTATGTGACAAAATTACATAATCATATTAACTTGATGTTTCTTAATGAGCAATAAGCTCAACTGCCTTGGTGAAAAGAGCAATGAGTGTCTGATTGACACTCTACCAGAATATTGCTCCTCCAACAAGCATAGAAATATAACCAAAAAGAATCTATAATTCTCTTGGCATCTGACAAAGTCGACATCTATATTCTTGATGATCTCTAACTTCACCCGACTTCTTGAATGTGAGCATGTGATGTTTTGTTCTTTAATAAAACCATAAGCCTTAGTTGGTTATTAACCAATAATTTATTGTCACATTACTCAAGTATCTGCCTAACACTCAATAATGTACACAATATCCAACCGCGTACAAAATTGAACATGCCTCAGACTTCCAACTTCTAGAGTATGAGAAATCTTTTGCATTTCTTTAATTTCAAAATTATTCTTAGGGCACTGATTGAGACTAAATTTGTCTCCCTTAACAATAGGGGCATTTTGTTTTTGCAATTCTGAATGTCAAATATCACGAGTCCCTTAAAATTGTAGCTCTTTTGCGACAATTCAAAAATAGCTCGAGATAATCTCGACACATCTGAATTCCTAATGCAAAAGAGACTTCCCAAGATCTTTTGTATCAAATATCTTTGATAGACTCCATTTGATATTGTGAACCAAAACTTTATTATAATTAGCAAACAATATATTATCAACATGTAATGTCAAAATATATGTTCTCCCACTGAACTTATGAATTACAAAATCATGTCCTTATTTATCTCAGAGCCAAATGAGATAATAATTAATGATATTTGTAATATCCTTTACTAGAATTTGGGATCTGGCATAAGCTCATTGATGATTAAACCATATTCTTTATATTCATCTAATGAAACTTATGATATTAATATGCAACATATGTTAGAGTTAAACCTTTTAGAACAAGACATGTTTTATCTTTCTCCACATTACCTTTTGAACCTACAGATTTAAATATTAATCCGTAACTAATGAGATTCATACCTTCAAGTAATGAGATAAATACCTAAAAGTCAGTGTTCACTTCTTCACTCTTGACATCAATCCACATTCGAGAAATGAATATACTTTTCATGTGATGAAAGTTAATTAAAACTGTCTCTTTCACCAATCCATTTCTTTCTTATATTCCTAGAGGAACATAATAACATAATTTGTCTTTTCTCTATTGGACTGCCTTAATGACATAAGTTCTTGAGTTTATTGAGTTTGCTTTTAAGTATATTTTCTTTATCTTGATTGGGGAAAACTATCAACATTCTTTTTAACCTTATCTCTCCCCTCAAACTCAATATCCTCAATGAACTAAATATCCTCAATGATGCAGTGAGATCATAATAACTTTATACCCCATATACCAAAAAATTATCCAACTAAGCAGTTGTTGACCATCTTTATGTCCAATTTTTTTTTATTTGACCGACAAAATAAATCTTAATCAGACAACTCCAAATGTATAAAAGTCTTATACTGAAAAATATTTTCAGTCTGAAAGTTCATAAGGAGTTTTGGTCACTACCTTAGTTGAAACTTTATTAAGAATATAAGCTCCAATATTTTATTCCTTAAATAAATTTACAACTAAGACTTCTCATAGGAGATAAAGTTGTCATAAACTTAAATGGATCATATTTTCATATAAATATATATATATATATATATATAAAAGAGCTCCAAAAAAAATTTATTGACACCTATTCTCTTCCTGATTATTTATTTTTCTAAACAGACATTGCGACTTAAATAGCTCAATATCATACCGAAAAGAGAAGTATAGTTTTCCTCATATGTCAAATATGACATTCGACAATTCATCTTTTATGTATCCTAATATTATTAGAAGTGATAGCCAAAATTTATATATACATATAAATTTTGTTTCCTATGCTATTTCTTCTAAAGTGGACCAATGATAGCAACTTTATTCCTTTCTTTATATTTTGTCCTTAAAGGTGTTTGCCAAATGAGTACTTTTATTCTAGTTTTAACACACTTCTATTCTTTTCAAAAATAGTTTAGCTATTTTTCCTTTTATCAGTTACAATAACTGACCTTAAACCAAATAAATTATGCTAGAAGAGAAGTCAAAACTAAATGCAAAGACACCTCATTAGATAACTCCAACTTTAATGCATTTAGTTTCAAAACAAGATAGACATATTCATGATGTACTCCCTTAAATTTGTTTTCCTTAACACTTTATTGAAAACAAGTTCGATAAAATCGCACTTGTTTTACCTTATTGCTTTTGATAAAGCCCTTTAGAAAACAATAATTATTTTCACACCTAATACCTTTTTTCGGACAAATTGCCCATGAATAACTTCATGCTTCAAGATCATAAGACTTGTGCAATCAGAATAATCTCACTTCTCAAAGTCCTCCATTTTTTTTTTAATTTCCTTATGAGAACCTTTATCCATAAGAGAAATGAGCTTATTCAAACCTTAGTGCACAATTCAAGATCAAACAACTATAATAGAAATAATAATTATATTAATCATATTCCTATTCCTTAGTGCAAGTGTAATTTAACATAAGAACAGATCAATAATGGCAGATATAATACAAGCATATATAAAAATAAAATATAATTAGAACAAAACAATATGCTCAAACAAATTTTATAAATTCAAATAACGGTGGGCCCATCACAAGATACCTAGCACAATATTAATATTTAGTCTTTGGACAGAAATATTAACTTGTAAGTGGTACTCTCAATGTAGTAATGAAGTATTGATAGTAATTCCTGTTAAACAACAAGTTCATCTTTGGACAAACATGTTACTCATATGGAGCCTAATAACCACCACATACTCATTGCCACAATTATAAGCATAATTCAACCAGGTATAGACCTTCCTTTGGGCCGATCAGTACTCATATGAATTCTGAATAGTAGTTAAATATTGATAATAAATCCTATCAAACAATAAGTCCATCTTTGGATCGACTTATCGTTCACATGGAACCTAAGAATTATCACATATTTATCACTACAAGTGTGTGCATGTAATTCAGCCAAATATTGATCTTCCTTTGGGCCGACCAATATTCGCAAGAACTACTTACTCCTATTTGTCCTTATGTTCCAGTATAAATCAACCTACGCAATAGAGGCTACTTTGGCAGCATATCGCTTCAATCAATCTATCATAGAACTCATACGATTGTTGCCAAAATCCTTATGTAACAATGTTATGAATTTGTATTCATTACTCAAGTGAGCATGAAATTTGCCACCAAATGTATTGACCCTCCTTTGGGCTGATCAATACTTAACGAATTACATGTCAACAATTATCCTTATATTTCAAAATAGATTGACTTACACAACAGAGGCTACTTTGGCAGCATATTGTTTAGCCAATTTACTCCAAAATCCAAAATTAGTTACAAATTCTAATGCAACAATCACCATAGTTACTCTATCAGGTGTTCCCAATAGTCCTTATTATAAGTACTATATCAAAACAAAGTACCTCAAATAATTTTTTTTTATTTTTTTTTATTTTCTTTTTAAAAATAATAAAATTCCAAATCAGATAATTTAAAAATAGGGAATCACACATGTTAGAGTTAAATTCTTATTGGCATCTCGAAAGAGAGACATGAGAACTAACATGTCAAAACAAATGAGAGATTAATACATTGCCAAACCAAATAGGAGAACACACATCTTAAACTTAACGATGACATCAACTTAATTCCAAATTCATGCACAATATGAATTATAAATTTGTGCAAACACATATCATCACTGCAAGCCGTATATATATATATAACACCAAAATCGATTGACTCCATAATATGATGATGACAAATAAGATAAAGACATCCATATATATATATATATATATATATATATATATATATATATATATAATTGGCAAAACAGGACAATTACACATAAGCCAAAACATATAAGGCAAAGCAGGACATTATCGATCAGTGCTTTAATTTTGAAATGCCAAACAATCAATCGATTGATGCCATAAACACATATATATGTATTTAGGAAACCGAGAATGCATGTATACACAAACCAGGGAAGTAAACCACTGATGCCATACATATAAAGTATTAATCATAAAAATTAAACCAAAAACCTGAATAGCATATAACTCATATAACAGTACCAAATAAAACAAGAATAAATGATCAATTCAATATGTTTTAATATCAAATTCAACCAAAAGAAAATATTGAACCGATTCTAATTGAATTGATAGAAGGAAAAGAAAAAAGAAAATTCCAAATATCAATACATTGTTATTCTCTCAATGATTCAACTATGAATGGCTCTGATACCACTTGTTGGGAAAAAAATTAAATCCATAATAACCCAAGACCACTCATATTGAATCATAGAAAAGATGTAGAAATCAAAAAACGGAAGCGCACCTGATGCCATAGAAATCAATAGATGTTTGAGTCTCTTTTGTTCTTGGTCTACAAGGTTCTTGATCTACGAGGTTGATATGGTTTTTGATCTTCCAAACTAGTGAGTGCTTCTTAGGGTTCTACCTCTCTGCTGATGGGATAACAGGAAAGGAGGTCATACTCACAGTTTGGGGACCATAACCCTTTTATAAACAAACATAACCCTAGTTTCTAATTCAGCCCATCATAGAATTAGTAACTGGGCCCAAATGGTATCTACACATATCAAAGCTCATACTCACTTAATAAGATGTTTATGCCCATACGCTAATAATAATTAAATTTACCAGATCACTTTAATATTGGGCTAAACTTTATAATAGCACATATTTATATTTACACTAAGTCCATAAAATTCTAACACATATTATAATTTATAAGATTCATTTTTATTAAATTTGTTTTATTAGTCACTTACAATTAATAAATAAGTCATTTTGGTCACTAGAAATAACGGAAGCCGTTTAGGGACTAACGGTTATCCGAAAATTGAAATTATCAAGGACTTACTTGTCAATTTCTTAATGTCAGGGACTATCTTATCCACCGTGAAAATTGTCAGGGACCAACTTGAGGGTTTACTCTAAATTATATCACCATAATGAAATTATTCATTTGATTAAAATTAATTATATAATAACTTTATGAAATTAATATATCATAATTCAATTCAATTTTTATTTTTAGAGTAAATACCCAAATTCATCCCTGAACTTTTCTTCAGTACTCACTTCCGTCCCTGATCAAATTTTATTAGGTCCGCAGTCCCTAAACTTGAATTCCGTGAGACATATCCGTCCCTCCGTCAACTCCCCCGTTAATGAGTGACAGAGTAGTCCTACGTGGACCGTTAACTTTGTCCTACATGGACGTTAAGTGACACGTGTGCAATGGAGTTTCTAACAGGGGACAAATTAGTCCCCGAAGTTTCTAATAGGGGACAAATCAGTCCCTACTCTTGAACCAAAACGATGTCGTTTTGCAAATCTTCTATTACCTTCTTCTTTCTTTCCCATTTGAAACCCTAAACTCTCATTGCAAACCCCACAACCGCCCCTCCATCTTCTTCTTTGTCCTTGGTTCTTCTCCCTCAACTTCCATTGAAACACCTCTTTAAACCTTCATCATCACACTAGCACTGCCACTTCCTCTCTTCTATCCTCTATTTTCTTGTCTCCCCCTTGTAACCTCCATTGAAACACCTCTTTCAACCTCAAGATTCCATTGTTACACCATCATAGCAGCTACCCAACCTCAAGATTCCATTTTAAGGAGGTGTTTCAATAGAGGTTGAAAGAGAAGATCCAGGGAGGAAGAAGAGGATGAAGGCACGACTGTGGGGGTCTGTAATGGGGTTTAGGGTTTCAAATGGGAAAGAAAGAAGAAGATAATTGAAGATTTGCAAAACGATACCCTTTTGGTTCAAGAGTTAAGGACTGATTTTTCCTTATTAGAAACTCCGGGGACTGATTTGTCTCCTATTAGAAACTCCGGGGACTGATTTGTCCCCTATTAGAACACGTGTCACTTAACGTCCACATAGGACAAAGTACTAATGGTCCACGTAGGACTACTCCGTCACTCATTAACGGAGGGACGGATATGTCTCACGGAATTCAGGTTCAGGGATTGCGAGACTAATAAAATTTGATCAGGGACGGAAGTGGGCATCGAAAAAAAATTCAGGGATGGATTTGGGTATTTACTCTTATTTTTATATATATTTAGTTGTTTATGTTATTAATATTTTGATAATTCTCGTTTATTGCACGAGTAATACATTAATTAGTATTAAAAACACAAGCAATAGTTATTTACCAATAAACTCACTTATTGACCCTCATAAATTGTGCCACGTATGATAATTTTGGAACCCTCCTAGCGAACCTTTAATGAATCTTTACAAATATCATTTTTTAATATTAAAACACAAGTAATGACTATTTACCAATAAATTCATTTATAGACCCTCTTAAATTATGCCGCTATGATAATTTTGAATCCTCTTAGAGAATCT
Organism: Aeschynomene evenia; assembly: GCA_013621005.1. Lineage (NCBI taxonomy): Eukaryota > Viridiplantae > Streptophyta > Magnoliopsida > Fabales > Fabaceae > Aeschynomene > Aeschynomene evenia. Next base: position 23,296,946 of record CM024268.1, read on the forward strand.
TTAGTTAATCTTTATGAGTCCCTCCAAGTTATAATGTATTGGAGACCCTTGGCTTCATGAGTCCAACAAATCGAGGAACCTCTCATTTAAATGGTTTTTCTTCTTGATGACCGGATAATGATATTCCTATATATTACACTATTGTTTATGCATACGAGAATATATCATATCAAATTTGTCCTTTGCTCTAAATGAACACAAATACAAAGTCACTTTATATGTTTGATATATGATAATTTAATATACATGATCTATTCAAAAAAATAATTTAAAAACTACATATTCATGTTACGTGATTCTTAAACACTCCATCAAGATCTTATTTCAATTTCATTATTTGCATTTACTAATGTAAGAATAATTTCACTATGTGTTTTTTTTCAAGGTTCTGAAAATCGGACCGGATATCGAACCGGTCAAGGGAAAGGTTCAAAGGTTCGGAGGTTTAACCGGGAGTTTAAAATTAGGATATAATAAATAAAAAAATTTTGTCACTGGTTACACACAAATAATAATAATAATAATAATAAAGTAAATTAGAAAACAGGATTTGTCAGGTTATATTTAGGCTTTGTTGTTATTTTGGCCTTAGTATTGTAATGTTATTGAATAATAAATAAACCCTAATTTTTACTTTCATTTTTTCTCATCTAGCTACATAGCGCCGCCTTGCTGCTTCTTCTTTCTCACTCCCCTTTGCTGCTTCTTCATCCTCACTCCCTTGCACACACTACGCACTGAAAAAAATTAAATAAAACCAAAACAATCTGAAAAAAAGGAATGAACAACTCACCTTTGCATGAGCTGGAGATAGCCACGCAGAGCCTGTACGCGGCGGCGACGAGCAAGAGCTGGCGGCAGTGCGGAGCTTGGACGAAGGAAGAAGTGCGGTTGAGGAGAGAGAGGCATGGCGGTGGCGTCGGCGTCAGAGACCGTACGCCGTTTTGACATCGAGGAAAAACATCCAACCCACTATTTGAGCCGCGGACCGTCGGTTTTGGCTAGTATTAAATTGTTACTTAGAAATTTTAAATACATCATATATATAATTTTAGAGTAAACTCCCAAATTGGTCGATGACAATTTTAGCGTCAGACAAGTTCGTCCTTGACAATCGGAAATACCCTAATTGATCCATAACAATGTCAAAAGTCAGACATCATAAGATCCCTGGACGGAAAAATTAATAGTGTTAATGACACATTCATTTTTAGACAAATTAATCCCTAACAATTTAATTGTTAGAAAAATTAGTCCATAATTATTTTTGAATTCTTTTATCTTTTATCATTTATCACTTTCATTAACATACTTAACTCTAAACATTCTTAAATCAAATCTATATATATTTTATTTGAAAATTTCTACTCACTCTTTAATACAATTGTTTTGGCATTTCTAAAAATATTTTTGTTAATAAAATATTAATTCTTTATTAATAATTTTATGTACCACACCTCTTAATTTACTTGATTCAGAAAAATAAAGTAACTTTTTCTTTTTATTGAAAATGTTAAAACACTTACAAGATAATAGATTTATTTTATTCTAAATTTTATATAACTTAAAATAGTTAATTTTTATATTTAATATTAATAATTATCATACATTTTAATATACATAATTATCATACATATTAATAATTATCATGCATTTTAATATCATACATATTAATAATTATCATACATTTTAATATCATACATATTAATAATTATCATACATTTTAATATACATAATTTAATAAATGACATTTTATGAATGGTAAAATAAATACATTAAAAATGAGTCGTAATAATCAAATGATGGATATATAGATTTGATATGAGAGTGCTTAAAAATGTATATTATAATAAAAAAGACAAATGATAAAAACAATCAAATAAAGTTATGGACCAATTTTTTCAATAATAAAATTGTCAGAGACCAATTTATCTAAAAATAAAATTGTCACTAACACTGTTAACGTTTTCCATCCAGGGACCTTATGATTAGGGATGGCAATGGGGCAGGGCATGTGCGGGGAGTACTATCCCCGTCCCCGGCCTAACCTCTGAAAAATTTCCCCGCCCCGCCCTCAATCTCTGCCGTGGAGGAATTCATCCCCATCCCCAAAATATAATCCACGGATCCCCGATCCCCATGGGGATGGGGATGGGGATGGAAAAATCAGAACAAAATAGGAACAAATCTAAAGAACAAAATAGGAGCAAATCAAAAGAGAACAAATCTGAACAAAATAAAATCGAATAGGGAGGGAGTAAATCAGAACATAACAACAACAAATAAAAATAGAACAAACTAGAACAGAACAATAACAAATTGAAATTTAACAAATTAGAACAGAACAACAACAAATCAAAACAACATAAATTAGAACAAAATAAGAGCCTGCAATAGAGGCTGAAGGCGAGAGGGATGGAGACGACAAGATGGATTGAGACGACAAGATGGATTGAGACGGCGAGATGACGATAGGCGGCTATCGTGGCGAGGCGATTGGCGATGCGAGGCGGCTGACGATGCCGCGAGGTGAGGGGGCTGACGAGTGTGACTGAGAGTGGCTGAGTGAGAGAGATAGTGAAAGGTGAGTGTGAGAATTGAGTGAGAGTTTGAGAGTGTGTGTGTGAAGGGTGGTGGCTGAGTGAGAGAGATTGTGAAAGGTGTGCGGCGATTTTTAGAAAATTAGGTTTAGGATTTTTGTGATGGAGTTTAAATACTACAATTTGAAATTACAAAAATTCCCCTCCTATGAAAATTATAAAAATACCCTTCGAGGCGGGGATCTCCACGGAGCGGGGGGCCTAGTCCCCGTCCCCGTCCAAAAAATCCCCGCGGGGGGACTTTATTCCTCATCCCAATCCCCGTGGGTAGGGCCGTCAAAACGGGACGAACCCGTCGGGCCAACCTATTTATCCGCAAAATAAATGAGGGTCGGGCCGAAAAATTATGGACCGTTTAACATCTATCCGTTTTCGGCCCGGTCCATTTAACTCGCGAATTAAGCGGGCGAACCCGTCGGGTTTGTGGGCAGCCCGTTTATCCGTTTATTATTTTTTAAAAATTAAAAAATAAGCATATAACACAACAATCCAACAATTTAAAATTTTGGGCCCATTATGTGACAGATCTGGGCCATAATTCTTAAGGTTTTACTTTTAGCCTCTTAGCCTTAGGTTTTACAATTTTAATTCATTTTCAATCCTGATTCCTGAGTGAGATAGCAGCCGCACGCAGCAGTGAGCAGAGCAAACCACACCACCGCACAACTCTAGCGTCCAGCACCACCACACGACCGCGCGCCGCCGCCTCACCCACTGCCCTCGTGCGCCTCCCCTTGCACGACCTCCGACCGCCCTTGTGACCAGCTGCAAAAAAGAATTCAAAAAAGAAATCTGCAAAAAAAGTTTGCAAAAAAAAAAAAAACGGGCAGGCCAATTGGCTGCAGGTTTTCGTTTAAACGGGTCGGTCCAAAAAAAAATTCGTTTATGTTTGGTGGGCGGGCCGGTCCGGCCCGTTTACAAAGCGGGCCTAAACGGGCCGGGTCTAAATGGGTGGGCCCGTCCGTTTGACAGCCCCCGCGGGGATAAATTCCGTAAGATCGGATCCCCAACTTTGGATCTCCCCACGGATTCCCCATTTTCGAATATTCATTGCTATCCTTACTTATGATGTCCAACTTTTGACATTGTTAGTGACCAGTTAGGGTATTTTTGATTGTCAAGGACCACTTTGTCCGACGCTGAAATTGTCAAAACCAATTTGAAAGTTTACTCATAATTTTAATCAGGGGGGAATAGCATATACGAAATCAAATTATTATAGAACATCTACTAGCTAGCTTGCATGCACTTTAAATAAACGGTAATACTAGGTTAACAACAAATTTTTAGTCAAAATCAATCAACGATATAAGATATATATTTACATGTAACAAGATATACATTATATATATTAAAGGTTGTGTATCTATGTATGTTATGTGATATAATTTTTTTAATATTAATTACATGTGTCATGTGTTAATATGTATTTTACGTGTAATATGATATGTAATATATATTTTTGTAATTTGTGTATGTCACAACGTCCCCGAGGGGTGCCGTGACTAAAAATGGAGTGAAATGGAGTCGCCATCAATTTTAATTATGGAAAAATTGGAAAACCCTTATTTTGTACAAAACTGGTCTTTTTAGAGATTAGGTTCGGGAGTCGAATTATGATTAGGGAAGGGTGAGAATTTAATCCCACTGCACCCCTAATACATCCGTATAAATACGGTTACCCTAGAGCAAATTATGCAAATTTATATTTATAATTTAATAATATTTAATTTCCCCTTAAATATATTAAAATAAACACATACAAAGATATAAAAAGAAGGAACAAAATGATTTAAAAATTAATTTTGGGTTGACAGGTTGTAGCCTGCGCCGACGTATCCTCTGGTACAATGAGGAACTCAAACCCACGTCGTTCTTGTAGAAAATGCTTATGTGTTGTGTGTTTTTTTGAAAAGGTTTGGTACAAGACGATGTGAATCGCACAAGCACCAATTTGAAATTTCGAGGATGATTATCTCATACAACGAAATAAATTGTAAAAAGATTTTGTGTGATTTTGTTTTGATGTTAATTGAAAGAGAATAAATTGTTTTTGATTTAAAAGGAAATAATTATTACTTTAAGAAAAAGATATTTTTAGGGTACAGGACGATGTGATTCACACAAGCACCCTACAATCTATTATCCCGAGGATGATTATCTCATACAACGAAATAATAAATTGTAAAAAAGATTTTGTAAATTTTGAATTTGATTTTGATTAAAAGAAAAGATAAATTGTGTTAAAAAGGAAATGATTATTATATATTTTGAGAAAAAAGATATTTTGTAGGGTACAGGGTGATATTACTCGCACAAGTACCCAGAAAAAACGATCCTCGAGGATGATTAAATCACACAACGAGATCTTGAAATAGAAAAAAAAGAATTTTATTTTGATTTAAATAGAAAAACATAATTGAATTTTGTTTGTTTTAAAATAATAATAATAACAAAAAATAAAAGGAAAAGGGCTCATCACCCCCTCACCCTAATTCTCGTTTGGAGAAAGAAGGGGAAGGAGGAGTGCGGCGCGGCGGCGACCTCGGCCAGGGAGAGAGGAGAGCGGCGGCCAGGTCAGGCGGTGAGAGAGGGATTGAAGCGGAGCAGCGAACAGCGGCAGGGCACGGGCGTCGCAGCTGCCATGGCCGGTGAGGGTGAGCGCGACGCGAAGGATCTGCGACGCGGAAGAGAGAAGGGAGTTGTGGCGGAGCTGCTGCGCTGCTTGGCCGCGACTAGAGGGAAGGAAGCGCGCGACGCAGTACGCGGGTGCGAGGAGAGAGAGAGGGCGCCGACCGCGGGGAAGACGCGCGTCGGGATGTCGCCGCCACAGTGGGAGAAGAACAGTGCCGCCGCGAAGGAGAAGGCGCCGCTGGACGTGCGCCACTGATTGCTTCGGCTGTTGCTGGTGGACGCCGATGCTCCGTAGCTATTGCAGCCTGAGCTTGGTTGCTGCGATGGCTTGGAGTTACGCTATGGGTAAGCTTCAGCGGCTGCGCGTTGCACCGTGTGGAGTGCTGAGCTTGGTGTTGCCGGTTGCCCGGCGGGGAAGAGGGTGGACCATGGAGGCGCTGCTAATGTTGGCGTGAGGCGGAGGGTGAGGGGCGAGGCCAAGGCATCACGGCCGTGGGTGCGAGGGCGGCCACAGGGGTGCTGTTCTGCTGCTACTGATCCCCTGTTTGCTCTGTCTTTTCCTTCTGTTCTTCTCTGTTATTATTTTATAGATACCTAGATAACAAATATAATTAATGTAGTGAATGTGTGATTGATATTTACTGATTGTATTTGATTGATTTTTATTTTTATTTGATGATAATTGATTTTGAGTTGATTGTGATTGTTTCTAATTACACCTGATTTGCATTAAATTTGATCTAACTGCAATTTTGATATCTATTTTTTATTTTTTCTATTTTTTTGTGTTTTTCTATTTTTTCTATTTTTAAATAAAAATTCGGACAAAATACAGTGTTTACAGTTGCCCCTCTTTACTTGTTCATTACTAATTTGAAAAGTTGTAGCTTTTGAATTAGTAAGGGACAAGTAAAGATATAAACACGTATTTTGTCCGAATATGATGATGGATGCTAGTGGAAATAAATGCAGTTTGCTGAAAGAGAAGCATGTTGCTGAAAGAAAAGCTTGTTGTTGAAAGAAATGTTTGATGTTGAAAGAAATGCTTGCTTGTTGTGAAAGAAATGCTTGTTGTTGAATGAAATGTTTGCTATTGAAAGAAATGCTTGTTGTTGAAATAAATGTTTGCTATTGAAAGAAATGCTTGTTGTGAAAGAAATGCTTGCTGTTGAAAGAAATGCTTGTGATTGAAAGAAATGCTTGCTGTTGAAAGAAATGCTTGTTGTGAAAGAAATGCTTGTGGTTGAAAGAAATGCTTGTGGTTGAAAGAAATGCTTGCTAGGTGTGTGTGTGAAAACTTGTGATTGATGCAGAAAATAAATCGAGGCACGAAAAATAAACATCGAGGCATGAAAAATAAACATCGAGGCAGGAAAGTAAACATCGAGGCAGGAAAGTAAACATCGAGGCAGGAAAGTAAACATCGAGGCAGGAAAGTAAACATCGAGGCAGGAAAATAAACATCGAGGCAAAAAATGTAAAGTTGATGCTGAGAAATGAAGATGTTGCATGTGGTGTGTGCTGAATGTGGTGATGATAATGCTGACAAATTATCTTGGTCTCCTTGTAAGTTATGCAGATGATCTAGAAAAAGATATTTGTAATGCATGATTAAAAGGGTATGAGATGATTTTAACTGAGAGGTATATTTCCTCTGCTGTAAATGACATCTCAATTGCCCTAGTTTTGATGAATACATGGATGCATGACGCGTGTAACATGAGTGTGATGTGCATTGATACTGGAGACACGACAAATCTAGCCCTAGTATGATGAATGACATGCTCTAAATGAAAATGACGCCATAAAAACTTGCCCCAGTTTATGGTACTTGATCATTGTCCTTTTAGATTTTTCTTTGATTGATTGATCCAAGACATTTTGTCTTGAGAGCTCGATCCTTTTGACGGTTGTCGATGATTGGATATGGGTGGATGGTAGTGGTCGCGATGAATCGAGGTGATGGTAGTGGGTGGTGTGGGATCGAGCGGTGATGTGAGAGAGCGAGCCGAGAACTGCAGAGAGAGAAACAAGAGCTTGCGGCTGGGAACAGAGGCTCCTCGTGGTGGCGGCTAGTGAGACGAGGGGCGCCACAGAGGGCAGAGCTTGAACGGGCACCGATAGAGAAAGACGTTGCAGATCTGATTCACCTCTGGAGTTGGTCGTGGCTGCTGCCATTGTTGCTGTTATCTCCCTGTCGTTGTTGCTGCCGATCGGAGGCTTGACGATGATGATGACGACCAAGGTGGAGGAATGGCGGTGCATCGCACTGATGATGAACCAGCGACGGTGGTGGACGGCCCATGGGGTGCTGCTTTGTCGCTGCTCTTTCTCCTCTTTGATTCTCTTAGCAAGTGAGTTTCTTTTATTCTGTATGTCCTTGTCTTTGTCTTCTTTTCGTAGCCTTGACTTTGCTTGGAATCTTCAGTTTTTTCGAGGTCAACATTTGTGGTCTGTGATAAGCAAACATCTTTTAGTATTTTTCGCTCTAATTTTTGCCTAGATCGCCTTTCCAGGTTTTCGATCTAGCGAACTTTTGTTTTTTTGTTTTTTTGTGCTCTAATTTTTGCCTAGACCGCCCTTTTGGGTTTTCGATCTAGCGAGCTTTTGGATCTGACTTTGACTTGATATAGTTGATTATACATGCTCAAGAAGGATGAGTTGTTTAGTGGTGGAAGATTCTGGGAGGTGTGAAACAAATGGTAGAATGAAGGGCTTGGATTTAGAGATGGATGTAGGAAGGTAGAATTAGGTTTTGTCATGACGGAAGTGATGCAGATTTTATTTGAGTACCCATTTATCAATCTCTTGATTATGATGATTAGAATATACTTCTTATGCTATGCCATGCCATTGGATTGTTGATTCTCGATCTTCTATGATGATGACCTTTTCTTCTGTCGTCGAACCTTAATTTGCCCCAGTTTGGCATTGTTTGATCCTCTGCTAGATCGCCCTTCCGGGTTTTCAATCCAGCCTACTTTTTATGGCTCTAACTTTTGCCTAGACTGCAAATCATAGTTTTTCGTCTAGCGAGCCTTTTTCTTTTTGTTTGTTTTTTATTGCTCTAAATTTTGCCTAGACCGTTTCTTGAGTTGTTGGTCTAGCGAGCTTTTTATTTTTTATTTTTGAACATACCAGCTTTGTTGGCTCCTTCAACGTGATGTCCTACTTGCTTCAACTCTTTTAATCGATGCCAAAACATTCTGAGGTCAAATGGTTGTTGTCAAATTGAGGCTCGCCTTGCCTTTTCCTTTGGGTGTCGCAACTATTACACCAAAAGTTAATGAGTATCCCTGATTAAAGATTAAATTAGGGTGCTTGAAATGATATTTTTCTTTTGGTGATTAGTTGCTTGATCATATGTCGCTATGTTAAACCCCTGGCAGGTCAGTTGCCTAGCTTTGAATTTCCGTCAAGGCCATCATGGTACAAGGATCAATACATGGGTTCTCAAAAATCATCTGCATATGGTGTGTTTGTGTGAAAGGATGAAGAAGGGGTGGTTTTAAGAACAGTAAAGAAAGTGATGTGGAGAGGAAGTGGAAGGTGATGAGGTGAGAAGAGCATGCATGTTCATTTGGATGGTTTGATTGAAGTCGAAATCAGATCTTTTAATTTTTTATTTTTTTATTTTTTCTTTTTTTTTATGCTTGCTTATCGACACAATTTTGCATTGCTTCCGATACTCCAATGAACTAGTCGTTGTTGAGCGTCAAGACTACGAATGGTGTCAACGAATTTAGAGACCTTTTTGTAGTGTTGCTCACTTGCTTCATAATCCGCTTGGTCTTTCTGCGCCCCTCTTTTGTCTTGTCGTCTCATATTGTTGCTTGGATCAATCAAAAAAGTTTTTTGTTTTTCTTAGAACGTCGATTCAAAACCGGAATGGGGCGTGCATGCATGAATTTTTTTTTTTTTGAGGAAATGTATGCATGAATTATGAAAATGCAGGTTGTGGTTGTTTATTGTTTTTTTCTTTTTCTTTCTGAGGAGGAATGCATGGATGAATGATATGCCTACTGTGAGAAAAATGAGTCGTGAAAGGGTATGCTATGGATGCATGCATGCATGAAAATGAATGACATGATTATGAGTATGCATGTTTTCTATTTTTATTACTCTTTTTGCATGATGTATGATTATGAATGAAATGTTTATGATTATGAAGCTAGATGATTTTTATTTTTATTGATGATGCATGGTTATGAATGGAATGTGTATGACATGTTTTTTCGTTACTAATGCATGGTTATGAATGAAATGTATATGATTATGAAGATGCATGATAGTTTTTTTTTTTTTTGCATGATGAAAATGGTTATGAATGAAATGCACATGACTATGAAGATGCATGAATATGATTATGATCGTGCATGATGATTTTTATTTATGCATGATGCATGTATGAGACAACATAATGTTAAGGAGAGAACAAGAGTTGCCCTTTTTATCTACACTATTAGTAGATCTTTTAGAGAGAATAATACTAATAGCGAGATAGAAAGGTGAGTGTATTATGCATGAGATGCAGGGTGAGAATGTAGTGCATAATCAAATATGAATATTAAAACAGATAAAGGGAAAAGAATGCTCCTTTGTGTCCTAAAATAAGGTAGAGCCTATGGTTAAGTTAAACTAAAGGATACCCTAATTTTGGCGGTATAATAGGGTTACATTAGTGATGGGTTGGATCTAGACTCCTAATCACGGTCCCCAAGTTGCCTTTATCATAGAGATAAAGTCCCGAATCTATGGAATTAACCACAGGGACATGTAATGTCACAAGATAGCAATTCCTAGTTCCGGTAACAACTTGAGCGGTGAGTCATCGACTGTCAGGGAAGCTTAAGCCTCACAAGGTCAACGATGAAACACCTTCTAGCCCTATGGGTTTCTTAGGCTCGGGTATAGAGTCGTGTCTGTGATGGTGCTCAGTGTGTGAGGAGTTTTGAACTTTGAACCCAAACAACACTTCTAGCACAAAAGTTTGCATATAAAAAAAATAAAAGCACAAAGATAAGAATAAATAAATAAATAAATAGAAGAAAATGTTAGTGTAAAGGGGAAATAAAAATTATTAAAAATTATAAATATTTGCAAAATTTACTCTAATAGGCTTGACTCTCTAACATCCCCAGTGGAGTCGCCAAACTGTCACAACGTCCCCGAGAGGTGTCGTGACTAAAAATGGAGTGAAATGGAGTCGCCACAAATTTTAATTATGGAAAAATTGGAAAACCCTTATTTTGTACAAAACTGGTCTTTTTAGAGATTAGATTCGGGAGTCGAATTATGATTAGGGAAGGGTGAGAATTTAATCCCACAGCACCCCTAATACATCCGTATAAATACGGTTACCCTAGAGCAAATTATGCAAATTTATATTTATAATTTAATAATATTTAATTTCCCCTTAAATATATTAAAATAAACACATACAAAGATATAAAAAGAAGGAACAAAATGATTTAAAAATTAATTTTGGGTTGACAGGTTGTAGCCTGCGCCGACGTATCCTCTGGTACAATGAGGAACTCAAACCCACGTCGTTCTTGTAGAAAATGCTTATGTGTTGTGTGTTTTTTTGAAAAGGTTTGGTACAAGACGATGTGAATCGCACAAGCACCAATTTGAAATTTTGAGGATGATTATCTAATACAACGAAATAAATTGTAAAAAGATTTTGTGTGATTTTGTTTTGATGTTAATTGAAAGAGAATAAATTGTTTTTGATTTAAAAGGAAATAATTATTACTTTAAGAAAAAAATATTTTTAGGGTACCGGATAATGTGATTCACACAAGCACCCTACAATCTATTATCCCGAGGATGATTATCTCATACAACGAAATAATAAATTGTAAAAAAGATTTTGTAAATTTTGAATTTGATTTTGATTAAAAGAAAAGATAAATTGTGTTAAAAAGGAAATGATTATTATATATTTTGAGAAAAAAGATATTTTGTAGGGTACAGGGTGATATTACTCGCACAAGTACCCAGAAAAAACGATCCTCGAGGATGATTAAATCACACAACGAGATCTTGAAATAGAAAAAAAAGAATTTTATTTTGATTTAAATAGAAAAACATAATTGAATTTTGTTTGTTTTAAAATAATAATAATAACAAAAAATAAAAGGAAAAGGGCTCATCACCCCCTCACCCTAATTCTCGTTTGGAGAAAGAAGGGGAAGGAGGAGTGCGGCGCGGCGGCGACCTCGGCCAGGGAGAGAGGAGAGCGGCGGCCAGGTCAGGCGGTGAGAGAGGGATTGAAGCGGAGCAGCGAACAGCGGCAGGGCACGGGCGTCGCAGCTGCCATGGCCGGTGAGGGTGTGCGCGACGCGAAGGATCTGCGACGCGGAAGAGAGAAGGGAGTTGTGGCGGAGCTGCTGCGCTGCTTGGCCGCGACTAGAGGGAAGGAAGCGCGCGACGCAGTACGCGGGTGCGGGGAGAGAGAGAGGGCGCCGACCGCGGGGAAGACGCGCGTCGGGATGTCGCCGCCACAGTGGGAGAAGAACGGTGCCGCCGCGAAGGAGAAGGCGCCGCTGGACGTGCGCCACTGATTGCTTCGGCTGTTGCTGGTGGGCGCCGATGCTCTGTAGCTACTGCAGCCTGAGCTTGGTTGCTGCGATGGCTTGGAGTTACGCCATGGGTAAGCTTTAGCGGCTGCGCGTTGCACCGTGTGGAGTGCTGAGCTTGGTGTTGCCGGTTGCCCAGCGGGGAAGAGGGTGGACCATGGAGGCGCTGCTAATGTTGGCGTGAGGCGGAGGGTGAGGGGCGAGGCCAAGGCATCACGGCCGTGGGTGCGAGGGCGGCCACAGGGGTGCTGTTCTGCTGCTACTGATCCCCTGTTTGCTCTGTCTTTTCCTTCTGTTCTTCTCTGTTATTATTTTATAGATACCTAGATAACAAATATAATTAATGTAATGAATCTGTGATTGATATTTACTGATTGTATTTGATTGATTTTTATTTTTATTTAATGTGATTGTATTTGATGAGATTTTGTTTGATGATCATTGATTTTGAGTTGATTGTGATTGTTCCTAATTAAACCTGGTTTGCATTAAATTTGATCTATCTACAATTTTGATATCTATTTTTTATTTTTTCTATTTTTTTGTGTTTTTCTATTTTTTCTATTTTTAAATAAAAATTCGAATAAAATACAGTGTTTACAGTGTACATCATACACACTAATATATAATTATATATTTATAAAGACTAATGTTGACTGAATTTTGAATTTTTGTTGTTCACTTATTATTTTTTTGTTAAGAAAAATAAAACACTTGGCAGCCGCCTCTAGCTAGATGTTGAAATTTAAAGCGGTGGTACATAGTAACTAGGAAGGGCCTTTCAGAAGGCACGAGAGTAACGTGAAATTGCACCAACTTGAAGGAACTAATTAATAGGACATTCCCAAGCTTAGAAGCCACAACATGTGTGCTGCTTTAAATAAAGTATCTTTTACTTTGCACTTCAACACGACCTAATCCAAAATCTTTCTTTAACAAGGAAATGGTGTCGAGATTCATCCATCGTCCTGTGCGATGCAATTAATATATAACCTACAATCATTGCTATACAATTACAATAATAATCACAAAAAAGGGCCACACAAATTGAAGTGTACTTTAGTTGACTTAATAATGGCTCCTCTGCACAAGCAACAAAAGTGCGTAGCTAGTCACATACGGCCTTGGCAATTATATTACGATGATATATTCCTTTTTATGTCGTTAAATTCTATTTGCTTGTATATATGTTTATAGAATTTTATAACTCAATACCACTACTGTTTGTGCAGATTCTGGTTTGTCCCTCTTTTTATGGCACTAGCCATCATGCATGGTAGCAAAGCTGTTGACGTTAGCTTCCAACAGAACTATATGGTTACATGGGGAAAGCACCACCTCTTCTTTCTAGACCATGGCAGAGAAGTTCAACTCTCAATTGATAAGACTTCAGGTTCGCATATAATAAGTTTGACTTAAGATTTTTATGACCGGGATGTTTAATGATGTATATGGATGCCTAGCTTCTGTTCATATATAGTTCAAATGCAATAAGAGTTTCATATGTACGAAGATACATAATTGTAAAAGCATGTGAAAGAGACAAGATTACATACAAGAACAATCAAGTATATCTTATATATTATGGGGAGAATGAACTGATAATATTATACTATTGTTACGGGTAAATACATAATATACAATAAAAAAATCACTAGGCCAACATATTATGCATAATGTATATAATATAATATGTACAATTTATATCGCATATTATGCTCACATATATTATTTATTGTACACAACATATATCACATGTTACAACATTATTTTTCATTGTAATATGTAATATGTGTTGTGCACATTATATAATATATGGTGTGCATAATATATAATATACATTATGTTTTTTTTTATTATAAATATTTTAAATAATATATTAATTATTTTGACTGATTTTTTATTAGACATATAATAATGTTCAATTTTATGACATCGAAAAGTATATGGACACAGACGGAAACAGAAAACTGATGAAGGAGTAAAAATAAAATAAAATATTCTATTAATAAATAAATATTATAAGTTATACTAATAAATAAAATTTTGAAAGTAGAGAAGTTTTTTTTTCGGTAAAGTTGAAAGTAGAGAAGTTAGCAGTAGTTATTTTATATACTTTTAAATAAATCAATAAATACAGTAAAAATCATATAAATTCAATAAATTAAATGCTTTATACTAATTTTATTTATTGTTTACTTTTAATTAATTTTTGTAAAAAATATATAGTATTGTATATACATATTTTATATTACATGCTTTTAAAAGATTAATGTTATTTACACTTTAAGAAAATTTTTTAAAGAGATAATAGTGTTATTAGACCTAGTTACTACAAAAAGTAAATAGACATAACATATTATATTATATGCTTTTAACAAATTTAATGTTATTTACCCTTGAAGAAAAATATTATTCTGAGATATAATTACAAGATATTAGAATTAATTGGTACGAAATTTTTATTTATTTATGAATTTTAATTTTTGTTAAAAATATATATTGTATACATATATTATAATTTATGCTTTTAAAAAATCAATGTTAATTATTTGCACTTTTAGAACATTTTTTAAAGAGATAACATCATGGTGTTACTGTTAGGTCATTATTAGGAATTGAACTTTTCACCCTTTGGTATGATGGACAAGCTATTACCATATATATATATATATATATATATATATATATATATATATATATATATATATATATATTATTTCATCAAAATTAAAATATAAAGTTATAAAATTTTTATAAATGATTATAAAATTTTTTAAAATTTTTTAATCTTAATTATTCATATATAATTATTCCTCTCTTCTCATTATCATGTAAATTTAGTATTTCTATATATATATATATATATATATATATATATTCAAAGTTAGGGTCGGGCCTATGCTCACCACTATGCCTAGTATGGACTGCACCAGACATTCATCTTATTATTAGGAAAACTACATATGAGTGTTCCATATAAACATCCATATTTAGATGTCAAATAATGATATCGTAATGTCAAAATAATGATCTTTGAACTAAATTTTTTGTAAATGTCCACATGGAAAACTCATTTGGAGAGTCCATAAAGCATTACCCTTATTATTATGTTGCTAATAGGTGTGTGACTGGATTTAAGGTATCGTGGTGCGTAGTGTGTTCCATGACATCTGATCTATCCTATTATATAAAGAAAATTTTAAAAAATATATTTTATTGTGTTTAAATTTATTTAAGTAGTTACTTGTTTGATCTTAAAAAAAATTAACAATTAAAGTAAATAAATAATAAAAGTAATCACCTCTAAACTCATAATCATCTAAACCAGCACATTTAATTTAACCATAAAATATTATTAATTTTATAAATACAATTTAAATGAATAATATTACTAACTATATTAGTTACTCAAACAATAAAAAAATGCAACTTCATAAGCTCGTAAGTACCTATCAAGTGGCTAGTAGTAATAATAAAATTGATGTTTCACTTATACTTTCAATTTTAGATATCAATAACATAGCTTAATTAACTCATATTATTAGGCTTTAACAATATATATATATGTTCCATAGCTCTCGTCGAGATAGAATTGTCGTTGGAGTTGGACTTCCACGCTTTGCTCCTCTCCAAGGAGTCTAAGGGGTGTTTCCCTTAAAGGACTCTGAAACTTAAGTCAGTGGATTAATTAGCTTGAAAACTTAACTGAGATTATGTACCTGTTCACTAAGAAGACACCATATTTATAGAGTGAGATGAGACGAGAACCTCGGTGGCCACTTTGCGAGCGGTTTAGGATGATCGCCACTCCGACTCTGGCGGCACGCTCCACCCCTGTCGTACCCGTCGTAGTCCCGGGAATATCGGCGTCGTCATCCACTTCGACTGGACCCACTCCTCTACGTGCTAGGTTGGGTCCAATAACCTCGGGTCGGATCAATCAAGCTTGGGTCGGGTACATTGACCTAAATCTGTCCCTAAGTTCAGGTCTATCCATGCTTGGTCGTTCATCAAATTGGGCCGAACTCAGCTCTGTTTCACCTGGATCGGTTCGATCTCTAAATTGGGCTTTGATTCTAGTCCCTAACTTGAGAACTACATAAGAGGGGTAGATTTAGTGGTTTGAGCCTTGGATTTGGGCTTCCGAATACTGATTATGACATTGCCCCCAACTAGGACCTCGGAGTTAGTCAAGGTTTGAGTTTCGAGGTTGTCTCCCGTGTCTTGGTGATCGCGCCTACCAAATTTTTGACACATGTCTTTTTATATCCTATCGTGCCGCTCGATGCTTGACACGGGACAAATAGAGGCGAGACATCGCCGAGATCAATTTTCAGTTTCCCTTATTGTCCCTAGAACTGCCGCGTGCAAAGACGAAAATGCCCTTCATTTTGGCGCTTATAAATTGTGCTCCCTACAATGTTCATTCGTCTTCTTCACTCCAATTATCGTCTCTCTTTCTTTTCTCTCCAATAATCACAGAGATCCTTGCAAGACTTCTCAAAAAAGCTTCTGGATTTTCGCATTTCGCTGCTCAATCCTACCTCATCATTGGCCGATTTATCTTCTTCCAACTCAGTAAGTGTTTCTTTCTTTTCATTTCAGTATTTTGGAACTCTTTTCCAGAGATATTTGTTTTGTTGTTTTTTTTTCTCATCTTTCTTCTTAGGTTAGCATCGAATCTTTCCTTGTTTTTGTGGTTTGCTATATTTCCATACTTCCAATAATTACATTTATGTTTAAACATTGATTTTGCTTGAAGAAAGATTGTGTCTTGATTATTCTTGCAAAAAGGCTTTTCCTTAGTTTTTGCTCTGCGTTTTTACTTGTTCGTGACGTCGTACACGTCCCGGCCTTATTTTTGCCATTTTCGAATTTCACGCTTTTTCATTTTCCTTCAGGGGAATCCATCATAGCCCGACTTCCGATTTAACTTTCTAAACCTTCGCTCGTGATGGTTTCCCTTATATGTTAAAATAGGAAAGCGCCCAAAGCCAGAGCTCCGATGTCTGACCCTAATCAATGACGAGTACAATTGGGCTAGTGATGAGGCCCTTGGGATCGTCTTCGTCGTCACTCAGGAATACGCTAACGCCCTTCAATCTCATGCCTACTTTTTTGAAGAATGAGCCTCGAGTCAATATACCCTAAGTCCTCTTGACCCCAATGACCGAATCCCTTTCGAAAATGGGGGAGAGGGGGAAGATTTCTTCTTCCTATATGACATCCTTATAACTCAGATCGGGATAAAAATCCTTTTCTCCGACTTCCAAGTGAAGGTGATCCGTGCTACTCGCATGGCGCCTTCACAACTCCACCCTAACACCTGGGCCATAATTGATGGCTATGAACGAGTGTGTGCGTACTTGGGCGTGAGACCCTTCATTCACACTTTATTATTCCTTTTTACTCTCACCAAACCTCATGGCGGGGTTTCAGGGTGGCTTTCTTTCTGAGCTACTCCCAATCGAAAGGTCTTCACCCTTTTCGAAGACTCCGTCTATAATTTCAAGGAGGTTTATGTGAAAGTCTTTGCAGTTCCAGGGATCTCCCCATTGTTCCAAGATGAGGAGAATCGTCTTGTGTTTCACCTCTATTGGAACAAGGACATAAGGACCCTCAGCTTAAAGGAAGTCGATCTTCTTGATCACAAACTGCTTCTTGCCGAGTTCTTCTCGGACCACTGGAATGAGAAAAATTTGGAGCTGAAGTATCTCATCCAGGCCAATGATGTCGAGTTTGAAAATCATATGTGTACTTTTCCCCTGCATAAACACTATCACTTTATTACTTTCCAATTTTAACTTTTTCTTGTCTTTTCCTTTCAGATACCATGACGGGTGTGGCCGAGCTTGATTCTCTCAGAACCACCCTAATCAAGCAGGAAAAAGAACAGAAAATAAAGAGGAAGAGGGGAGAGTCTAGCTCTGTCACCCCTCCTGCCCCGACCCCCGATGTCTGAGGCCAAAGAGGTGGTGGCGGCCGAGGTCAAGTTGGAGATGCGTAAAAAGAAAAGCTTCGAGGTTTCTTCCCTCCCTTGCTACAATAAAGATTTCAATTTTGTCGAGCCATCTATAAAGTGATACACAACCCATCGACGTCCAAGGAACTCTATCTACCGCGGAGGACTTCAATGTCCACATCCAGTGGGCTGAGCAATAGTTGTTCAAAGCTGTCGTCGTGCTCTGTCTTGAGGAATCGCTAGTTCTGCTCGGGTAGGGTAGGCAGGAAGAGATCGACGCTCTTCAAGAGGCAACACCAAGATCACCAAGGAGAAAGATTCGCTTGCCGTCCGAGTTGAGGAGTTGGAGGGCCAGTTGGGGTGGACCATCAAGACTCTTGAAGCCACCAAGAAGGAGCTAAAGAAGGCGGAGAAGGCTGTCGCCCAAGTTGAGTCCCTTGAAAAGAAGCTCACAACTTGAAGGTCTCTTCTACTGAGAAAGTCTCCAAACTGGAGAATGACCTGAAAGGTTTCGAGAACGCTTGGGTGAAGTCCTCAATGCAAGTGGTGGCCTCCATCAAGGAATAAGTTTGGGTTCTTGCCCCCGACCTCGACTATAGTCAGGTCAGTCTTTTGACCAAGGTCGTGGATGGTGAATTGGTAGTGAAGGAGATAGAGTTTTCGCAAGCTTCACCCACTCCTTCACCTGCCCGAGAAGAGCCAGGTGAGACAACCACTTCTCAAAAGCCTGAGGATGCCGCTACTGCTCAAGAGGATGTTACTCTTGCTCTTGACGTTTAATTTTATCCTTACTAGTTGTATTTCAAACTTTTTAGAGATGTTGTGTACCTTAGTAATGTTTTCTTTTTACAGTTGCAAACATATACGTGTTCCCTTCTATAGGGTTTGTGTCATTTTTGCCCGATCTCCAAGCTCGTTTAGTATGACTTGTTTTCAGTTGTAAACATATACAGGTTCCCTTCTTTAGGGTTCGTACCATTTTTTGCTTAGGCTCCAAGCTCCTCTAATTTGGCATGTGCTTTTATTTTTCTATTATTTACTTGCAATTTTTATGTTTTCCTTGTAAATACTATCTGTGAAGTTACACATATCGTAGCCAACTCGGGCTTTCAACTAACTTACTTGTCCCAATATTGTTACTTAGGTTTCACCATCTTAGGCTTAACAGGTTTAAGCAATCTTCCTCGGAGCTTTTCGTTGTCCATCTTGGGCTCGTGCTAACTTAGCTTTGCTGATGTATTTTATTACGCTTTTTGACGTAACTATGGCAGTCGCGTCTTTTAGTACTTAGCGTACTTATCAAAATGCCTTTAATTATACTTCGTACGTCGGGTTTAGTAATTTTAGCGTGTGAGCTACCTCAAACGTCAGGATATTTAGACAAGATAAAAAATCTAAAAGAAATAACTTTTTATTTATTTATAACTGTCTTCTCGGGCTCATCTCATTAAAACCTCGTGGGCAAAATCCCTCATTAGGGCAAAACCCCGAGGTAGGAAAAAGAGTACAAACTAAGGTATTACAATGATTGCAAAAACTTAAAGATAAAACTTCTTGAGATTGGTGGCATTCCACGACCTCAGAATTTCTTTTCCTTCTAAATTTTCTAGCTTGTAAGCTTCCTTTCCTAAGGCTTCCTTCACTTTTTATAGCCCTTCCCAATTAGCAGCAAGCTTCCCCTCCACTGGGGTAGGAACTCCGATGTTAGCCCTCCTCAGGATATAATCACTCTTTGAGAACTTCCTCGGGATTACCCCTTGATTGTATCTTCTTGTTAACTGTTGCTTTAGGGCTTCTTCCTTGACCCTGGCCATGTCCCGATCTTCCTACATTGTGTCTAGCTTCATCCTCCGCAATTCTGAGTTATCTTTTTCTTTGTAACTGATAACTCGGAAGCTTGGTTCTCCAAGCTCAACCGGGATTATTGCATTTTTACAACGGGAAAGCTTGAATGAGCTTTCTCCCGTGGTAGAGTGTGAGATCGTCCTATATATCCATAGGACGCTCCCGAGCTCCTCTGCCCAGGATCCTTTGGCTTCATCGAGTCTTTTCTTTAAGCCTCTTAGGATTACTTTGTTGGTAGTCTTGCACTGCCCATTAGCACGGGGGTGATCCATGCTAGTGAACCTCTACTCTATCTTCTAGCCCTGCAAAAATTCACAAAACCTTTTGTAGGTGAACTGCATTCCGTTGTTCGAGATAATGATCTTTGTGACACCAAAACGAGTTATAATGTTTTTCCAAACAAACTTCAGACATTGTGATGCAGTTATGGAAGCTAGGGGTCCTTCTTCTATCCACTTGGTAAAATAATCAATAGTTACTATTAAATATTTTACCTCCTGTCTCGGGGCCGTTGGGAAAGGTCCGAGTATATCTATGCCCCATTTATCAAAGGGCCATGTAGCTGAGATCGGGGTGAGTTCTTCGAGGGGTGCATCATACTGATGGGAGTGCTCTTGGCACTTCACGCATTTCCTCACGTAGTATGCTGCATCTTTCTTGAGCATGGACCAAAAATACCCAGCTCGGATCACCTTCAAGGATAAGGTTTGACCTCCAAGGTGGTTTCCCCTAGCTCTCTCATGAACTTCTTCCAAAATGTACTCGACCTGTTCCTTACCCAAACACATCAACAACGGCTGACTAAATCCCATTTTATAGAGCTGCCCCCCAACTATAGTGTAGTACGGGGCTCTTCCGGTTACGACTTTCGCGACTTTTTCATCGTCTGGAAGGATTTTGAGCCTGAGGTACTGAATTAGCTCGGAAATCCAACTCGGAGATGTTTCCATTTTTGTCATCTCAATTTGTGCGATCGACGACCTTTCAAGGGTTTCTTGGATGAGGGTTTTGCTCGTCCCCTTAGGCCTAGTACTTGCAAGTTTGAACAACAAGTCAGCTTGGGCATTCTCTTCTCGAGGTATATATTTCACCTCAGCTTTATCGAGAGACTTCATCAATTCTGTTACCTCCTGCAAATACTTCTTCAATTGCTCATCTCGGGCCTAATATTCTCCTCCGACCTGGGATACCATGATTTGTGAGTCACTGCACATAGTGAACTCCCGAGCTCCGATGCCTTGGGCTAACTTTAGTCCCCCAATCAATGGTTTGTACTCCGCTTGATTGTTGGATGTCTAGAACTCAAACCGTGCCGACATCTCAATTTTCACTCCCTAACTACTTTCAAGGATGATTTCAACACCACTTCCCTTCAAGTTGGAGGTCTCGTCGACAAACAAAGTCTAATGGATTTTCATTTCTACTTCTTCGTCAACCATTTCCTTGACAAAGTCAGCTAAGGTCTGGGACTTAATTGTGTTTCGTGGTTCAAATAATACATCGAACTCGGAAAGCTCCACCACCAAAGACACCATTCTCCACGGCCCAAGACACCATTTTGCCTACAAGGCCGGGCTTCTGTAATATTTGCCTCATTGCTGGGTGGTTTGTTCTCACTACCACCATACGAGCTTGGAAGTATGGCCTTATTCTTCTTGTTGTCGTGATCAAGGAAAAGGCGGCCTTTTCGAGCTTGGGATACAGGAGCTAAGGTCCCTATAGTGCCTTGCTCACAAAATAGCTAGATAGGTTTTTGAGTCCTTTCTTCTTCTCTTACCAGGGCTGCTCTGACTGCCATGTCTACCACCTAAAGGTATAGATGCAACTTTTCTCTGACCTCCAGTTTAGACAAGATCGGGGAGTCATTAGGTAATCCTTAAAGACTTGAAAAACTTCTTCACATTCATAGGTCCAGCTAAAGTCGGTCTTTTCCTTCAAGAGCTCGAATAATGGCACTATGGCAGCAACTTCCGAGCTGAGAGGGATAGGAACCTGGATAATGAGGCCAATCGATCTGTTAATCTTAGTAATTATTTGACCAACATTGGACCTTTCATGTCCAAGAAAGATTTACAATTTTCTGGGTTCGCCTCGATCCTCCTTTGAGTTAACATGAAACCTAGAAACTTTCCGGCTTTAACAACGAAAGCACATTTGAGCGAATCTAACCTCATTATGGCTCCTTAGCCTCCAGAATACGACCTCGAGATCGGAGATCGTTTCCTCTTCCTTCTGGGTCTTTACCAGCATATCGTCTATATATCTTCTTTGAAGACCCGATTCATTAACCGCTGGTAGGTGGAGCCAACACTCTTTAATCCAAAAGGCATAACCTAGTAGCAATAGTTAGCCCTTTGAGTGATAAAGGCGGTTTTTTCTTCATCGCTCGGGTTCATTGGGATCCGGTTGTATCCCGAATAGGCATCCATAAAGGAGAGGTATCTCAAACCGGACCCTGCATCAACTAAACCATCAATACTTAGCAGTGGGAAAGGATCCTTGGGGAAAGCTTTGTTTAGGTTGGTGTAGTCTACACACATCCTGAGCTCCCCATTCGATTCTGGTATCATAACGACATTGGATAACCAAGTCAGGTACTGAACTTCCTTTACGAAGCTGGCCCTTAGGAGTGCCTCCACTTGTTCTAATACTGCATGGGATTTTTCTTCCGACATCCTTCTTCTCTTCTGTTGTACTAGCTTGGTTCTTGGATACACTGGAGGTTGGTGGCTCATGACCTCGAGCTGATCTCGGGCATATCTTTAGCTTCCCAAGAGAAGAGATCGGAGTTCTTCTTAAGGAATTGCATCAACGCTACTTTTCCGAAAGGGCTTAGGCTAGCACTGATCCTTGTGATCTTCTCGGAGCTATTTCATATATGGATTTCCTCAAGTTTCCCTTATGGCTCCGGCCTGTCTGGTTTCTGAGATCGCATGTCGAGCTCGACATTATTGATCTCAACCTTCTGTTTCTTTTCTTTTTCATGTTCGTCTTCTTTATCTCCACCTTTGATCTTTTCCTTGATCCTTAGACTATTAATGTAGCATTTTCTAGATTTGACTAGGCAACCTCTTACTGTTATTATTTCCCCGTCCTCAGTAGGGAATTTCATGATGAGGTAGGGTACCAACACCGTCACTCCGAGCTTGCACATTGCGGGTCTTCCCATTATCATGTTGTAGGCCGAGCTTATTCTTGCCACTATGAAGTCTATTTCAACAGTTTTTACTAGTGGCTTGGTACCCATTGTAAGGTATAGGGTGATGTGACCATCAGACTTGATCACATCATAACCCAAGAATCCTACCAACTCCTCGTCATACGCCTTGAGGTCGGAGTCTTTGAGACCCATCTCGTCAAAGGCTTTTCTAGTCAACAGTTCAGCTGAACTCCTTGTGTCAATCAGAACCCGCCTTATTTCCATGTTCCGAGCCACAACTGATACCACCAAGGGATCAACATAGTCGGCAATCACCCCAAGGTTATCAACGTCGGAGAAAGTAATTGGCATTGTGGCTTTCTTTGGTGCCTTCAATGCTAATTCCTTTTTATTGACGCTCATAATTTCCTTAAGCGCTCGCTTCCTCGCTGCAGTAGTGGGTCATCCTCCTGCAAAGCCTCCTGAGATGGTATGAATAGTCTTTAACACCTCGGAGCCATTTTGAGGATCTACATCTTCTTCCTCATATCTCTGGTTCCTCGGATTCCATTTTTCATCCCTCGAGCTACCTTCTCTTTTTCTCTTTGGTCCTCTTTGTTCAGTCACATATTTCACCAATTTTCCAGCCCAGAGGAGTTCTTCAATAGCATCTAAGAGGTCATAGCAGTTCTCCATTCTATGCCCGTGTTGGCCGTGAAATTCACAATATACGCTTCTATTGGTGTTTGCCCTTTGCCTCATTGCTTTAGGCTTGTGCAATCTCTCTGTGTGTTGTATCTTTGCGTACACCTCACTTATCGGTTGTGATAAGGGGGTGTAGTTGGTGAATTTCCCCTTAAAAGGAGGTATTTTGTCCAACCTCTGTCTTTCTTCTTTTGACTTCGGAGGTTGGTCTTGCTCATCCCGCCTCTTATCGAGGAGATCCTCGATTTCTTTGAAGGTGTGTGTTTTCACGAGAAGGGGGGTTGAATCGTGCTGTGGATTTTAAAATCTTTTTCTAAAAACAAGTTCTTGGAAAACTATACTTAGAAGAGGTTCCTTCTAAGTGGCAGCAGAAGACTTTTTGAGAAGGAAATGCTTCTGAGAAGCTTTGCCTTCTGAGAGAGTTACCTTATGAGAGATTAGGTTCTGAGAAGCTTTACAGATTTAGTTCTCAAAGATTTAACTTAAGATTGATTAAGTTAAGAATTTGATTCAGAAGATTTTGTTTTCACAGAGTTGATTCTTGAGTTTTTCAAAGAGCAAGTTGTTTAGGGAAAGAGAGAAAAACACACAAAAATTTTATACTGGTTCGGCTCAATCTTAGCCTACTCCAGTCCTCAACCTTCAGTTGAGAGTTCCTTAGATATTCTTCTTAAAGTGCCTTCTCAGGCAACGCCACCTTTACGTCCGTAAAGGATTTTCACCGCCACACAACCCGAGGAGGATTTCTTTGCCTCAAACACAAGAGGACTTGACTTTCCTTGCCTCACACTGGAGGACTTTTACGGCCTCAAACAACCGGGGACTTTAAATGCCTCACAACCGAGGACTTTGAAATTTTCACAAAGTGTGTTTTTAATTTAAAAAACACTATCAAGTTACTTAGATGCAACTAAGTTAAACTCTTGATAGACTTCTCGAAATAACTTAC
This sequence comes from Aeschynomene evenia, assembly GCA_013621005.1. NCBI lineage: Eukaryota > Viridiplantae > Streptophyta > Magnoliopsida > Fabales > Fabaceae > Aeschynomene > Aeschynomene evenia. The sequence continues at coordinate 23,321,367 of CM024268.1, forward strand.
ACAAGTGTAAGAATAAAACAGTAATAAGCTAGAATATTTTTTACAAAGTTTTCTTTTCAGAAGGTGAAGTCCTTCTGAGAGAAATTTTTTAAGTTTCAAACAGATTTTCAATTTGGCAGCTTTGGTTCAGTCCATTTTTCTCTAGTTAATTATAACATTTTTCTAGCATTTATAGAGAATGAATCCGGTGATGTTTGAAAGCTTTTTGGTTTTGATGTGGCTTCAGTCTTAGGTTCAGAACGACTCCCTACACTGTCAGCGCAAATCCTGAAACTTTTCAGAGTTTGCACAGTCCATAGCATCCAATGGTTGCTTGAGAATGTTCTGAGCTTGTTGAGAACTTTCTTTGCAGTTTGAGTCTTGAGACTTAATCACATCCAAATGGTGCCTTCTGAGAGAGGTTAGCCTTATGAATGACTAGCCTTCTGAGTCGAAGTCCTTCTGAGACCCAAAATTCAACATTGCCTTCTGAAAGGCTTCAGATTCTGAATTTTGTTTTTCACTCAAGCATGCATTTTCACCTTGTAGCTTGAGTCACCCTTTTTGGGTTCTTCTAAGCTTCGGATTGATATTTCATATTGAGGTTACTTAGCAAGTTTCAAGGCTTAACCGATTGGATTGTTCTTCTCATGTTTTTAGCTTTCTGAGAACCACTTAGCATACACATTAGTTTTTATCAACCAAAATATTTACCATTGACTTCTGATTGTTATCATTAAAATATTTGAGTTTTGTAAGAAATTTTTAAATTGTAATTTCTCTTAGAAGGGTTCTGGAGCTTACAAGCTTATCTCTCCAGTTCACCCATTCTAGCTTCCTCGGCCCTAATATACTCGCCCGTCGGATCTTGGATTTCCTGCATTGTCCTTAGCTATTTCCTGCACAACGAATCAGAGAATGGAGACCACCTCGGCTCGTTGATGAGCTGGGTAATAGCGTGCGCGACATCCAGATCCTTTACAGGTAGGGCCTTTGAGTTGAACCTTTGGAAGTAAGCTCGGAGGGTCTCATCCGACCTCTGCCTGATATTCATGAGGCTCACCAGCAACTTAGGCTTTGCCTTCCTTGTGGTGAAATGGGCCAAAAACTGGGAGCTGAGGTCAGAAAAGCAATGGATTGACCTCGACGGCAATCGATTGTACCACTTCAAAGTTGTCTTTAGCAAAGTGATGGGGAAGGCTCTACACCTTTCCTCGTCGGGAGCTCCATCATAATCCATGCAGGAACATAAGGCCTCCAAGTGCTCCTCCGGGTCGGAGGTCTCATCATACTTTAAGCTTGGTGGGGTCAAACCTGGAGGCATTTGATATTTCATCAAGTGCGGGGCTAGGGGTCCCATTGCCCTAAATTGGAATGATCCCCCTCGTCCACCTTCCGTGTCTTGGTACTCGATGTGGTTTCGGGATTGCTCTTGTTGACGATAATTCTGGGACTGCTCCTCTCTGTCCCGCCTTTCTCTCCTTTCGTCGGACCTTTCTAGTTCATCCCTCTTTTCTCGGGACCGTTCCCTTCTCTCCGACCTCATGTCATCTTGTATCTGCTCCAACTCTAGCCTTCGTAGGCGTTGAGCTAGGCCTTTTACTTTATTCTTCTCTTTGCGGAGCTTCTCCTCTATCTGTTGGTTTCGCCGCTCCCTCCAAAGCTGTTCTTCGAGGGGGGTTCGTTTCACCATTTCGCGCTCCAGAGCATGTAGTCAGACATGTTGATCCCTTATCATCTGGTCGACCTGCCTGACGTCGGGAGTAGTGTCAATTATGACGTCATGGTGGTCGACCACTGTTCTAGGTTGTGCCCTTTCACCACCTGCTCTTGTGAGACCTATGCCAACGGCTCTGGGCCTAGCGGCGGCTGATGTTGTTTTTCTTCCGTCTCGTGGACGGTTTCGACGTGTCCATCTGGGGTGCCTTCCATCTCTTGCCCTGGTCTCCCTTCGTGGATAATATGTGACGTGCTTTGGATTCTATCCAGAATGTGAATGGCTTCGGTCCCTTGACTTCCACGCTCCGCTCCTCTCCAAGGCGTCTAAGGGTGTGTTTCCTTGAAAGGACTCCAAAGCTTAAGTCAGTGGGTGAATTATCTTGGTAACTTAATTGGGATTACATACTTGTTCACTAAGAAGACACCCTATTTATAGAGTGAGATGAGACGAGAACCTTTGTGGCCACTTTGCGAGCAGTTCGGGATGATCGCCACTCCAACTCTGGCGGTACGCTCCACCCTGTCATGCCCGTCGTGGTCCCAGGAATGTCGGCATCGTCATCCACTTCGACTGGACCCACTCCCTTACGTGTTAGGCTTGGTCCAATAACCTCAGATCGGATCAATCAAGCTCGGGTCAGGTACATTGACCCGAGTTCAGGCCCATCTATGCTCGGTCGTTCATCAAGTTGGGTCAAACTCAGCTCCGTTTTACCTAGACCAGTTCGATATCTAAATAGGGCTGTGATTCTAGTCCCTAACTTGAGAACTACATAAGAGGAGTAGATTTTGTGGTTTGGGCCTTAGATTTGGGCCTCCGGACATGGATAATAAATATACTTATTTTTTAATAATAAATGATTTCCTTTAATCATATATAAATCATATATCACTCCTAAATAACTTATACCGTAATGGAAATAAAGAACATATATATATTTTATATATCTAACACTTCCCTTACCCGAGTATTTCCTTTAAATTTAGCTTTTGAATAATTAAATTTAGCTTTTGAATAATAAACCACACATAACCCACTCCACATCTTATACTAAAATTTATATATTTATTTAGAAGAGTAGGGAATATCAGGAATCAAATTCTTGTTCCCTTGATTATAGAAGTTTTGATTTAATATATCTCTCAAAAGTTAAGATATCTTATATTTCCTGAATTTATATCGAACACGAAGGAAAATAAAATAACATAATATATTTAGTTTTAATCATAGCATGTGATAAAAAAATTATTCAATACATGAACATGAGAAACATAATCTGGATTGGATGAATTATAAGTCATTGACTTGTTTCTCATTCGTGGTTGCTCTTCACACCAAGAATTCTGAGTTACTGAAAAGAGAACACAGAGAGGAGAAAGAAAAGTGTGTACTGGTAAGCCAAGAGATAGCATACGCTAGGCTAGGGTAAGTAGCCTATATATATTAATTTATTCCTAATAGGGCTGAATAAATATTGTCAACTGGTCAACAGTAGGACTCTCCAAGGTTAGATAATCATGGGTCCAGCCCACCTATCATCAGCTGACCCAAACATAATTTCTTTCACATTTTCACTATAATATATTAATGTATCCCAATCACAATAATATTAATAAATATAATAATGACTACATAATATTTAATAAATGAATTGATCTGGATAAATACTAATTTATGCTAGTCCACCAAATAATTATCCAACAATCTCCCACTTGGACAACATAAATTAGAGCACGAGATTAATATCAATCCAGATTAATTCATAAAATATTTTGGCAATAAAAAATAGTTTGCACTATTTGCTAATTTGTGTAAGTAGTCCACAAAATAAAATTCCAACATTCTCCCACTTGGACAACACAAATTAGAGTAAAAGGACTCAGACTAGTTCAGATTAATTCTCACAATGTGTGATCACAACGTAACAAAATGCCAAACATCACAATATAGTTAACCATAAGGTCCAGAATCTCATCTCTGCAGAAAATCTCACCCGAATGAGCAAAGATATATACAGAAAGAAAACACTCACATCTCGATGACCTTTACAAATATGAAATACAATAGTCCGTAACATCCGCCCAAGATGCAATATGAGATTAAGACAAATAATCTCATTACAATATCAACATGAGATTGAGTCCAAAATGTCTCTATGAACAAAGGAATATATAACTATAATTGCCGAAAATCACATTAAACAAAATACGGCAATACATGAAGATTGTCATCATAACAATAAATAAATGTTGGCCTTAATATGACAATCTTAAGCATGAGATTCAAATAATACGTGAGACAGACTCCCACTAAACCAATATATCATAAAGTCTCATTGTATGCATTGTGTTGGATAAAACAGACTAAGCTTGCCCATACAAGCAAACCTAACACAGGCCACAACATATCCTTAATTGAGAGTGTTAACAATATCATAATAATTAATTAAATGGTATACATTAATATAATACTCAATATTCAATAATAACTAAATTTAATTTATGTACTCCACAATAATAGCAAGACCAACAATTCTCCCACTTGGACTACATAAATCAATTATCAGATTATCTATAATATGTATACATTATACAAGGCCACAATAGTATACCAAAACACTCTCAATAAACAACAAATATAGGATATGGATAGAAATTAAGGATTGCACAACAACAATATCATATAACACAAAAGCAATCCTTAAATCAACTTGGTCAAACGACATGTCAAGACATTCAATAACAATATATTATTATGAGACTAACCTCTAGGGTCTCTACAAAATGTCAGTCATTACTAACAATCATTTGATTTATATTAGTCCACAACAATAAGTTATCAATTCTCTCACTTGGACTACATTAATCAAACTTTACAAAATGTCTCATAATAAGCAGAGTCATAACAATAGATACAAAATGACGCTCACTAGCTCAAATGCACTAAAATGTTTCTCTGTTTCTTACTAACTCAATGTAGACTTGAAAATACACTAGATTAACTACAACGGAAACAAAAGCAAAATTTTCAATAATACACAAAATTCAAGTCACTATGAGTAGCAACATAATTTCCTAATTTACACTTGAGAAACACGATTATCATGACCTTATTCATTAGAAACTAAGGTTATGATTGTCACTCCTTTTAAAATAAATTTTTTTTAACAACACAAGAAAAGAAAAACAATTTATTTGGGACGTCAATAATTTTCTTAAGAAAACTCATAATCTTAGAAGCAACAACCAAAAAAACATATATCGCTAGTTGAACTAAAAGAAGAAACAAGATTGGTGCAAAAGATAATATTTCAAGTAGTAAGAGTAAAAGAAATTACACTTAAAAGTACATCCTTAAAATATACATATCAAATTATATATTAAAATGTATTAATTTTATCCAATAAAACGTTCATAAAATAAAGGATGTTACTCGAAATAAAAGAAAAAACTAAATCTAAGTGGGCACCCACAAGCCCCTCTCCCCACTTCTAGTTTGATACGGAGTATATATGATAGAGGGATTCAACGGGTCCCAAATGATGCGGCGCGGAAAAGGACTTCTTTTATACAACATGTAAAGTTAGTCGTGTAGGACGACCAGTTGCAGTGCTCCTAAGTTCTTTTATTTCACTCCTTACTTTTCTCTCATTCTCATCACTCACAGCGGCATCCAATAGATTAGAGACTAAAAAATAGAATTAAACATAATTAGTCATAGATAAGAATGAAAAAAGAGAAATTTAATTTCAAAAACTCATAATACGTCCTATTTTTAACTCATTAAAAAAAGGGGTTGACAAAAAACTGAAATGTAACATTAGTAATATACATTAAAACCCATAATTAGCATTGAACACTAAATAACAATCATCATATCTTTAAGGCTAATATATTGATAACCTTAAAAAATGATTACAACTCATAAAGAATTGTATCAATAAAAGCAAGCCGAAGGGCAAGACATTTATAAACACAATTTTTAACGCAACAATAGGAACAATAATATAGAATATCATTATGTCTTACAAAATCCGTCCCACAAGGTCAACTCTCAATCATGCAAGACATTCACAATTTTTTATATAATACAATACTATCTTATCACGATCCGTCCTAGGAAGGCAAGCTCTCAACCATGAAAAAATAGTCAACAATATACAATAATACAATATACCAATATTTATAAAAACAACAATATTCAATGATATTTTTCATAGTTCGTCCCACGAAGGCGAGCTCTCAACCATGAAAAATATCCAACAACATTTAATAAGCAGCACAATAATATTCATAATTGAGAACGATAGTATTTAATCAACATTTATAAATAAAAAACAATAATATCTTCCATGGTCCATCCCGCGAAGGCGAGCTCTCAACCATGAAAATTATTCAACAATATTTATAAACAAAAGTACAAAATTATTCAAAATAGTAATCTCAATTATGAGAAATGTTCATCACAATTTAAAACTCAATAAATGATCTCAGATAATAAGTCAAAGTTATCATAATCGGTGCCAAAACAATCAAAATAATACAAATAATATCACCAATAATTAATATTTAATTAAAATATTAATTTAGAACAAAAATTGTTGAAAATTGAACCCGAAACAGGTTATTCATGCATTGGTACGAACTACAATACGCATTCTGCACTGATTTACGCATGGCACGAACTTACACATGTCATCATGTGCGAAAACGCGCCAACGCGCGCCGCCAAGACCACTTCACGCGCCGCCATGCGCCTTCACGTGCCGCCAGTCGCACCAGCGCGGGGCCACATGCGCGACTGCAACTGTGCGGCTTCTCGGGTGACACGTGGCGCAATCGCAAGTGTCAGCGCCTGCAACATCGGACGACTGTGGACTCAACATGTGGCAAAATCTAGAGGGAGATGCTTTCGGCAATCAACGACATCGCTCGGGACACGTGGCGAGATAAGAGGTGTGGACTCCTACAACAATCTGACGGTGTCCATCGCGACACATGGCGTGATCAGGCTTGGGAAATCTGTAACATCCCAATTTATTAACTATGCCATGGACATAATTAACAATTTGCAATGTTACATAACACCTGAAAACCCCATGTTTTTTTTTTTTGAAACGTATATATAAAATATATTTTCGCAAACCCCTGTGTACAATAAATCGATATCGAGACTCAAAGCCATGACCAATCAGATTAGTAGCACGAATAGATAACCTGGATAAGCGTCTAGAATATCAATAGGAAATGCCAAGATGTAAAATAAGGCGCATACAACAAATGGCCATAATATTAATATATAACATATGCTTCAGAGCGAAATGTAGTAGAGTTCAAATGTATCGAGATCCTGTTTAATACATGCCGAAATATAAATATGGGGAGCTGACATGATAAAAAGGTAAGTCCAAAAATCCTGGTCCGAATATACAAAAGGACGCAGGTAAAACTGTAGTTCGTTAGATACATATACATGTCAAAAGAGTCAATCCCACGCAGGGGTACAAAAAGGCTCCACAATATAACTTATAAAAAGAAAAGATAAAGGTGTCAATAGTCAGCTACACATCGGTCAGGTTGGTCATGATCCGCGCCTCACCTACTGGCGCTCCCGGTATCCTCGCTCATAACTGAGCCCGTGGCAGAAGAAGACGTCTCAGACCCTACCATGATGTAGTCGACGTCTGTCCAGAAGTCCGCCGAATCATCACTCGAGTAGCCCTTGTCCTCCTCTGGGTCCGACTCTGTCAACTCCGAGACCGGAGAAGGCGGTGGAGGTGGTGGCGGAGAGGCAGATGCCTGAGCTGGGGCTGGAGCTGGAGCAGGAGCCGGGGCTGGAGCCGGGACAGGGATGGGACTAGGAATGGGAGCAGGGTACCTCGCCAGAAGCTCTGGGATGAAGAAGCGGTGTACCCCTGAGATAGTGGACGCGACGGTCACCGCACTGGTGGCCGGAGTGTAGCTGGACCAGGCGAAGTCATAGGTCTCGTGGCGCGGCAGGGGTGGCGGCGGCTGGTCCATCTAGAATCGAAGAATCAAGAAAGAGAGCGTAAGACGAAGTCGTCTTAGTGAGTCACACTGAGCACGGGGGCCTACGTGCTCGATTACATCGATTCCAGCCGTTCAAAGTAATACTCAAGTAAAAACAACATTTCTTTTCTCAAAACGGCGAGTCCTTAATTTGACCGGGACAAAACATCTCAATGGCCCGTTTCTAAGGGAACCTAAGGTTTTATGCTATGTTCTCGTAGGTCCCTCGCAATATATATAGAACTCACTCTCCCAAATATCACAATACGATCAGACATTCCCTAATCAAAAACATGCCTCTTTTCATAACCGTTCGTTTACTGTCACAATCTTTTAGCAAACATCATGACATCCTCACAATCACATAACAGAGCACTTAGTTAATCAAGCACCGTTTGAACTACCGGGTTACCCTCAACTCCTATGTAGTTTTCAAGAGCTCGGAACCTCACCATACTACATCCAACCCCTAGGTTCTTGGCTATCCAGAGCTCGCAGCCTCACCATACTACACCCAACCCCTAGGTTCTTGGCTGTCCTCACGGGAATACCATAATTCACCCGACCCCTAGGTACCCGGAGGATTCTTCCGGTCGTACCATAATACACCCATCTCCTAGGTAGCCGGGATTCTATCCGTAATACCATAATACACCCATCCCCTAGGTATACGGTAGATTAACACTTTAATATGCATAATTAAGATCTCTTCATACTCATCACAACACTTCTATCATCATTCATTTCTAGCATTATCATATCTTTCGTGAGTATGTATTAATTCACTTTAAATTTCAATTTAAAGGAAAGCACTTCTTCATATTAACATGACATACTTTAATAACATCACTTCAAAGTATATATATATATAACCTCCACCTTTATCACGACAATTCATCATTCTATCGAAATTCACAAAGTCATACTGCGTGCATGCATACCTAGTTATTACATAACTAGTATTCACTTCTTAAATGTCAAAGAAATGCACAACTCATAACTAAGCATCTCATCAATCATAATTCACTTAATCCACATATACTCATCATTTCAGTTTCACAACATTTACAAAAAGGGGTTTGAGTTCTCCGCATACCATATCCTTACTTTGAACCAAAGCATTTAAACTCTCATCATGCACGCAACTCAGTCTTATATACAAAACTTCCCATTTCTCTTTTCATGAGTACAAGCATTACAACATACTTATTTTCATCACGTTAAAATAGCATGTTAACCCCGTTATTATTATTTGAAAACTCGTACTTGAAATAGGGTGAAAATAAGTGAAATTATACTTTTCAGGTGCAGGGGATCGATCCTCAGGGGTCTGGGATCGATCCTGCCTTAAAATCTTACAGAAAACACATTTTTGCAGCCTGGGGATCGATCCTCTCATAGTGGGGATTGATCCCCACTTAAATTTTTCCAGATTCTGCAAATTTTCACTTGGGGATCGATCCTCCAATGGTGGGGATCGATCCCCACTGCTCAGTTTATGCAGAAAACGCAGAATTCGCGTTTTTGCTCATCCCTCACCCCAAAACTCATACCTACTCATCCAAACCACTCAAAAATCATCATCCACACTCACATACACACACTACAACTTCAGGACTCAAGATTTTGCTCACCAACAAAGGAAAATCAAAATCACACACATGCAAGAGCAACACTCCACATGCAACATCATCATTCTACACCACCATTACTCACAACCATAGAAGCTAAACCAAAAACGAAAATGGAGCTCAAGAAACTCACCACACAGCCATCAAACAACACATGCAAGAACAGAAACTCAAGTAGGGATGTAAGGGTATGAGTAACTCACTTGATTCTTGAAGAGAAAACACAAAAGAAGGTGGTTGATGATGGCTCCTCTAGTGCTCAAAGGGGCTGGCCGAAAAATGAGAGGGAGAGGGAGGAGGAGAGCTTCTGATGTGTGTTGTGTTGGAGTGAAAATGAGAATTGTCTTTGAGGGGGAGAGGGGTGGCCGAAACTTAAAGGGGTGTTTTGTTTAATTTTTTGTGTTGTTTGAGTGTTAAATGTCTCTAGGTAGTGAGTACGAGTATGTGTTTGAGTATGATTTTGAGTAAGAAATTACAACTAAGATTTATGGTGAGAGTTTGATAAATTTTGGAGAGCTCAGGGTCCTAAAAAGTTGCTCCGGCTGTGTTTAGGATCTAGCTCAGGCTCACTCTCAGGTTACTCAAAAACTCACTAAACACTCAAATTTTAAAATAAGAAATGACATATGATAGTTATGAAAATTTCCTTAATATTATGAGACTCTCAATGAGTCTAAAATAATTATCTCATATTATTATTAATTTCACATTATTTATATATGAATAGGATTTTTCCTGAAAATCGTAAAAATGTGAAATATAATAATAATAGCCTTAAAATCATAATTTTCCAATATTGGTGAGAATATTTTCTAAATATTTTCCAAACACGAATTTCGGAGTCTAAATTTTAAATATTAAGGTCTCAACAAAATTTTTATAACGATCATTACCCCTCTCAGGGGTTCTCTAACTCATACAATAATAATATTAAGTCTGCCTTGCTCTCAGCAACTTAAATTATTATTATAATAACTTATAGCACATTCACAAAATTTAGTCACATAAAACAAATGCATATATATATATATATATATATTTATGCACCCATATACATATATATATATATATATATATATATATAAATTATTTTATTCGCAAGACATAAAATATGTACTCTTACATATATGCAATTTATTTGTTCACATGTCACCAAGAAAATATATATACATATTCACATATATATATATATATATATATATATATATATATATATATATATATGTGCCCACATACATATATATATATATAATTATATACACTTCACGTGCATATTCTTACCTTAACACATAATCTTAAATACATATCTCTTATTTTTCAAATACACACATAAATCACCATCACCATATAAGCTCTTCACATACAAATCATTATAATCCAATTCATAATTCATAACTCAATTCACTCAAATGCACATCAATCATCACTGCCACATATAAATCTTCAAAATCATGGCTTACATATTACATATGATCGCATAGTATTGCACTACTAGCTCAAGGGCGCTACAAAATCCAACGCCCTTGAGAGTGACATGTTGCACGATCCGGAGTGCCTGGACACTGTTCATCGTCCCTAACCTCCAGCTGGGTCATGAACAGGGTCGGGTCGAATTCAGAACCGCTCCGCGAACCCGCAATCTTCTCTCTTCGATTTCTCTCTCCATAGAACTTCGTTTGATGCGATTTTGGTGTGTATGGAATCGTGAGATCATGCTCTTCAAGAATATGTAATCAATTCAAACCAAAAAATCCCATAAAAATATTGAATTCAATCGAAAAGAAAGGGGTTTAGGTTGCAGTTTTTCTTCGATTACTCATTCGTTTCTCAACCAAAATCAATGATTCAAATTGGGTTTTTTTTTCAGAATGTAATTCTCCACAAAAGCCCTATGGTTTCACGGTATGAATCAACCCAGAAAAATAAAATCAAAATCAAAAGGGGTTTAAGTTCGAAATTAGGGTTCATCAATTCAAACTCCAAATTCTCTCTATATACTTAACGAAATCATACATATCATATATCGATTTAATCAGAAGAACAAGAGCAACAATAACCCTCAATCAATTTCGGGTTTAATTGACTAGAACAATAAATCCTAATTTTGATTTTTAGGTTTCTTCAAAAACCAATTTTGACAAATGTTCAACATATATTATCAAACAACAGTCCAAAACAACACAATAAAACCCTGAATCAAAATTAGGATTATCACAGAAATTAACAACAAAATTAAAACTGAAATTGGAACAAAAAAATAACACTTATACACATCCATAATCAAAACTAAAATTGGCTCTGATAGCAATTAAAGGAAAATAAAATAACATAATATATTTAGTTTTAATCATAGCATGTGATAAACAAAACTATATTCAATACATGAACATGAGAAACAGAACCTGGATTGGATGAATTATTAGAAGTCATTGGCTTGTTTCTCGTTCGTTGTTACTCCTCACACCAAGAATTCTGAGTTACTGTAAAGAGAACACAGAGAGAGGAAAAAGAAGAGTGTGTACTGGTAAGCCAAGAGACAGCATACGCTAGGCTAGGGTAAGCAGCCTATATATATTAATTTATTCCTTATAGGGTAGAATAAATACTGTCAACTAGTCAACAGTAGGGACTCTCCAAGGTTAGATAATGATGGGTCCAACACACCTATCATCAGTTGGCCCAAACATAATTTCTTTCACATTTTCACAATAATATATTAATGTAGCCCAATAACAATAATATTAATAAATATTATAATGACTACATAATATTTAATAAATGAATTGATCTGGATAAATACTAATTTATGCTAGTTCACCAAATAATTATCCAACAGAACATGCCTTATACATTGAAATAGTTTGTACCTAATTTTTTTTAACCCAAAAACGAACTTTATATATGATTTAATTTTTTATACCTTTATTTCGTTTGGATATGCAGGAGCTGGCTTCAGATCAAAATTGGGCTATGCTTCTGGGTTCTTTCAAATGAGAATACGGATACCCAACAAGGACTCCAGAGGAGTTGTTACAGCTTTTTATGTCTGAGTTTCACCTTCTGATGTTTTTGAGTTCTTGATGCTACGATCTTTAACTTTCTATCAGCACAAAAATTAAATTCACCATCCTTTTCTCTTTTACTTATTGCAGTTGACTTCAAAGGCCTATGAGCATCAGGGAGGAAGCCATGATGAGATAGACTTTGAGTTCTTGGGAAATAGTGGAGAACCTTATACGTTACAGACAAATGTTTTTGCAAGTGATTTAGAGGAAGAGAACAAAGGCATTGGCTCTGGTTTGATCCAACAGTAGATTTTCATACCTACGGAATCCTTTGGAACCAACATCAAATAGTGTAAGGAATTAAACTGTTTCAATTCTGCAATAAATTAAAAGATAAAGAATCAGGTTTTAGATTAGAAATTAAAAACAATCATTTCCTTTTACAATAATTGATTTTTTTACTTGTATAGTACATTGAAAAATCAATATATATAGACGACTTTATAAATTTTAGTACAAGAAAATATCTCATTAAATCATTCTCGAAAAGGGTAGTCTACAATAAAAACAAGCGTAACCTAGAACAGAAGACCACCCTTTTTTTACTTCAAACCAAACTTTATTTTTGTAAGGTGGGCTCATATGTAGTGGCTCTTTCCCTTTAGCCACATTTTTTTGTCACAAAGACCACACTATTGCTAAAGACCATGCTGTTTATCTGTGGCCATTTCTCTGTATCAATTGCCACATTTTTCATGTGTTCTTTATTCCGTGAGCCTATAACAACGGTACTTGGTAAGCATGACCCTTTCTCTGCACCTTTGCTACAAGAAATGTGCGGCATATCAGCAATTTTTCCGAGGGGCCTCCAACGGGGTAAAATATGAACCAACGACGTTACGTTGCGATGACAAACGACGCTCAGTTTAAGTCTCATCGCAGTACAATACCCAACGGAAAAATCTCCGTGAAAATATTTCGTAACGACATTCCGATGGATTATAAAAAAAGGGTCGTCGCAACAAAAATAAAAAATTGACGATTTTGACGTTGTATTAATCAGAAAGGGGACGATGTTGTGACAGGATTTTTCAAAACATTTGTTTTTTTCGACGGATTTGCGACCATTTTTTATAAAATATTTAACGTTTTCTGACGAGTTAGCGATGACTTTCCCAACATATTTTTACAGCATTTGTGACAGCTCTCAGATGATAAGTAGCATTGTGATAGGAACCCAACTTGGGGTTGAATTATAGGATCTATATAGGAGTTATTTATACAAGAAAACTCAAGGTAATAAAATTCAGAGATAAATTCAAAAGCTAGAACATACTAAGAAATAAGAATACATAAGTATTGTAGAAACTAGAAATGAAAATAAGGATTAGCAAAGGGTTCAGAAACTAATACCATAAATCAGTTCAGAAGATTGGTTCAGAAATTTTGACTCAGAATCGAGTTGAGAAATAGGTTCAGAAACTGTACCAAAAATTGATTTAGAATTTATGGTTGAGAACCTGGTTCAGAAACTGAATCAGCAACTAGTTCACAAACTATAGTTCAAAAGCTAATTCAGAAACAGGTTCAGAAAGATGATTCAGATTTTAAAGCTCAAAAGCGACTTAGAAACAATGGTTCAAAAGTTGATGCAGAAATTAAAGATAATGTTTAGAAGCTAGGAATAATGGTCCAGAATGTAAGATTAATAGTTCAGAAGCTTTGAACTTTAGTTCAGAAGCAAGAATAGTAGATTAGAAGCAAAGAATATTAGTTCAGAAGCTATTATCATTAGTTCAGAAGAATGAGTAATAATTCATAAGCAAGAAGAATAATTTAGAAGCAAAGAATATGAGTTCAGAAGCTATGAACATTAGTTCAGAAGCAAGATGAATAGTTCACAAGCAAGACTAATAATTCATAAGCAAAGAATATGAGTTCAGAATCTATGATCATTAATTCAGAGGCAAGATTAATAGTTCAGAAGCAATGAATATGAATTCAGAATCTATGAGCATTAGTTTAATTAGAAGCAAGATTAATAGTTTAGAAGCAAGAAAAATAATTTAGAAGCTAACTCGATGATGAAACAGTAAACATGATTCAGAGAATTATGAATACATCTGAATTATACATAAGAAATTAAAATGATACAAGAAACAAGAAACAAGGTAAATAGGCACCACTTTAGAGGAGATAAGCCCAAACGCCACAAATGAAAATAAATTTGCCTTTGATAAGTATAAAGTGTATTTAATGAAGAACAAAAGAGATAGAACTCTCATATTTCAAGTAAAACTGACTTTTTGATTTTGTGAAGAACATTACATCCCCTATTTATAAGTTTGAATGATTCCACTACCCATACTCCAGCCTAGACAAAAGCATTCAATAACATTATTTTAAACTAAAAACTCATTATTGAACAAAAGACTCGGCCACTTGACCACTAATAGACTATTAGACATTAAAACCATTACATGAGCATTATGCAAGCTCATTATTGAAGATAAAAACAAACCTTACCCGCAGCAATATGTGCTACTACACCACTACTTCTCTAAAAGTAAACACTGACTAAAATATGAACTTATTTAAATCAAATTTAAAACAAACTCATAATTTTTTCTTGGATCAGAATCATCAAGCTCGTGTAGTCTAACCCCCAAGTAATTAGCCCTTAATGCTTAAGTCATCTTAGGTTAATCATTAGGTCACGTACTAATTTCATAGCTTGTTTGTTTCTTTTTGTAACACCCCGCTACTTAGGGGTGTCCGTGCGAAGGGCTCTTTCCCAACGAACACGCTACTAGGGCATAACATAAGGGCTAAACAACAGGCATAAACTATTAATTAAACTGAATAACCGAAAATAACTGAAATAATTATTTAACTGATAATCGTATATAATTGTATCAATCTGAAACATACATACTAGTTCTGTATATTGAGGCATAACTTAACTGATAAAGGAATCCTACCTCTAAAATCTGGAGCAAAACTATACATGATTGATCTGACTGTAAAAATATAAACTAAGCATAAACTAAACATAGACTGCTAAGACTCCACGGAAGATGCGGAACTCACCAAGGAAAGCAACTGCAACCAACCTCTACTGGATCAACGGTCCCTCGTCTGCCTCGTGATCGAACACTGAAACAAAATGCGGGGAGTGAGTCGCAAGCTCAGTGATGGGGTATCATGCATGTCATGCAACACATACTGTCATGTTATCAATCACATATACTTGTCCTATCTACGTAGCTGCACCTCTCTGACGACGGACGCGTACCGCCGGAGATATCCGCACTCGAGCCCCCATGCTAAACTGATAACTGATAAATGACGGAACACGAGCCGCTCTGCTGTAACTTATAACTGTGACTCGCTACCACGAGGGTGCGGTCATATGACGGAACACGAGCCGCCCTGCTGTAACTTATAACTGTGACTCGCTACCACGAGGGTGCGGTCATGTGACGGAACACGAGCCGCTCTGCTGTAACTTATAACTGTGACTCGCTACTACGAGGGTGCGATCATATGACGGAACACGAGCCGCCTTGCTGTAACTTATAACTGTGACTCGCTACCACGAGGGTGCGGTCATGTGACGGAACACGAGCCGCCCTGTGATCTGGACCTCTACAACCACGCAGGTGAGGTCAGTCATACTGTATCTGTATCTGGGTGGGACTCGAGGCGCTTCGTGGTAGTATGTCACGGCTAAACTTGACCGGGAGCTGCATCCGGGCTATAGCATTGATATACATACTACGACGGTTCGCAAACTACGTAAACAGTCATCACACAATTCTACAATCATTCTACTCATACACTGCATGTTATGATTCTGATCATAAATCATAGGGTTCTAACATGTTTCATTTCATAGCATAGCATAAATCATTCAAGCTTATAGGAATAATCATAACGCATATAATAAATATAGTCATAACGCATAACATCATAATGTTGTAACGCCAATACAAGGGACCTAGAAGCCATTCACTCTTTCCTGTTATGTTATCTATTAGGGAACTTATCTATCTGAGCATATCCTCTATTAAGACCTATTATCCTTTAGGGAACATTTCTACTAAGGTACGTTATCTTACTAAGGTTTATTATCTGTCTAAGGTATATTATCTGTCTGAGACGTGTTATCTTACTGGGGCTTACTATCTTACTAGGTCATGTTATTTTATTAAGTTATATTATCTTAATGAGTTACGTTATCTTATTATGTTATATTATCCTAATAGGTTATGGTGTTTTACTAGGTTACATTGTCTCACTAGGTTGTATTAATTATTAGGCTATAATTAACTCACTAAGTGGTATTAATTACTTGATATTAATTTCTAGATCATATTAATTACTAGATTATATTATCTTATCATGTTATCTTATCACGTGAGGTTATCTTGCTAGGTTATGCTATGTTACTATGTTATATTATCTTACTATATTATATTATCTTACTAGGTGATGCATGTGATCTATCTAAGCAGGTTATTTTCCTAATCATATCATCTACCTAAGCACGTTATAGACCTATCATATTAACTACCTAAGCATGTTATCTATCTATCATATTATTTACCTAAACATAAACATAAAAAAATAAATATAACTATAAACATAAACATAAATATAAACATATAAACATATAAACATATAAACATAAACATATAAACATATAAACATATACAAATGCTACTATGTGGCAGCCACGACACATCCACCCTAAAACCTCCACTCACCTAGAAAGTCCTGAGACTGGAAGGCACCGCTAGCTCCAGCTCCAGCTATCGGCACCGCGTTTGCACCTGGCGTGCAAAAGACCCATCAGGACCGCACTAAAGAAAACCAAAACTTGAACTAGGTTGCGCACTGAACCTCCGCTAGCGAGTAATACCTTCTCGCTAGCGATGGCACACTCGCCAGCGAGCACTCACAGCTCACTAGCGACCAGCACGCTGATAGGGGCAAAAACATTTTTTCACTCACCGTCGGGAATTTGCTCTGACCGAGATATCCCCAAGGTGTCAGACTCACACTCCACTAGAGTTGCTCTTAATATAAAGGACGCCCAAAGCACTGCTTTGATAAGGCGGGAGTATGAGGTGTGAGGGAAAAGCTATACTAACCACTCATATATATAGGGGGATGGGGGAAGCTGAAATGCTGTTTTGAGCAATGTGGGACTTGACTGCTCGCTAGCCGCCAAAATCTGCTCGCTAGCGGGCACCTGCTGGCTAGCGGCCATAATATGCTCGCTAGCGCGCACCTGCTCGCTAGCCGCCACCTGTTGACAGCATCAGTGCTTTCTTCATTTTACACGTTTTAACATCATTTCTAACCCTTCTTAGTCATACTTAAACCATATTAAAGCACTTTCTAAGGGGTACTATGATACGAGGTATCGCACTTTTAAAATATCATAGGCGGAAAATAAGCAGGAATAAAATTTTTGCAAAATGTTGCGATATAAAAATAAGGGTTTCGCGCATACAATACTCGATAATATACAATAACATAACAATTATAAACTGAATAAACATCGTCATAACATATAAACTCCCATAAGGTAACAAAACATGAATAGGTATTAGGTGTCATCCCATAAGCCCAAAACCAAGACTCATAAGACTCCATAATAAATACAAATAAATAAATAATAGTTTCCGGCTAACAATTGTCTCGACTCATGAAAACATAAATAAATAAATGCATAAAATCCATAACATATGATAAAAGAAATAAACATGTCTATGAAGTAGAAAACTATAACATGAAACTAAAACTGTGCGGGCTCCTCACTCGCTCCAACATCCTGCTCAGTCTAATCCTCTAAAAGGTGGGAAAAACATGAGGTGAGTACTAGAAAGTAACTCAATAGAGAAAGCCGCCCCGAGTTCAATTATGAAAAAGGTGACGCATGTATGAATTCAATTCAGATATAAGTTTGAAAATAATCTTTCTTTGGAACGTCTTACCTAAGTGCGTCTTGCTCATTTTATAAGTACATATAACATTACATATAAAAATAAATGTCTCTATGTAGTGTACTAGTTCTCCTAACATAAACAGGGAATATAATCATGGAATAACATTATTTATTTGTATCTTGTATTAATCTTTTGGCCTACCACACTATGTAACATATCCTCCACATCATCGGCCCCTAGGCATGAACTCATCCTAAACATACGGGGAGAAGAGGTGTTCACCTTCCCTCGGTGATGGAGTTGCATGTCGAGGTTGTCATCCCTCCCTCAGCAACATCCACCACATGTCGATGGCTACTGTGTTTTATCGTTTGCTTTAACTTTTCATAACATCATATCATCATATAACATATTTAATATTAACATTGCATAATGACATGACAACATGTAAACAACTCATAATATTACATATGTATCATAGACAATTCACATATATTATGAATACAAGTCGTAGAACACATTAAGGTACATAAAGGGTAAAAATGTTAATTTTCGTAGAAATTACTCTGCTGTAATCGATTACAGATCAGCTGTAATCGATTACAAGCTCCCTGTAATCGATTAACAGAGGCTATGTTTTCTCACGATAGGAAATTCTCAGCTCGTAATCGATTACGAACTCATTGTAATCAATTACGAACGTGGGAAATCAGATTCCAGGGTTTCAAAAACATGTTGTTCATAAGCCAATGGTTAAACCTTTGATCTAGAATGATTCCAATTGGTAGAAAACAAAGATACTCACAAACCAATCGATAAAAGTCATTCATAACCACTTTTCAATCGGTAAAACATGTTTTCTTTGAAAATCATTCGGTAAAATATAACCCTTTCATGAAGCCTAACGGCAAAAGTGAGTGTACAATGATTCAATCAAATTTATATCAACATATACACGTAAATACATAGAATTATGCATGCCTAAAACCCTACCTCTTGTAAACCTCCAATAATATGTGTAATGACACCCTTTCCTGACGTAAAACTCGATTCTCTTTCTCTCACTAGCCCCACGAATGGTTGGATAAAGAAAACAACTCCTCTTGATGAATTGGAATCAGTAGAAAGGTGTATTCTGAGGTGAGGATTAAGAATATGTAATTGTTTTTGTGATTGGGTGAGACTTGATGTGAGTTTGGTGTTATGGAATGGCTATGGCTTTGAGTTCTAGAGAGAGAGTGTGTATGGTGGGGGCATAAGGGTTTAGAGAGAGCACAAGGAGTTTTTCTGAAGGTGGAATTAGGGTTTCTCACGGAGTGGTACGACTATGCATGTTATAAAGACGTTGTGGGGCCAAAACGTGACTAAAAACGCACTAAAATCCTAACTGCGCAGGCTGTAATCGATTACCATAATGTTGTAATAGATTACCACCTGTAAAAATGCCAAGATTTGAAAATCAAAGGCCTGTAGTCGATTACCAACCAGTGTAATCGATTACTGGACTGCGAAATAGCTTCAAAACACCTCAAAACATCCCAACTCGTGCTATAACCTTACATATGCCATACCTAACCTCATGCATCATCAAAACATCAATAAAATACATATACATACATATAACACATAACATACAAAGGTTTATCTAGGAAAAACTTATTCATCCAAACTTAATTAAATTATAACCAAGGTCAATTACCCTTAATTTCACTTAATTAGAACTTAATAAAAGTCAAGGTGTTACATGTAGCATCATGATTCTGCCTATTTCAAATGTTTTCTTGGGCCAGAAACTCTTAAATATGTGCAGCAATCCCTTCAAGCCATTCTCATTTATTTTGTTCATTATTTTTTATGCAAAGCACCACAAAACCCCCTTAAACTCGTGTAGTATATCCTCCAACCCATTTACTTCTTTATCTTGAATTTAATGCACAATTTTGGGCTTAAAATCTGTCTCCTTTGGGTTCTTGTTAAGAACATTCGCAACAAGTTGAATCAGAACCTCTATAGTTTTCCTTGACAGTGATCCATCTTTGGTTCCTCTCAAGTTCACAATACCAGAGCCTTGATTTGCCTAGTTTGGGTTCTCATCATACCCTCCTTCTTGAGCTAGATTTGTCCTCAAATCCATAGGTTCATCACCATCTCTTACCCAAAATATTCTCATGATTTTATCCATTTGCCTTTGATTTTTCTCTATTTCTTGAATGGTCCCATATGTTGGTCCATTGGATAGAGAATCTCTTGGAATTAAATCAATTTGATTCTCAATTCCTTCCAAAGGTGATACACTTGATACATTTTCTGGAAAAATATTTTGGACATACTGTAGAAGAGAATAGACTCTAGAAAACAATTCAGAGTTATGTAAATTGTTGGTGTCTAATATCATATTTTCGCAATATAGGGGTTGTTAAGCAAGCAACACCCTACTGAACTCTTCTTCTACAATCAAGAGATTGTTTTTTCCATCAAATGTCTCAACCTCACTTTGTTTTATTACAGTTTCTCGTGTTTCACTCATCTGGTTGTGGGGTTCACTCTTGGTTTTTCCATTCAGCTCATTCTTTTCTTCCTCAAGTTTAGCTCTCATTCTCATTTGATCCTCACAGACCTCTTTAGGACACAAAGGTTTGAGTATCACTTTCTTGCCTTGGTGTATGAAAGAAATTTTGTTAGTAAGATCATCATGGGATGCTTGAGTGTCAAACTGCCATGGTTTTCCCAAAAGCAAAAGGTTGGCCTCCATTGGAACTACATCACACAAAACTTTATCTTTGTATTTCCCAATGGAAAACTCTACTTCTACTTGCTCCCCTACTCGTATCTCACCATTTTCACTAAGACACTGAAGTTTGTATGGCCTAGGATGGGGTTTAGTCACTAGGTTCAATTTTGAGATCATTCTAGCACTAGCAATATTTGTACAACTTCCCCCATCAACAATCAAAGAGCAAATCTTCCCACTAACTAAGCATCTAGTACGAAAATTGATTTCCCTTTGGGAATCATCTAACTCTCTAATTTGACTACCTAACAACTTCCTAGCTATTAATAAATCACCTTCAAAAGCCTCAACTTCTTCCTCATTATTTTTTCCTGCAATTTCCTCATCACTAGCCTTAGATTGGCTAGCGTACTCAACATTGTTTTTTAGTACGATTACCCTTTTGGTTGGGCAATTTGATGCATAATGCCCTCTACCTAAGCACTTGAAGCACTTTACACCACTTGCACCATGGTTAGGAGGAGATTATGGCCTTTGCATTGTGTCTTTTCTTTGTTGTAGACTTGTGGTCTAATTTGAAGTTGATGGTCCCTCCTTCTTGTGCTTATCCTTCCAGCTTGGTTGACTGGAGCAGTCCCTTCTAGTTGAGTTTCTTCTTTTGAGTTGTTTCTCAACTTAAGTGGCTTTATGAACTAATTCCTCCAATTCAAAATATTCCTATAATTCTACCACATCACGAATATTACTATTCAAACCTTTTAGAAATCGAGTCATGGTTACCTCAGAATTTTCATTGATGTTGGCACTCATCATGGTCACTTCCAATTCTTTGTAATATTCTTCTACACCCTTGCTTCCTTAAGACAAATATTGGAGCTCTAGTTGAATTTCTTTGTTGCAACTGGATGGCACAAATCTTTTTGACATGAGCCTTTTTATTTCAGCCCATGTCTCCACCATTGGTTCTTCATAGAATCTTCTTTCTTTTTGAAGCTTGTTCCACCAAGTAAGAGCATATTTAGAAAATTTTGCTGCAGCCAATTTCAGTTTTTGATCTTCTGAGTATGTATTGCAGCGAAACACATGCTCAATCGTCATTTCCCATTCCAAATAAGTTTCAGGGTCACTTCCACCATTGAATGGAGGAATGCTAAGCTTCACACCTTCAATTCTTTCATTGTTGTTGTTGTTAGGCGTTATTGTTGGTGGTGGTGCGAGTTATGATTTCTCAAGACTAATGTATCACAACCTAAGAGGGGGGGGGTGAATTGGTTGTGTCAAATTCTTGCAATCTTTCAATTCTTGATGCCAAAAGATACTTTCTGAAATTATAAAATCAATCAAGTCTTTTGAACCTGTTGAAAAATTAATTTTTAAACAATTATATCAAGGTAATTTGTGATTCAGAACATGTATCAGAAATTAAGCAATCTCAAATACAATATGCAGCAGATTATAATAATCACAAACACTTAACCATATAACATCAATATCAACTTTCTTTATTACAATCTTTCTGAATTTCTAAAACAATTTATTTCAGTTTTTACTCTTCAGAAACTCATCCAGAAATTCATCAGAATTACCTTTTCAGAATTCCCTTCAGAAACAACTTCAGAACTTAGTTCTGTTTATGATATTAAGTTTCTGATGTTTCAAAACAATCTTGGCAAGATCAAACAATGTTAAATCAATTATTTTATTCAACTATAAGATTTCACATCATCAGAAATATATCACACAATGTTTCAGAATCTAACTTTCAGAAACTTGAATTTTTCACACACTTCCAGACTTCCTTCAAATATCAATCAAGACATCTTTCTTTGATCTCTATATCATAGAACTTGGTTAAACAAAAAATAATGAATAAAATATGCAACAATCTTTAGTTCAAAAAGATTATTATCCAAATGTTTCTTTGAAACTTTATGAACACGACATCATACTCTGTTTTTTTACCTTTCCTTCCTTATTACTGATTTGGATCAATTCAATTCATTTTCAATTAAACAAAGATCAACAATCAAATATGTATGAAAAAGATAAAGGTAAGAAAAACAAAACCAGATTTTTATACTAGTTCGACCAATGATGCCTACATCCAGTTCTTCAACCTTTCACGGCTGAGTTCTACTATTCAGAATTCTTTGCAAAGATTACAATATACAGATATATTTTGCAACCTTCTCAGGTTCGCCACAAGTCTCAACTTGCAGAATTGCTATACAATATACCCTTGTACAGACTTTTGCTTCAGAAACTCCCCTTCCAAAGACTTCCACTTCATAATGTACCCCTTCTGAAGATTTCCACTCCAAGATATACCCCTCTTGAAGATTTCCTTCCTGCCTTGAATACCACAAGGACTTTTCCTTGTAATCTTGCCTTAGATTTCCAAACACAGTGATTGATTTTTTTTTCTCTAGCTTTCTGAATTACATTCAAAATGATCTCTCTTTCAAACTATTTTGTATTCTTTTTCAGCACTGATCTTTTCTTTTTTTCTTTGAGTTTGAACACTTTTCTTTTCTTTTCTCAGAGCTTTCTTTTCATTTCTTTCTTTTTTCTTTGAGTTTTTTCATTTTTTCTCTTTCGAGTGATTTTTCTCTTTGTGTATTCTCTGTATGAGTTGTGTTGTTGTTTTTTTTTCAAATTACAGAAGAGATTATCTCTTATATAGAGATAAAACTGAAACTATCTAGCTGACATTTCCAACTAGAATAACTAATTCAGATCAAGAAGCACTTCTATACATTTTACACGTGCTCTTGAAAATAAGTAATTAAAACACATGTCTAAAAGTTCTATGTTTTTGAACTTTTAATGATTTCTGAACTAACCAAGGTTTCTGAACCTTGTCCAGGTTTTTGAACTAAATGCGCTTTCTGAAGAAATATTCTCTTTCTGAATTACCCGATTCTAATGCCAATCCTTCTGAACTTGCATCATCTTCTGAAGTTATGTTTATGCTTCTTAATAGCTTCTGATGTATTACAATGCATATTACAAATGAAATAACACCTAATACATCATCTAGAAAATAAAGTATAGCTTCTAAAATACATGTACAATTGTTTCTTAAGCCATATACAAAATTTCCTATCAATTATTACAAACAATTACATAACACTTTCTGAACTAATAAAGAAGCTTCTAAACATTATACAATATAATATCAAGCTTCTGAACCTATTATTACATCAGTTTTGTTATTATCAAAATCAAATGAGGAATTATATCAACAATCTCCCCATTTTTGATGATGACAAAACTTATGTAATCTTTCAATGCTTCACTTAGATTTTAAAGCAAAACACAACCTTGAGAAAGTTTTTTCAGAAAATATAGTTTTCAAAAATGTAATTTTCATAAATGTAGTTAAGATAGTATCAAAAATATAGTTCCCATAAATCACAGTTTTCTTAGATATATGAATATATGTTAATTAAACAATATCACAGAATCATAATGATCAGAATACTAGTCAGAAATACATATATTAGAATTACATGTACCAAAATGTAACAATTAATTTTTTCAGAATGTATGATATGCCAATTATTTTAAACTATTAATGCAATATCAAATATCATGTATAACTCCATAACTCCCCTTGAATGACATATCCATTTCAGAATCAAAACAGTATTTATATAACCATCAGAAACTTCATCAGAAACTCTATTTTTGTGTAAACTTTCTGAAACTATTTTTTCAGAAACTAAAAAGGTAAGGGAGACAAGTAAACAAGTAAAGATTACATAATCATTTCTCCCCCTTTTTGTCATAATAAAAAAGGCTTAAACAAGTTTCATATTGAATTTGTTTCTAAGAGAAACAAACCTATCTTCTGATAAAGGTTTTGTAAAAATATCATCCAATTGATATTCAGTTTCAATGAACTTTAATTCAATATCCCCTTTTAACACATGATCTCTAATAAAATGATGTTTAATGTCTATATGTTTGGTTCTAGAATGCAAAATAGGATTTTTTGCAATGCAAATAGCACTAGTACTGTCACAATATAATGGTAATGATTTATACCTCAATTGATAATCTTCCAATTGGTTTCTGATCCATAAAAGTTGTTTGGAATTTCCAGAAGCTGCAACATATTCAGCCTCGACTGTTGACATTGGTACAGTTTCTTGTTTATTGCTTGACCAAGTTACCAATTTATTACCAAGAAGGCAACAACCTCCACTAGTACTTTTTATGTCTTGCTTATCTCCAGCATAATCAGAATCTGTGTAACCTACAACCTCAAAAGATTCTCCTTTCTCATAAAACAAACCAAGATTAGTAGTACCTTTAAGATATCTAAAAATCCTTTTTACTAATGCAAGATGATAAACTTTTGGTTTAGATTGAAATCTAGCACATAGTCCTACATTAAACTTAATATCAGGTCTACTAGATATTAAGTAAAGCAAAGAACTTATCATGCCTCAATAATCAGATTCATTTACATTTTCTCCATTTTCATCAATTTCAATAGATTGTGAGGGATGTATGGGGGTTGACATAGGTTTACAATCTAGCATATTGTACTTCTTAAGTAATTCATTACAATATTTAGATTGATGAATGAAAATACCATTTACCAATTGCTTGATTTGAAGTCTTAAGAAAAATCTTAGTTCTCCCATCATGCTCATTTCAAACTCCTGCTTCATTAAATCAGAGAAATACTCACAAATAACCATGTTAGTTGATCCAAATATTATATCATCAACATAAATTTGAACAATTAACAAATGTTTATCTTTATGTAAAGTGAACAATGTGTTGTCCACTAACCCTCTTCTGAACCCACTTTTGATAAAAAAAAAACGAGCTAAGTCTTTCATACCAAGCTCTAGAAGCTTGTTTTAGACCATATAAAGCTTTTGTTAGTTTGAAAACATGATTAGGGTATTTTTTATTTTCAAAACCAGGTGGTTGTTTTATAAATACTTCCTCATTAATATATCCATTCAGAAAAACAGATTTCACATCCATTTGAAAAAGAATAAAACCTTTGTAACAAGCAAAAGCTAATAGGATTCTGATAGCTTCTAGCCTAGCTACAGGGGCAAAAGTCTCTTAATAATCTATTCCCTCTTGTTGTGAATATCCTTGGGCTACTAACCTAGCCTTATTTATCACAACCTCTCCATTTTGATCTAGCTTATTTCTGAAGATCCATTTTGTACCTACTATAGTTTTACCTTTTGGTTTTTCAACTAGGTACCACACTTTGTTTTTCTCAAACTGTTCTAATTCATCTCTTATAGCTTCTAACCAATTTTCATCATTTAAAGCTACAGAAACAGAATCATGTTCGATTAAGGAAACTAAAACATGTTCTCTATTAAAAAACCTCCTAGTCTTCACACCTTGTGAAGCTTCTCCAATTATGAGGTTTTGATTAAGAAATTTAAGCTCATTTTTACCTAAGGTTTTACTTCTAGGTGAATTTATACTATTGAGAATAGTTGAGAAATGAGTTACTTGGTTAGAAGTACCACTTTCTGATGAATTAGTTTGATCAGAACCTCTAGTTTCTGATTTTCGACTATGAATTGTTTCTGATTCCTTTGTATGCTGATTCCTTTATGAACTTCTGTGATCAGAAACATTGTTTTCTGCACTCACATTTTGAACAGCTTCTGAACTTGGTGAGATGATATTCATCTCTCCAAAAGCATCTTCTAGTTTTTCAAAATTTGTGTCATCATATACTTTGTCCTTCTGACTTCAGAACCTGCAATATCCTTAGAGAAGTCTTTGAAGGTTATGTGTATGGACTCTTCCAAAGTAAGTGTTCTTTTGTTATAAATTCTAAAAGCTTTAGATTTTTCAGAATATCCTAAGAATATAGCTTCATCAGATTTTGCTTCAAACTTATCCAAGCTATCTTTGGTATTTAAAACAAAACATTCACAACAAAATATATGAAAGTAAGATACAATAGACTTTCTACCAAATCATAATTCATAAGGTGTAAGTTTCAGAATAGGTCTAATGAATACCTTGTTCTGAACATAAGCTGTTATGTTAACAACGTCGACCCAAAAGAATTTTGCAACTTTTCTTTCTAACATCATGATTCTAGCCATTTCTTGTATACTTCAATTTTTTCTTTCCACTACACCATTTTGTTGAGGAGTTCTAGGATTAGAACAAATATGAAATATATTAGATTCTTCACAGAATTTTATGAATAAATGGTTTACAAATTCTCCTCCATTATCACTTCTAATGGTTGAGATTTTATAACTTTTTTCATTTTGAACTCTTTTGGTAAATAATCTGAATTTTTCAAAAGTTTCATCATTTGATCGTAGAAAGAAAATCTAATAAAATCTAAAGTAATCATCAACAATCACAAACACATATTTCTTTCCTCCTAAACTAGTGGTCTAGATGGTCCAAATAGGTCCATGTGTTAGAGTTCAAGAGGCCTTTTAGTGACAACAACATTAACCTGTTTAAATGATGATTTAGATTGTTTTCCATTTTCACACTCATTACAAGTCATATCCTTATCATACTTGATCTTAGGTAGCCCTCTCATCACTAGATCCTTACATGATAATTCATAAATAATTCTCATGTTAGTGTGACCTAGTTTCTTGTGCCAAATCCATTTATCAAATAATGACAAAAGGCAATTAAGACTAAAGTGATCTAAATCTTCTAAGTACACAATATATGTGTTGTCTATCCCTATGTGCTGTAATTTTAACATGTTTAGATATAGGATCAAAAACTTGAGCATGCCATTTGTCAAACAATACATTTAATCCTAAATCACAAAATTGACTTACACTTAACAAGTTATGTGTAAGTTTTTCTACTAACAGTATATTGCTAATAAAATTTTTGGAAGACTTATCAACACTTCCAATACCTTTTACCTTTGCATTTGTACCATCAACAAATTGAACATGTCCCTTATTTCTTATTTTGAGTTGAATGAAGAACTCTTTTTGCCTTGTCATATGTCTTGAGCAGCATGAGTCCATATACCATCTTTTCTGATCTAATGTTTTGGTTCTTAAGCACTTCTGAAATTAGATTCAAGTAAACTTTAGGTATCCAAGCTTGTTTGGATCCTTTGGTGTTAGTTTTCTTGAGATTTCTGATTTCAGAACCATACTTCCTCTTGGATTTAATCAAAAAACAATCTTCTGATCTATGATTGGTTTTATGACAGTGAAAGCATTTCATCTTTCTGAACTGTTTCTGAAATATATATCTTGAATTCTGTGGTTACTTGATGCGATTTTTAAGTCTCATACGAATGGATGCTCTTCTCATACTAAGTTTTTCTAAGAACACACATTAGCTTTTATCAACCAAAATCTTTATCATTTAACTTAAGATTGTTATCATTAAAATATTTAGATTGCTAGTAATTTTTAAAATTTAATTACTCTTACAAGGGTTTTATAGCTTACAGTTTATTCATTCAATGACACTAATTTTAAATGTTGCTTCAAAAACATGTTAAAAAACTATTTAAAATTGTTATTTTGAAAAAAGTGTGACCTTAAATAAATATAAGTCTAAAAAATAGTACAATTTTAACATCTACAGTAGATGTAACTGGATAACCTTTGGAACCTTGCATTATTCATAACATGCAAGAGTCCCAAATCTCAATACTATTGTTATTTGAAGCGATATATGTATTAATTATTTTGGTACATATTATTAAGTCCGGTAGTTTGTTATTACATATGTAATATCTACTCTTAGTTTTAGCTATATATATATCAACAATTTGTATCAGATTCATAGATTCAATTCTTTCAATTGCGTATTCAATTTATTTTTCTCTAAAGATTGTCTTCTAGGGTTCTTTATTTTATTCATATTGAGCCATTGGTCCTACACCATGGCAATAACATAAATTCCCAAAACCCACATCTTCATGGTTCATGTCTCAATCAAGCTTGACAATAAGGGGGACAATTTAACTAACTTGGGTTGGTCAAGTGGTTAGCTCACTTGTCCGCTTAAGTAAGGGTCGGGGGTTCGATTCCCGCCTTGTGTATGCAGCAACCTATTGGCCAACAACCCATTGACCAGCAACAACCTTAAATGGAGCTCAGATCCACGACGGATTAGTCTTTGGCCTTCCGGGCTGGGAGATACAGGGGGACAAATTCTTGACTTGGAAACAAGAAACATTATCACGATTGAAGAATTTTTTCCAGAAGATTTTCTGGATGGGTTCTAGAAGATGCCTTTTGAGTTCAATACTGATGCTAGCACAAATTAACAATATAAAAAATCCCAAATACAACCCCCAATAACAACAAGATCACTTCATTTTCTCTTGGATTCTTGCCTCTTTATCCCCTTCTTTCTGTGTTCAAATGGGGGGATGCACTCTTTCATCTCTATTATGGTCCAAGACTCAACACATTGGCGCCACACAATTCGCTGATCGCTAGAATAAACCCAAAACTCAACATTGCTACATCAAGAAATCCTCTTTGATGCTCTCTTATCTTCTTGAAATCAGGAAGATCACATATTAGCTATATGCAATTTGTGACCTTACATCTGCAATCAATCACATGTATGTCATTTTTCATGGCCTTTCAAATCAGTGCAACCCTATTATTATTTCTATATTGTCTCGTCGCGAATCATACTCGGTAGATAGAATTAGAAGACATAATGTGTGTGTCATGTCAGCAATACTACATGACACTTAATGGTCCATCTCAGCTTTGGTTTGATACCATAGTAATAAAAAATATGATAGAGACTGACTTAACTCATAATTTATAAAGTAGAGGACTAATTATTTTAGATCAATTTGACTCGCTTATATAAAGTGAGGGATTAACTTGATACTTCAGTTTATTAAAAAACAATATAATATTATTTGTTCAAATATTTAATTTATCGACATCCATATTTACGAAAACTCCATCTATTATTGAGTGAAGTGAACTCCATTTATTATGAAGTGAAGTGTTGTTCCTAGTCAAGTAAGATCTACATTTTGTCTATTTTGAATAGAGTATACTTCAACACGAAACATAAAAAATACAGTAGAAAAATCATAATATAACAATTTCGAGTATTGGATCGGAATAGCTAATGCTTTTCATTTTTCATCTCTAACAATACTTTCAGGTTTTTTGTGGATTATACGCCAATCAGAGTGTTCAAGAACAAGTCAAAACTCGGATTGAGTTTCCCTTCACAACAAATGCATATTACGGCTAGTATATGGAACGGTGAACCATGGGCTTCTAACGGGAAGAGAATTGACTGGAAGCTAGCACCCTTTATGGCTCAGTTTCAAGGTTTCTCTATTCATGGTTGCCATTCAAAAAATTCAAACAAAAGATATGCATGCTATTCTTCTTCCTTATGGTGGAATGGCAGAGAACATTGGGAACTAAACCCGCAACAACAAAGAGCATATGAAGATGTAAGGAAGAAATATTTGGTGTATGACTACTGTTCCGACAGAGGATATCTGCATAAAGAATGTCAAGTTAGATAACTGAATGTATGAGTTATTCAAACTTTATGGCTATCAATGTGAAAAAATTAAAATAGTAAATTATATTGGATTCTTCTTAGATTTAGTAAAATTTGTTCTATCTCTTTTATGTTTATAAAATTTAATTAAAAGTTCTATGAGTTTGTAAAATTATTATATTACTTTAAGATTATATTGACATTATTCATTGGAATATTATTGTGACCTTTCATGAATACATTTAGGAACATTTAATGTTATCAACATTATATATAAATGGAATTGCAAAAAATAATTACCTTTTATTATCCACACTCATTTGAATAGTTATTTTTTTAGCATTGTTAGAAGTACAACAAATAATTAGTCAAAATAAAAATTTAGATCACATTAAAAATATACTCATGATTAAAGGGCAATAATCTAATTAAGTGAAGTTATTAGGAACTAAAAAAATGAATTGTTGGTCTTAGGGTTCTTTGAATCTAAGAGGCAGGGGAGGGGTTCGGACACTTCGGAGGAAATCGCCGGTGATTGAGAGAAATAGTGGTTGGTTGATGGCTCTTCAGAACTGTGTGATATTCGCGACGAAGGAGGAGGAGGTAGATCAGCTGGCCTTCTGAACTGGTCTCCTACAACCACAAAGGGGTAAGTGATGAGTTGTCATTCCTTTTCTTCTTCCCCTTCTGGTTCGCTTTATTGTGCAATGGTCATCGCGAGACAAGGCGATTCCGCTACGATTCGGGCTAGCTTCGGGAGTTTTCATGGAGGGAGCCGCGGCCATGGACGGTGACCAAGGTGAGTTATTATTCTTCTTCCCCTTTGCTTCGTTCTCTATTTTTGTTCTGTTTCTGGTCTTAAATTTCATTTTTGTTTTATTGTTGATGATGGATGATGAAGAATAATAAAGATGATGCTAAGGGATGAAGGAGATGAAGATGATGGGTGGTTTGATGGTGCTGGAAAAGGAGATGAAGATGATGCTAAGGGATGATAGAATGAAGATAATTTTGGGCACTCAGTTCTAACAATTTCGCCTCTTCTGGACTTGCTCATTTAAAATACATTGTCATTAAATTTAAAAATTAATATGAAACTTATATCCAGTAGTTTAACCTTTTGAATGTTAATGGCCGATTTCCTCCCTTCCACAAGAATGCTACTACAACACTTGGAACCCCAACACAATATGTTGTCCGAGTATTATTCAATTTCTTTGTTCTCCAATTGTTTTACTAAATTAATTAAACAATACACAATGCCGGAATTGCCCTTCTTTTAACTTGACCGCACACCATATTTAACTAGCCACGTGCAGCGTTGAGAGTTGCTGACACAAACCACAACATCACAACGACAACACCGTAGTATTGGTCATGATTAAAATGTTATTTGAGTCATAAAATGTTAAATAAGTTTTGTTAGCTGTTTTGGCTGAAAAATTGTTATTCCCCAAGCATTTGTGTTATTTTTTGAATTTTAAAATCAAAACTAAAAAATATAAAAATAAAATAAATATAAAAGATAATCACCTCTATTTTCATGCATATGTCATTTTATACTATTTATTTTATTTATTTTTTCATCTTTATTAAAAAATTAAAAAATAAATAATATAACTCGAAAAAAAATAAAAATGCAGCTTGTCGTGCACAAAGTGCCTTGCAAGACATTAGTATGAATAAATATAAAGGAGTCGAGCTTAATTTTATCAAATTAAGACGATCGAAGATTAGTATAATTTAAATGAATGTATTAAGGGGGCGTTTGGCACATTACCGTGGAAGATTATCAGTAATCTAGATTACCTTGTAGATAGATTACCTCTAATTAAATTACCGGTAATCCACATTACCTTGTTTGGTATATACAAATAACATTACTGGTAATCCACATTACCTCGTTTGGTATATTAAAAAGATTACAAGGTAATGTAGGTATATTACTATAATACCCTCTAAATAATTATAAAATGAATTAATCAAATATAATTATATTAGATATATTATTAAAATACCTTCTAAAATACACATAAAATGAATTAATCAAATATAATTATATTTTGAAATTAATATAATTATTTAATAAAAATAAAAATTTATTAAAATAATTATAATATTCTTGCAAAGAGTACAACATAGAAAAAGTAAATATAATGCAATAAGTTAAAAAAAATCAATAAGAAATATTCTTGCAGCAGCAGCAGGGTGGTGCTCCGGGAAGGCTGGGTACGATGCTCCGGGAAGGTTGGGCACGGTGCTCCAGGAAGGCTAGGCGCGGACGCGGTGCTCCGGGAAGGCTTGGCGTAGGTGAGGTCGCGCGCAACAGCAGCAGGGCGGCGCGCAGCAACAGCAGTAGGGCGGCGCACAGGAGCAGGGCGCGGTGGTTAAAGGGGAAGGCACGGTAGGTGGTTGATGAATTAGGATTTGTGTTACAGTAGTGTGTTAGAAAATTATAAAATTAGGAATAGTAGTGTAATTTGTTAGAAGGGTAATTGTGTACTAAAATAAATTAGAAGATTACTTGGGGGTGGTAATCCATATTGTCACCTGATATGGGGGTAATCCACATTACCACTTTGGAGGTAATGTGGATTACCGGGTAATCCACATTACCTCTATCTTTGTCGAAACAAACGAATCAGTCTGGATTACCAGGTTATTTAATTGCAAGATTACCGGTAAACGCTCCCGAGATTTGCAAGGCAGGTTTAAGAATTAGGAGGCTTGTTTTCCCTAAGGTGACTGGAACAGTGGAAACAATTCTAGATTTGTGATGGCGAGGCACGACAGAACAATTCTAGATTTGTGATATAGGCACGACGAAGCAGTTCTAGACCAGAAGTAGAGGCGTGACAGAACAGATCTGGACCAAGGCGGAGGTGCAAACGAGGATAGAGGCACGACACAAAGGAGTGTTGAGGATAAGAAGCAAAATTGAGGCATAAGGGCACAAACGTGAAAGACCGAAAGCAAATGACACGACAATTTTTTTATGCATTAATGCAAACAATTTTTTTTTCAAAAAAACCCCATGTACATCAGGAATACATACTTCGTATGTACTCCATACACAGGGGGCCCAAAATTAAAAGTGAAAAGCGCATTGTACATCGAAAATACATACTCCCGTATGTACTCCGTATGTATAGTGGAGTGCAAAATGTCAAAGTTAGTTATAAATGAAAGGGAAAAGATATCATATTCATTCATTCTCTTTGTAACTATCTTTAAATAAACACGTTAACTTCATTTTGTTTTTATTCTCATCTTTCTTTTTTTTAATCGAATTTTTTAATTTCTTAATCTTCCTCATTGATTTATTTTTTATTGGACATTTATTTTTCACATCACCCATTCATAGGGACAGATTTATAGGGGGCAGTAGGTGTAAGCTCCAGAACCCTTCTGAAAGAATTAAGCATAATTCTCTTAGAATTATGAAAGTTTTAATGATAACAAGGTAAGCCATAAGTATAAAATTTTACTTAAGGTCTTGCTAATATGTGCGCTAAGTGTCTCAGAAAGCTTTAAGCTAGTGCAATACCATGAGCAAAGACCAAGACAAAACATCAAGTAGCCTCGAAATCAATTGATAAAATCATAGCGCCAAAGATATCAGAAAGGATGTCTCAGAAGCGCAGAAGGTGAAAACATGTTTCTGAGGAAAGAATACTGTCGCCTCAGAAGGGTCTCAGAAGACCTTGCGACTAGTAGTTCTAAGAAGGGTCTTCCCTCAGAAGGTTCGCCTCAGAAGTCCGTACAACTCTTAGAAGGTTGGACTCAGAAGCAACCAAGTGTCTGAACTCGGGATCGCAAGAAGTCTCAGAAAGCTCGCTACAACTAGCTAAGGAAGTGGGAACACGCGCACTGTGCAGTTCTGAAAAGTTCCTCATTTCGCGCTGACTGTAGCAGGGAGCCGTTCTGAAAAGGACACAGCCACATAAGCAAAGTGAAAGCTTCTAATTTCGCGTCTCTTTAATGCCTATATATATGAGTTCAATTCCAGAGCAATGTGACGAAATTCTTGCGCTAAAAACTCTTGATTAAACGTGCAAAAACTCTGCTGAATTGAAAATCATCTGCGAAAACTTAGAACTTTCTCAGAAAGACAATTTTACCGAATTGTTCTTTCAACTTTGCGAAAATCTTCTAGTTCTGTATTTGTGTAAATCCTTACATTTGTAAGTTAAATCTAGAAGTCTACTAAGGGTCAAATTAAGTTTGTAACTTAATCTTAGTAGTTGGTTTTCGAATCAAAAACAACTTTCCGAAAAACGCTAAGTCCTTCGTTGGTTGAAGGCAGTTTTAAGTCCTCTGGTGTTTGAGCCAAAGTTCAAAGTCCTTAAGTGATTAAGGCAAGGAAGTCCTTAAGTGAGTAAGGCAAGGAAGTCCTTAAGTGTTTAAGGCAAAGAAGTCCTCTAGTGTTGGAGGCAAGGAAGTCCTCTTGTGTGAGGCAAGGAAATCCACTTCGGGTTGTGAAGTGGTGGAAGTCCTTTACTTGGTAAAGGCAGTGTTGTCTGGGAAGGCACTTTAAGAAGAATATATAAGAACTCTCAACTGAAGGTTGAGGACTGGAGTAGGTTGGTTATAACCGAACCAGTATAAAACTCTTTGTGTTAAGCTTTTCTCCCTTGCTCTTTACTTGCATAAAGCTTTGAGAAAAACTCTACCACGATTCTAATTAAGAGGTCTCGTGAAAACCTTATTGATCAAAATCAGAAAGCTTTTAAGAAACTCTAACTTTAAGTCATTTTCTTAAAATTCCTCAGAAAGGAACTTTCTCAGAAAGGCTAAGTTCTCAGAAACTTAATCTTCTCATAAAGCATTTTCCGCTGCAAACTCTTCAATCTACCTTCTGAGTAAAAACCGCTTTCTAAGTAAAAGTTTTAAGAAGTAATTTTTTAAAACTTGCACGATTCAACCCCCCCCTTCTCGTGCACACATACACTTTCAATTGGCATCAGAGCTCGGTCCTTAAGGGGTTGAGCACTTCGCAGTGTCAAGGAAAAAGATCCACGAAGGAAAATATGAATTCACCAGCTGCATTCATATCAGATGGGGCTTCAATAAACAGACCTCCGATGTTTCTCGGAGACAGCTTCGACTACTAGCGTGACAGGATGACGCTGTTCATCAAGCACACCAGTCTGGACTTATGGGATAGGATCGAGAATGGAGACTATCAGCCTCTGCAGACAATTACAGAGGATGTTGTAGTTGCAACAGACGCTGAGCCAGGAGTGGCACCTCCAGCACTCAGAACCTATACAAGACGGGTCCCCAAGGACGAATGGACTCAAGAGATGAAGGAGAAGATACAACTCAACTTCAAAGCCAAGTATATTCTCCTCTGTGCTTTACCCAAGGTAGAATATGACAAAATTGTGTCATGTGATACTACACAAGAGATTTGGGAAAGACTTCATATGCTGCATGAAGGTAATGACGAAGTCAAGGAAACAAAAATCTCAATGCTCGTACACAAATACGAGTCCTTTAGCATGCAGCCTGAGGAAACTATTGACAGCATGTCAATAAGATTTCTCCATATCATCAATCAGTTGAAAGTCTTGGGAAAGACTTATTCAAACGCTGAGATGGTAAGAAAAATCCTCAGAAGTCTTTCTGCAAAATGGCGTCCTAAGGTCACAGCAATCCAGGAAGCCAAGGATCTAAACCAGCTGGGTTTGGATGTACTATTTGGTTCGCTCAGAACGCATGAGATCGAACTGGAAGGGTTGCTCGGAGGACCATCCGCTTCCTCCAGACCTCAGAAGGGATTGGCTCTGAACAGTCAAGTCAGAAAGTCTTCCAAAGCTTTCAAAGCTGAAGAAGCTTCTGAGTCTGACAATGATGAAGGATCAGAATCCGACGAAGACGACATCTCTCTCCTAGTAAAGAAAATGAAGAAAGCCTGGAGAAAGAGGCCAAACAAAAGCAAGGAATTCACTCCTAAGAAAGGAAAGTCAAAGCCTTCAGATGCCACATGTTTTGGATGTGGAGAAAAAGGCCACTTCAAGACGGAGTGTCCACAAAACAAAGGGAAGAAGAAATTCATTCCCAGAAAGAAAAAGAAGGCAATGGCTGCAACCTGGAGTGATTCAGAAGACGAAGCTTCTGAAGCAGCAAGTGAGGAAGAAGAAGCTAATGTTTGCTTCATGGCAGGAACTGACTACATTCTGGAAACAGAATCTGAGTCAGAAGAGGTACAAAATTCCCCTCCTCTTTCATACTCATACGATGAGCTCTCAGAACTCTATTATGATCTTCTGAAAGACTCAAACGAGTTAGCTAACAGTTTCAGCGACCTCAAAAAATCTTTTAAAAACACAGAAGCTGAAAATGTAAGACTAACTCAAGAAGTTCAGAACCTAAGGCTTGAAAGAGACGACTTCAAAGGTAGATACCTTGAAAGTCATGACCTGTATCAAGCATTAGAAAGTTTGTCTTCAATCACAGTAGAAAAGGCTGAAAAGGCCATGATCGAACTGCAAAAGACAAATGAACTTCTAACCTCTGACTTAGTTAAGATGGTAAATGGTGAAAAGATGCTAAGTCTTTTGCTTGGGGGTCAAAGACCCTATAAAGACAAAAGCGGTCTTGGATATGAAGAAGTCTTTGAACCACATAATCTTGATCCACTCTTAACTAAATCACCCCGCATGTGCATTGCATGTTTTAAGAGTGGTCATGGTTCTGAAAAATGCCCTATGTTGAAAAAAGGAAAAATCTCTAAGCCTCAGAAGGCTAAGAAGAAAACTCAGAAAGCAAAACCTTCTAAGAAGACTGACCCCTCTCAGAAGGGTAAAACTTCTCAGAAAGCAAGTGCTTATGAAAATGGCAAACAAAAGGTCTCTGACTCTCAAAACCATGACCCTTCTAAGAAAAGAAGGCAAAAGTCCAAGAAAGCTAACAAGCAAGGA
Source organism: Aeschynomene evenia (assembly GCA_013621005.1). NCBI lineage: Eukaryota > Viridiplantae > Streptophyta > Magnoliopsida > Fabales > Fabaceae > Aeschynomene > Aeschynomene evenia. The sequence continues at coordinate 23,358,846 of CM024268.1, forward strand.
CCCAACAAAGAATGGGTACCTAAATTTGTTAACTTTGTGACTGCAGGTACATCATCAAGCGCTGCTCCACCACCACGATGAGCAATGGTACCTTGACAGTGGCTGCTCGAGGCACATGACTGGAAGCAAGCACTGGTTCAGAAACCTCAAGCCCAAAAAGGGCAGAACAGTGCGATTCGGTGATGGAGCTAAGGGAAGAGTCACTGCAATCGGAGATGTTGGTAAGGATTCCTCTCACCAAATCTCAGATGTACTTTTGGTCGATGGCTTAACTCACAATCTATTAAGCATTAGTCAATTTTGTGACAAAGGCTTAAAGGTTGAGTTTTATGCCAAGTATTGTCATGTGATTAATCTCACAAATGACAAGATCGTTCTGGAAGGAAAACGTGTAGGTAACATCTATGTTATCCATCTGGATGATCTAAAGGATCAAAATGTGGAATGCCTTGTCTCTGTCCAAGAAGACAAATGGCTATGGCATAAGAAACTTGGTCATGCCCATATGAGACTTCTTTCTGAACTCTCTCAGAAAGGACTTGTAAAGGGCCTTCCCAGAATTAAGTATCAGAAGGATGCAACCTGCGACTTCTGTGAAAAAGGGAAACAGACCAAGGCTTCCTTTCCCAGTAAAAATGGTATTTCTACTCAGAAACCACTGGAACTGCTCCACATGGATCTCTTCGGACCAACCAGAACGGCTTCCCTTTCTGGAAAACGCTATGGTCTTGTCATAGTGGATGATTACTCCAGATTCACTTGGGTATTCTTTCTAGCTTCTAAGGAAGAAACTTTTGAGAAGTTCAAAGCTTTTACGAAAAGAGTTACAACTGAAAAGGATTCACACATTCATGCCATTAGATCAGATCATGGTGGTGAATTTGAGAATCATGCTTTTGAAAAGCTTTGTGAAAATCTGGGCATTGCTCACGAATTCTCATCTCCCAGAACTCCTCAACAAAATAGAGTAGCTGAGAGAAAGAATCGAAGCCTTCAAGAGATAGAAAGAACAATGCTCTTAGAAAGTGGACTTTCAAAAGGTTTCTGGGCTGAAGCAGTCAATATTTCATGCTACATTCAGAATCGAGTCTTTCTGAGACCAATTCTGAAAAAGACACCTTACGAGCTATGGAAGAATAAAATACCAAACATTTCTTATTTCCATGTATTTGGTTATTCTTGTTTTATTCTCAACACAAAGGACAAACTCTCTAAGTTTGATCCTAAGTCCGATGATGGATACTTCCTAGGATACTCCTCAGTCTTTAAAGCTTACAGAGTATATAACAAAAGGAGTAAATGTGTTGAAGAGACAATCCATATTAAGTTCAAAGAACTTAGTAAGGACATGTCTCAGAAAGATGCTAACTTAGAAGATGAGTTTGAGAAACTCAACATCTCTTCTGAGAAAGCCAAAAGGAAAATTCTTATAGATGATGAGACTGACTTCCAACCCATGGAACAATCATCTTCATCTAAAGAAAAATCTAGTAACATCATCGAAGCTCCAGAACCTAGAGAATCTACTTCTCCAAATACAATGGAACCTAGATTCTCAGAAGGACAAGCTTCTGATGACTCAGAAAGAGAACCTTCTGTGTCTCCCTCTCAGAACCCTACTCCTAAAGGGATCAAAGGTTCAAGAGACTTGAAGAATATCTCTCAGAACGAAGTCTTAGGCAATCCAGAACGTGGCGTAAGAACCAGAAGGAACTATACAAATCTTGCTATGGTTTCTGAACTTGAACCAGATTCCATAGAAGAGGCGTTAGATGATCCTAGCTGGGTAAATGCCATGCAGGATGAACATGACCAATTCGAGAGAAATCAGGTTTGGAAACTAACTCAGAAGCCCAAAGGCAAGAGTATCATTGGGACTAAATGGGTGTTTCCAAACAAACTTGATGAAAATGGTCAAGTCGTGAGAAACAAGGCCAGATTGGTTGCTCAAGGGTACAACCAACAAGAAGGGATAGACTACGATGAAACTTTCGCTCCAGTCGCAAGATTGGAAGCTATCAGAATGTTGCTAGCTTTTGCTGCACACAAAGGTTTCAAACTCTATCAGATGGACGTTAAGTCTGCCTTCTTGAATGGATACCTTTCTGAGGAAGTTTATGTAAAACAACCTCCTGGTTTTGTGAATGATGCATTCCCGGATCACGTATTTAAGCTTACAAAGGCTCTCTATGGTCTAAAACAAGCTCCTAGAGCTTGGTACGATAGATTGAGCTCTTTCCTACTTAAAAACGGATTCTCAAGAGGGAAAGTGGACACAACTCTCTTTACACTCTCAGAAGACTCTGGCTTCTTGATTGTCCAGATTTATGTTGATGACATAATATTTGGCGCAACCAATGAATGCCTTTGCAAAGAATTCTCCAAACTTATGCAAGGAGAATTCGAGATGAGCATGATGGGAGAATTAAAATTCTTTCTAGGATTGCAAATCAAGCAAGAGTCAGAAGGGACAGTTATTCACCAAGAGAAGTATACCAAAGAACTTCTGAGGAAGTTTCTGATGGATAAGGCCAAACCCATGAGCACTCCCATGCATCCCTCTCAAGTAATTGACTCGGATGAAGATGGTGAGAAAGTCTCAGAAAGCAACTATCGAGGGATGATTGGCTCACTTCTCTACTTAACTGCTTCCAGACCAGATATCCAACTCAGTGTTGGGATCTGTGCTAGATTCCAGTCTAAGCCTAAGCAATCACATTTAACTGCAGTTAAACGAATTTTACGATATTTAAGTGGAACTACTAATCTTGGTCTTTGGTACGAGAAAGGTTGTTCTTCTGATGTTGTAGGATATTGTGATGCTGACTACGCTGGAGATAGGATCGATCGCAAAAGCACAAGTGGCTGCTGCTGCTTCTTTGGAAAATGCTTGATCACTTGGTCTTGCAAGAAGCAAAATACGATCGCCCTATCAACTGCTGAAGCTGAGTATGTGTCTGCTGCGAACTGCTGTTCTCAGATGCTATGGATTAAGAATCAACTACTTGATTATCAATTAAGGTACACCAAAATTCCTATCCTTTGTGATAATACAAGTGCTATCAACTTAGCTAAGAATCCTATTCAGCATTCTCGATCCAAGCACATTGATATAAAACATCACTTTATTCGGGATCATGTGCAAAAAGGCGACATTGAACTTAAATTTGTGAATACTGAGGATCAAATCTCAGATATATTTACAAAGCCTTTACCCGAGGATCGTTTCAATGTTCTGAAAGGACTTCTCAATCTAAGACGTTTCTAAGTATTTTGAAATTAAATTTTTTTTTTAGAAACCCCCCTTAGTCCTAGTCTAGACTCTGAGACAAACAATAGAACTAAGCCTCTGAGCTTAAAGTAGAAAAACACAGAAAACTCTATCTGAGAAAATTTGTTCTCAGAAGACTCATCCCTCAGAAAGGAGATCTTCTGAAACATTTCTCAGAAGGAGCGTTTCTCAGAAGGACCACTTCTTTCAGAAAGGTACCTTCCGAGAAACAAGTTACCAACGGTAACTTTTGAATAAGCGTTAGAAACGGCTAGTTACAAGCCATTTCTATAAATACTCATGGGATTGTTCCATTTGAGCACTTTGCGCTTAAAACATACCAAAACTCTGCCAAATCCTCTCCTCGCTCTCCAATCTTCATCTGCTCTCTCTCTCTCTTTCTCGTTCCTCTCTATCTCCTCTCATTTCTTCTCAAACTTAAACCTTCTTCCTAATGGCCTCCTCTGGAGAGATTAAGGGCTCTCCGAAGATATTCTCTACGAAAATGAGGAGATGCAGTCCCTATTCCACAAGACTTATCTTCCAAGAAATCTTGCTATGGGAAGAGTACTACCTCTCAACGTATACAATCAAGTGGATGAGCTTCAACTCACCTTCCTCAAGCAACCTGGTTGGCCAGCCATGTTGAGCTCAGAGGACGTATGTTACCCAAATGTGGTGAGAGCATTCTATTCGCAAATAGAAAGGTTCACCAACAAAGGGGTAAAAAGCACGATTGCTGATCAGCAAATCCGCTTCTCCTCCTCTGACATCAACAAAGTTTTCAAGACCTTGAATGGTGGTGCTGTCATCGCCGACGATCCAAAATGGGTCAAGGAGGTAGATGACTCAGAAGAAGAAGTGGTGACACTTCTAACTGGTAGCAACAGTCTACCACTCAAGGGCGTAAAAGTGCCTCATCTTACGCAAGAGGCCAGAATCATCTTCTCAGTCGTTCAACATACCCTTCTCCCTCGGATTGGAGACATGGGGAACGTTACCACCATGGATGCATGCCTACTGTACCACCTGCTGAAGAAGGAAAGAGTAGATTTTGGAAGGATGGTGCTCAACTACATGATGCACCAAGCTCATCCTAAGAGGGCTCTCACAAGTCTACCTTACGGAAGCCTTCTGACCAGAATCCTCGACCACTTCTCCTTCCCACTTGAGGACTACGAGTATGTCTTCAACCACAGCAAATTCACCATGGTCACCTTCAACAACATCAAGAAGAAGAAGGTACCAGAGACGGGGGCACCTAAGAAGAAGGAGGAAACAAAGTCTTACAAGGGAGCTGCTAGCACCAAACAGCCCTCTAAGGCTGAGAAAGGAAAGGAAAAGGCTTCTGACCCCTCAGACAGGAAGAAGAAGCAGCCAAAGGTGACTCACCCTTCTCCAACAAGGGTGACAAGGAGTATGGCTTCTGAGGAAGCTCAGAAGACTCCTCAGAAGGCACCTGAGATTGTTGAGGCTGCTGAAGACTCAGAAGAAACAACTTCTGAGCAACTCCTAATCAGAAAGAGGAAAGCACCTCCAACTCTCCAAGTCCCAGATGTGCCACCAGAAGGGAAAAAGAAACGTGGTCGTTTGGTAAAAGCTTACTCTAAAACTACACCTTCATTTCTTAAATCTTCTTCTACTTCAATTCCTATTTATGATTCTGTTTCTGGTTTAAAACCCACCAAAGTTAAAACTAAACTCCTGCATTCCTTGAACTATCAGGGAAAGTCTCACAAAGGAGTGGGGATAAAAACCACCAAGAAACAGAGCCCGCTGAAGCCGACGGGTAAAGAAATTGTAGCAGTTGCTGCTACTGCTGCCACCACCGCTACTGCTACTGCTGCTGCTGTTGAAGAAGAAGCAGAAGCTTCTCATCACTCCTCCCCATCTGGGAATGTCTCCCCCACCAGAGAAGACATTCAGGGGCACGGAGGAAACGTTGCTGATTCCTCTTCTGAGGAAGAAGATGCGGCAAGCTTCCGCATTGAGCATCGCACTCCAGATGCTGGAAGCTCCAAGAAAGAGCCCCAGAAGAAGCCATCTGAGGTTTCTATGGTGGAACTTTCTGAGGAAACCATAATTGAGGCTGCTACTATGAATGCTGAGTCATTGGCTCAGACGATGCTTGAGGTCCAGAAGGAACTGGATCAACCTTCTGAGACTCCAGAAGCTGCTCAGATGCAACCTGAACAACAACTACAGCATGAGGAAGCCTTACTTGAACCAACTTCTGAGGTTGGTCCTATCTCTTCTGAGATCCCTTCGGAACATGAGGAAACTCATGTCTCAACACATGAAGTAGTGCCAGGGACCACCAGCACTGGGCTCAGCTCAGAGGTGGACGCTGACGCTACCATGGCTGCCGGAGTTGCAGCAGTTGAGGCATTTGTTGCCCACAGTTCCTTAGAAGGAACTCTATCTGAGAAGGACTCTCAGAAGGACCCAGAGGTTCCTCCTCTAGATATAACAGAGGTTCCTCCTACATCCTTTGATCAACAAGGTCCCACCTTCTCGATTACGGACTCAATGATTGGTTCCGGCTTTCAGCTGGGAAGGATGGTAGTCACCCCACCCTCTGTACAATTTCGGCCTTTCTTTGGTCGACATGAGAAGTTGAAAGGCAGTGTAGCCATCAATAGTCAGATCTCAACTTTCAGCCTCTCCGAAGATGCTCAGACTTCTGGTGCTATGGAGCAACCATCAGCTAGGCAACCTTCTGATCTAGACCTTGCTCTAGTTTCTGAGGACACTCAAAGGCAGCCTTCCATTGAACTTGCTGCTATTGAAGGCAAAGCTGTCCAAGAAGAAGAACTTCCTGAATATCAAACAAGGGATATCATCGATGAAGTACTTGAGGCTGAAGTCTCTCGTCCTCCTTCATCTCAACCCTCATCTTCTCAACAGCCTTCCACTGCCTCTGAACTACCTCCAGAATGCGCTCCGAATGCGACTCAGAGCGAGATTCTCATGGAGATATGCCAGCTGCTACGCTACATTGCCAGATGACAGTAGTTCTAAGTCAATGATGGCGTTTATGTCGTAGCCACCCTTTTTGATATAACAAAGGGGGAGTAGATAAATGAGATAAAATTTTTTGTACATTGGCTATACGTAAACACTAGGCTAGGACTTAGGGGGAGCAACAGCTTAGGGGGAGCCAAATATTTTGTATCTCTACAAAACCATCAATGAAAAATCATTATTTTGGCATCTCATGTTTTACTTAATTTCATGCTTATTCTTCACTTGGCATCTCTTGATTTACTTAGCCTGGTATTTCTGAATTTCATACATATATTCATCAAGAAATACACGCTATATAATTGATAATCACAAACAGTAATCATACAATGCATACTTTAACTGTTGATTATCACAGCCTTATAAGAAAATAACGAAGCCTTCTCTCAGAAAGCTAAGTTAGTTTCTAAGAAAGCAAAAGTGCATTCTGAATAAGTTGAGAACTTACTCAGAAACACTTCTGAACTTAAGCAAAATTATTATCTTAAGACTTAAGTTGTTATCATCAAAAAGGGGGAGATTGTAAGCTCCAGAACCCTTCTGAAAGAATTAAGCATAATTCTCTTAGAATTATGAAAGTTTTAATGATAACAAGGTAAGCCATAAGTATAAAATTTTACTTAAGGTCTTGCTAATATGTGCGCTAAGTGTCTCAGAAAGCTTTAAGCTAGTGCAATACCATGAGCAAAGACCAAGACAAAACATCAAGTAGCCTCGAAATCAATTGATAAAATCATAGCGCCAAAGATATCAGAAAGGATGTCTCAGAAGCGCAGAAGGTGAAAACATGTTTCTGAGGAAAGAACACTGTCGCCTCAGAAGGGTCTCAGAAGACCTTGCGACTAGTAGTTCTCAGAAGGGTCTTCCCTCAGAAGGTTCGCCTCAGAAGTCCGTACAACTCTTAGAAGGTTGGACTCAGAAGCAGCCAAGTGTCTGAACTCAAGGGATCGCAAGAAGTCTCAGAAAGCTCGCTACAACTAGCTAAGGAAGTGGGAACACGCGCACTGTGCAGTTCTGAAAAGTTCCTCATTTCGCGCTGACTGTAGCAGGGAGCCGTTCTGAAAAGGACACAGCCACATAAGCAAAGTGAAAGCTTCTAATTTCGCGGCTCTTTAATGCCTATATATATGAGTTCAATTCCAGAGCAATGTGACGAAATTCTTGCGCTAAAAACTCTTGATTAAACGTGCAAAAACTCTGCTGAATTGAAAATCATCTGCGAAAACTTAGAACTTTCTCAGAAAGACAATTTTACCGAATTGTTCTTTCAACTTTGCGAAAATCTTCTAGTTCTGTATTTGTGTAAATCCTTACATTTGTAAGTTAAATCTAGAAGTCTACTAAGGGTCAAATTAAGTTTGTAACTTAATCTTAGTAGTTGGTTTTCGAATCAAAAACAACTTTCCGAAAAATGCTAAGTCCTTCGTTGGTTGAAGGCAGTTTTAAGTCCTCTGGTGTTTGAGGCAAAGTTCAAAGTCCTTAAGTGATTAAGGCAAGGAAGTCCTTAAGTGAGTAAGGCAAGGAAGTCCTTAAGTGTTTAAGGCAAAGAAGTCCTCTAGTGTTGGAGGCAAGGAAGTCCTCTTGTGTGAGGCAAGGAAATCCACTTCGGGTTGTGAAGTGGTGGAAGTCCTTTACTTGGTAAAGGCAGTGTTGTCTGGGAAGGCACTTTAAGAAGAATATCTAAGAACTCTCAACTGAAGGTTGAGGACTGGATTAGGTTGGTTATAACCGAACCAGTATAAAACTCTTTGTGTTAAGCTTTTCTCCCTTGCTCTTTACTTGCATAAAGCTTTGAGAAAAACTCTACCACGATTCTAATTAAGAGGTCTCGTGAAAACCTTATTGATCAAAATAAGAAAGCTTTTAAGAAACTCTAACTTTAAGTCATTTTCTTAAAATTCCTCAGAAAGGAACTTTCTCAGAAAGGCTAAGTTCTCAGAAACTTAATCTTCTAAGAAAGCATTTTCCGCTGCAAACTCTTCAATCTACCTTCTGAGTAAAAACCGCTTTCTAAGTAAAAGTTTTAAGAAGTAATTTTTTAAAACTTGCACGATTCAACTCCCCCTTCTCGTGCACACATACACTTTCAGTAGGGACCTTGGCCCCCCAACATTTTTTTAAATACATATATATAATATAAATATTTAGTATAATTTAAAAAATATTAATAAATATCATAACATAAAAAATGGATCGAGGCTAATACAATTTTAATCATAGTTTTTAATATTTTTCACCTTTTAATACAACTCAAATTCTTCAATAACAAATTATTTTATCGGTTAAAATGAAAAAATTGTTTTAGGACTTATTACAAAAGAATATTATTTGCATTTGCTATTTTTATAGATTGCTTTCATGTTGTGACGTTGGGGTTCTATATTTTAAATTTTTTATTGTATTTTTGTGAAGATACAATAAATTTGATTAAAATAAGATATAATCTGTATTTAGTGATTTTGACCAGAAGTAGACAATAACTCTTTGAACATGGATGAAACACTATTTTTTATTTATTTATTTTTTCAATTTTGTATAACTATTAGACAAGCGTGACATACAATTTTACTGAATTATTAGGCCTCTGATTCAATTATTGATTGATTTTATTATATGAAAGAGAGTTTTGCTCAACTTCGATAAAAGTATATATTTAATTTTTAAATTTACAAACTTTTATTTAATTAAATAAAAAATATTTACAATTTTGACCTCCTCACTGCTTGAATCCTGGATAAGTCCCTACCCATTCATATATTCATCAAATTATTGTTCATTTATTTGTCATAAAAAAAGAAAAGAGAGAAAACTACTAAAAGTTTGGCTTCAATAGAGAAAATTATTGCTTCAACTAGAATGATGTAACACAATTTTATTCACAACATTCACATATTAACACATTTTTGCCCACAACGTACATAGATTATTCACGATATAATGCATATTTGCTAACACATTTTACATAAGTTGTCCATAGTTTATTGCAAGTTTGCTCACACATTATACAAGTTGCTCACAATAGTACATGTTTACTCACGCATTTTAAATAACTTGCTCACAATATAATACAAGTTTACTCACACATTTTACAAATTTTGCTCACGGTATAATTAAAATTTGCTCATACATTTTACATAACTTGCTCACATATTTCACTCACAAATCACAAACATAACAAGATTACTCAAAATGTAAAATAAATTCCTGACAAACATCTATCACAAATTAACATATTTTACACACAAATTTCACTCACAAATCACAATTATAACAAGATTGTTCACAATATAAAACAAATTGCTGACAAACATTTATCATAAATTAGCACATTTTTATTGATAAACATTCATCACAAATTGTCCATGTGCTTCATTTAATTTACTCATATCTTATTCTAATATCGTTCACAATATTGCTCTAATTTGCTCACATTTCTGCAGAAAATTGCATAATGTGAGCAAATATGAGACCAAACATGATCGAATTTATGAAATTTTGTGAGCAAATCATTCGAACAATGTGAGTAATTCTAAGACTAAATGTGAGAACTTGTGAAAATATGTGAACAAATATGAGATCAAACAATGACAAGTTTGAGAAAATATGTGAGCATACCATAAAAGTTATTTTGAGTGTTCTTATTGTAACATGTGCAAAGAGCATTTTGGAACATAATAGTTTTTCATATATTATGGTGGTCGTCTATACATAATATGTATTAAATCCTACAAATTTGAAATTAAACCTCTCAATAGTCTTGAGTTGGGGAGAAGAATCTAATAAAGAAAAGTGTAGGTCAATATAATTGGACTCAGAACACAAAGAGAATAAGATGAGAAAATTTCTTTATTTTTATTAAATTTGTGAGCAAACATGTATGGTATAGTGAACAACTTATGTGAAATGTACGAGCAAACTTGCAATAAACAGTAAGCAATTTATGTAGTGAGTAAAAAAATGTTAAAGTGTGATTGATTTTCTCAATATTTGCGAACAATTTGTTTTATATTGTAAGCAATATGTGCTATTTTTATAATTGTGAATAAAACTTGTGAGCAAGTTATGTAAAATGAGTGAAAACATTTTCACAATACTGTGAGTAACGTTTGTAAAATGTGTGAGCAATTTTAATCATAATTTGAGCAAGTTATTCAAAAAGTGTGAGTAAACATGCATGTTAGCGTGAGCAACTTGTATGACGTTTATGTGCAAACTTGTAATAAATAGTGAACAAACATGCATTATATTGAGCAACGATGTATTAATATATGAGCAATGTTATGAATGAATGCATTATATTATGATAAAATAAAAATTGAATTGTAAAATTGTGAGTAATTTATTATTTGATGCTTCAACAACCTCATCATCATAATAGTTCAAATTTATAGAAGAAGCAGTAACAAGACATTGATCAAAGAAATTCTTTGATATATCCATTGAAGTAGTCTTTCATATTTTTTTTTAAGAGAATTAAGAAATTTAAATAAAATTAAAAATAATCAAAAGTTTCTATAGAAAATAAAAAATAATTTTGATGAAAAGTTATAAATTTAGTTATAAAAAAATAATTGAAGATTTCTATAAAAAAATAATTTTGATAGAAAAATTATAAAATTAGTTATGAAAATAATTAAAAAAGAAGAAGAATAAGTAGTAATGTAAAAAAAAAAAGAGTATAAGATAGAAGAAAAGAAGTAGTAGCATAAAGAATAAAAAAAAAGGGAAGGAACACTCCCTAGCAATACAAAAATAGAGGAAGAAAAAATAAAAAAAGAGAAGGAGTACATGAGAGTAAGTATTCTTGGAGTACATAGAGCATTGCTCAAATTAAAACCTCTTTCCATATGCGGATTGTGTTTTCCAAACCCAGCCTTTTATTTGCAGGTTTTTTTTGTTAAAATTCATTTAAATTTTTTAAAACTCATCTCTACACACACTAGGTTCCACTTTGTTCACTTTCTTTTTTTGCTTCATTTCTATACTCTCACCTTTCACTAGCTTATATTGGATTATATTTAATTTAGATTTCACTAGTATTTATAAATTTATAAAAAAAATTATTAGATATTAAATATATAATCATAATAAATATGTACTTATTTTATAGGTATAGTTATATATTTTTAATTTATAATTTTTAAATTTAAATTAAGATTTAAATATATAATCATAAAGATTAGTTGATAATAATAAAAAAAGTGCACTGAACATCAGAAATAAATACTCTCGCATGTGCAGTAATTAAGTGCAAAAAGTCAAAGGCATAAACGGAAGGAAAAAATATCATACTCATCCATTTTCTTTATAACTATTTTAAGCAAGCACATTAACTTCATTTTTTTTATTCCCTTTTCTTTTTTTTAATTGAATTTTTTTAATTTCGTGATCTTTCTCTTTCAATCTCATCACACCCATTGATTTCTTTTTTACTGAACATTTATTTTTCACCTCACTCATTTATATATTTATCAAATTATTGCTCATTTATCTATACTACTATAAAGAGAATTGAAAAAAAATTAGTTATTTTGGTCTCTACAAATAAGTTAAAAAAAATTAAAAATAAATTAAATAAATAAAAATATAATTACTCTCTCTATTCAAATCATTTTAACTGCTTTTTTTTCCCTCTTTCTATATTTACTTCTTCTATGATATTTTTTTTAAAAAAATTATCATTCCTTCTATAATCATCTTCAATATTATTTATTTTTTTACCTATTATCATTACAAAAAATTTAAAATCGTATATAACTTAACATAAAAATTAAAATGCAGCTAATTTGTCATAAAGAAAGGAAAAAGAGAAAAGTATTCAAAGTTTAGTTTCAATGGAGCAAATTATTGATTCAACCAGAAGGATGTAGCAAAATTTTATTCACAACATTCACATATTAACACATTTTTCACCCACAATATACACAAATTGCTCACAATATAATGCATGTTTGCTAACACATTTTACATAAGTTGTTCATAGTTTATTGCACGTTTGCTCATACATTATACAAGTTGCTCACAGTAACGTACATGTTTACTTTCACGCATTTTACATAACTTGCTCACAATATAATGCAAGTTTACTCACACATTTTACAAATTTTGCTCAGAGTATAATTAATATTTGCTCATACACTTTACACAACTTGCTCACAAATTTCACTCATAAATCACAAACGTAATAAGACTGCTCACAATATAAAATAAATTCCTAACAAACATCTATCACAAATTAATACATTTTACCCACAAAATTTACCCACAAATCACAATTATAACAAGATTGCTCACAATATAAAATAAATTGCTGACAAACATTTATCACAAATTAGCATACATTTTTATCGACAAACATTCATCATAAATTGTTCACGTTCATTTAGTTTACTCATGTATTTATATGTTTTTCTCTCATAGAAGTTAGAAAATGATTTCTTTTTAGCATATAGAACAATAAGAGTAGAAGATATATATGTCTTTTTTGGTGTCTGTAGAAGGGGTAAAACTCATATAAATTTGCGCCTGAGTTACTACAATAAAAATGATTGTTTTCAACATGTAAAACTCATATAGATCAAAATATTTTCACAATACTATGAGTAATATTTATAAAATGTGTGAGCAACGTAAATCATAATGTAAGCAAGTTATTCAAGAAGTGTGAGTAAACATGCAGGTTACTGTGAACAACTTGTGTAAAGTTTATGTGCAAATTTGTAATAAATAGTAAGCAAAAATGTATTATATTGTGAGCAATGATGTGTTAATATATGAGCAATGTTGTGAATGAAATTGCATTACATTATGATAAAATAAAAATTGAATTGTAAAACTGTGAATAATTTATGTAAATTGTGTGACCAATTTGTGTTATATTATGAGTAATTTGTTATTTGATGCTTCAACAACCTCATCATCATAACAGTTAAAATTTATAGAAGAAGCATTAACGAAATGGTGATCAAAGAAATTTTTTGATATATCCATTGAAGTAGTCATTCATATTTTTTAAGAGAATTAAGAACTTTAAATAAAATTAAAAAAAATAATCAAAGGTTTCTATAGAAAATAAAAAATAATTTTGATTAAAAAAGTTACAAATTTAGTTATAAAAAAAAATTGAAGATCTCTATAAAAAAATAATTTTGATGGAAAAATTATAAAATTAGTTATGAAAATAAAATAAAAAAAATAATTTAAAAAAATAACAAGAAAAATAAGAAGTAGTAATGTAAAAAAAAACACGAGAAAGAGGGAAAGAAGTAGTAGCACAAAAAAAAAAGGAAGGAACATTTAGTAGCAATACAAAAATAGAGGAAGAGAAGAAGGAAAAAAAAAGAGAAGGAGTACATGAGAGTAAGTATTCTTGGAGTACAAGGAGCATTACTCATTTTGTTTATGCATGCATACAATACTAAATCCTAGACTAAGAGTAAAAAAATAAAGATAAAACACCCAAATTCGTACTTGCAAAATTTATTATTGGCCAAAGTAGTTCCTCAAAATACCAATGAAAATTTAAAATACATCACTCCAAAATTAAAACGTCAGAAAAATTGATCCTCCAAGAAAAATCAGACAAATTGGTCCCTCAAGATTCATGAAAATGGTCAAATTAGTCCATACCAATTAAAGATGTTAGAAAAATTAATCCTCCCATAATAGGAACCAATTTGATCATTTTTATGAATCTATCAACCAAACAATGAGATGCAAGAACCACCACCAACTTCATACCTCAACCAATCACCATACCCATACCAAGACCCTCAACCATATTATGACCCTTACCCACCTTTTGACCCTTACTACCAACCACATAATGAGCCACCCTCACCCTCCTACATTGAGCCATTTCCATACACATACCACGAGCCTAATCCTTACTCATACCCGTTCGAATACCTCAAACAACCACCACCCATTGACCCATTCTACTCATCACAACCCTCTCAACCCCTTGCATCATCTTCTCCTGGTGATATCGCAGACAATTCCATGGTAAAACAAATCCTTGAAGAACTCATGGCACAACAACAAGACTTTTTGTGCATGAAAGAGGAACTCCAACAACTGAAAACTCAGGCCACAATCATCACCACCACCCTCTCCAACATCACTATCACTCTCTCCATCATCACCTTTGACCTCACCACCCTCTCCATCATCACCATCACCCTCTCCACTTCCACATCCACCACCACATGAGGAGCCAGAGTTCCCCGTTATTGAAGAGAATCAGGATCTAGAGCAATTGGATTGGGAGACATTGAAGTCCATGGTGGAGGAACTAGCTGGGGAAGTTGAGGAAGAGCCAGATGTGGAGATAATCTATGAGGACCCTCCACCTCTACTCGGCACAGTGACAGACACTTTTTGTGCGGAAGAGAGTTCTTTGGGTGTTGGAGTCGCTACAGAGACTCCCTCACTGGAAGACATTGACGAGGCATGCAAGGAAGAAGTCAAGGATTCCACCCCCTCGTCCCTTGTTGTTTCGAGGCCATCATTGGGACCTTTCCCATTTGCTCTTGGGCCTCATGTACGCTCTTCTCAAGACGGATGCTCAACTTCTTACTCTTTGTGGGGTGCCGGTATCTTCTCGAGTTCGAGATTCTTGGAAACTAATTGTTTTTATCTCTGTTTTTCCTAACCCTTCTTGTGAGGACTTTCATCCCTCCTCACTTGAACTTGTTTGTTTTAGGGATGCTTTTTGCAGGAGTGGTTGGTGTGCTCCAGAAGGCTATTTAAGGACCAAAACTCATGGTTCCCGAAATAGGAAAATGATCATTCTCCTTGGAGTGGTTCACTTCTTATGGGATCCAGGTGGAGGCGTGGAAAGCATACCATGGTGGAAATTGCTGGATCAATTCAAGCATAAGCCACCTTGAGAGTAGCCGGCCTAAACGTCCAACTTAGGGACGTAAAACCAAAGTGCTGAGTGGGAGACAACCCATCATTTACATTTCAAAGAAGGGAAATACAAGAAGTGGAGACGGGGGAGCCGAAGTCCGCGAATTATGCAACCTGCAAGAATCCTACACGACAGGACCGCCCAGACGGTTGTCATGACCACCCAGGCAGTCTAAGCAGTTAAAAAAAGAGATGTTGGACTTGAAGACTTGGGATGAGCACCGTACCACTTTCCACTGCACATCATTGTGTCACTGAGGATAGTGACAATTCCAAAGTGTGGGGAGGTTGGTACACCTTCACATTTTCAGCACTTTATTTCCTTTTTATTTCCTTTCATTTTTATATTTTTAGTTGTTTAATTTTAATTTAGTGTGATAGACTTGGTTAGCTGGTGTTCTTGGATTTGTTTTGATGGTAAATTAGTAGTTAATACATGTTTTCTGAGTTTTGTTTTGAACTTATAATTGTTGGCATTTAAATTGAGTTTTGTTTCTTAAATTTTGAGCATTTAAATTAGGTTGATTGCATGCTATGAGTGCTTCTTTCACCCTTAGCTTTTGAGCCTTTTGTATCATATTATTTGTTGATTGTGAGCACACACACACAGGTACGCCGATCCAGGACTTGCCGAATAGCTAATTCTTCTTTGCTTGGTATAGATGATTGATTCATGTTTGTTTTTGTTTAGCCCACTGCCATATAGACCTACCCTATGTATTTACCCTTGTTTAGCCCATTTGAGTCTTATTCCCCATTTGTTCACAATTTAGCAACAATACAAGTCTTTGGTGAAAAACAATGATTCCCCTGTGGAAATTAATTGAACATGGTTTGTTGTGCATTTTGATTGGGGGTTTGTGTATTTTGATTTGGTTAATTGGGGATTCTTATACATATTTGTAAAGAGCAAGAAATCGGGTAATTGGTGGGGGTCAAAGCTGTTTGTTTTTATTTTGTTTTGTATAGAAAATTTATTTTCAGATGATGTTTTGTACAGAAAATTACAGATTCTGAAATTAAAATAAAATAATAATAATAATAATAATAATAATGGTAGTGAAACGTGAGAAGGAAAGGTTGAATCACGTTCCAACTATAAATCCTGTTTCTGAAAATTACTTAAAAATAAAGATCAAGTATAAACTTGTCTTGCACAACGGAAACGATTGTTAGTAAATAAACAGAAACTTAGCCTATAGACAAGGCTATTGTAGATCTTGAAAATATATTTACTTTCAAGGTCTTCTAAATAATAAAGGTTATAATTTTAACCTTCAACACTTAGTCTAATGATGATGATGATTTCGCAATATGCTATATGATGTGTATGCAATGATAAATTGTAAAAACAATTAAATAAAGAGAAAGGGAAGAGAGAGAGCACACACAGTCTTTTTATACTGGTGGCAACGTGCCTACTCCAGTCCCTAGGATTCACCTGAGAGTTCACTATCACCACCGCAACTAGGTGGACTTTCTTGCCTCTGCAACACCACAAATGACTTCAACCTGCACCTTCACCAAGGTGATTAACTGCCTTTGAAAACCACAAAGGACTTCACTTGCACCAACAACTAGGTAACTAACTGCCTTTGACAACTACAAAGGAATTCAATCATTGCCTTCAACACCGAAGGACTTTCTACCCTTGCCTTAGACCCTCTAACGACTTCTTGCCTTACAAAAATAAGGACTTTGTATAAAAGATGTGGTTTTTACCAATCAAGAACTTAGATGCAACTATGTTTGAACCTTGATGGATTTTTCTCTCAAGGAAATAACTAGCAAAGCTAGGATAAACAAATAAAGCTCACTATTTTAAGAATTACAACCTTTACCCAAATAAAAATAAGAACTTGAGGTTTAGAGGTTGAAGATAAAGAGAAAATAAGGATTCAATTCGGCAGCGTTTTGACACTTGTAAGCTTGGGTAGTCTCTTGAATTCTTGGGCATTGAGGTCTTGTATATATAGGGAAAACACCCTACAAATTTTGAAAACCATGTCTTGATCTCCACCCTTGATTTGAATTTGTAATCTCTTGATCCAATGGTGAGAATTCCTTGATATGATTTGAAATTTGATCTTCCAAAAATATAAAAATCAAATAAGAGGAAGTTTCATCTTGGCCATTGATTCAAATAATTCCATTTAATCCAAATGTTATTATTTGATCTTAAATATGGAAACTTTGTAACCAAGTATTTGAAATAAGGAAACTTCATCTTGGCCCTTGAATTTGAATTGTGCCTTGATCTTGTGGTGTGCATTGCTTCATCATTTTTTCACAAAATCTTGCAAAAATGCAAGCTTGTTTTGCGCCTCTTTTGGAGAGAGAAAGACTAGGTTTTTTAGCTTTTCTTGCTCCACAAGTGTGCCTCTATGTTGGTACGAATTAGGATTTCACAATTTCTCATTTTTTGAAAATCCTAAATTACCAAACATGGTCTTCTAGGGAATCTTCTGAATGTAGATTCTTGAATCTTGAATATTCTTGAATCCTGAATATTGAGGCTTGAGATTCTTCTGGAATCTTGAGATTCTTCGGGATCTTGATAGAGTCTTCAGGAATTTTCTAGAATCTTTACAGAATCTTCGGGAATCTTCTAGACTTGAAATTCTTGACAGAATCTTCTGAGGTCTTCTAACTTCGTATAGAATCTTCAACAGAATCTTCTGGTCCCGCATGGAATCTTCAGGGAATCTTGTAGATTCATATAGAATCTTTTAGGAGACTCACAGAATCTTTTTAAAGTGTCCATAAAAATATTCTATTACTTAAATGCAAAATATATTCTAGAATAAATTCTAGATAATTATTTTTATTTAATCATTTGCATTTAATTCTCCATACAAGATCTTTCTAGATTTCCCACACATATATATATTTCGAAATTATTAATCAAATTTGTGTAAAATAGAGATTTGATTTTGATTCCCTATTTTATATATAATTTTCGAAATATATGTATATATATATTGTGCATGAATATTTAAATAGAGATATTTGATAAAGAAGATTCTCTATTTAATTTCATGTATTTTCCATAATTAACTTTTAGGAAATCATAGAGTCTTCCAACCAAATTTTCCTTAATTAGAAAAGCTTTGACTAGGTCTTCAAAAATTAGAATAACTTGTATTCCAAGCATGTATCTTTGCGCCACTTTTGGTCTAATTGTTGCCAAGATGTGTCTTTTTATTTTGTCAAATAAATTAGATCCTAAAACACACTTAACAAACCATTAGTCCAACCAAATTAAAACTTTTATTTTAATTTAGAATTTTATCATTTAAAACCTTCAATGATGAGGTAAAAGGTTCTTGGAGCTAACAATTAATAATAATAAAACGAAAAAATAAATAAATAAAAAAATAAAAAAAATTTCAGAATCTATTTTAATTGGTTTTATTTTTATAAAAAGGGTTTAGTGACTTTTTGTACATAGTTAAAGCCACTTGTTTGGGTTACAGATGTTGTGGGTTTATGAGTTTGGTTCTTGGTTGATTTTAGTCTGGTTCTTGGGTGATTTACTCTTTGACTCTGTAAACCATGAGATTTTAATTTTCACACTAGCTCACATTCCCATAATTTCCCCTACCTGTACCATGGCCCCATTACAACCCTTCTACATGTTTCATAATGCACTGAGTATTGAATTGAGAGGCTATTTACATCCTTAGCAAGTCTATGGAAGAAGCGTTAGTGTTGTGTGTTTTGAGGGTTTAGCCTATACACTTGAGTGTTAATTGAGTGATACACATCCGTGAGGCTTAGCATGTCTGTGTCATGCATTCACACCTAATTTTACTGCTCATTGCTTGTTTTTGATGAAGTTGCCAACGTGTGTGTAATTACATAATTTATAACTTAGGAACTTGTATTTTCTTGCTAGTTGCTGCTGCCATTTACCATTGCTAACTATGTCTAGGTAGTTAGGTTCCTGTAACTTTACTCGTGTTTCTTTTGTTTGCTGGCTTTGTTAAAACTCTGTGCCTGTTGCTTGGTTCTCTTTTGCATGAGGACATGCAATTGTTCAAGTGTGGGGAGGTTGATAAACCAAGTTTTCATACAATTTTCCCCCCATAATTTGAGCAATTTCGTGCTCCTAATTGTATATAACTTGGTTTCTAAAGCAGGATTTAATTTACATTATCTCTTAGAGTATTAGTACCAATTTGCGTATTAATTACTCTCTTTGATGCCGCTTGTGCTTTTGATATGTTTAGTTTCAGTGTTGTGGCTATTTCAGGGACAGGTAATTAAAAAAATGCATTGGATTTGCACTACAAGCTAAGTTAAAACAAGGTTCTGGAACTTCAGCAGCAGATGGACCGCCTAGGCGGTCATAAACTAGCAAAAAGGAAGCACGCGCCAAAGCCCACCGCCCTAGCGGTCAAGGGACCGCCCAAGCGGTCCTTTAGCAACTCATTCTCCATGCGGCGCTGTTTTACTTGGAGCGCTCGGGAATTACAATTATAAAAGGTGTGTTTTAGGTTAATTAGGGATAATCTTTCATTCTATTCTTCCCTAGGGGAGGAGAAACATCTCCTCTCTTCTCACATATTTACTTTTCTCTCTAACTTTTCATAGGAATTAGTGAAGGTGTATTTGTGCACGAGAAGGGGGGGTTGAATCGTGCAGGTTTTTAAAATTCGCTTCTGAAACTTTTCTAAGAAAGTTATTTGACTCAGAAAGAAGGTTTAAGAGTTAGCAGCGGAATGAGCTTTCTGAGAAGGTTAAGGTTCTGAGAACTTTAACTCTCTGAGAAAGTTCCTTTCTGAGAAGTTTAAGAGAAGGTTTTGAATTTATTGTCTCTTAACCTGTTTCTAAGCTTAATTAGATTGATTACTTTGATTTAAGAACGAATTAAAGGTGTTGGTTAAGTTTCACGAAAATAAGAGTTTAAGGAAGAGAATCTTAACACAAGGAAATTTTTATACTGGTTCGGTTTTAACTAACCTACTCCAGTCCTCAACCTTGAGTTGAGAGTTCTTTAGATATTCTTCTTATCGTGCCTTCTCAGACAACATTGCCTTTACCTCGTAAAGGACTTTCACCACTTCACAATCTTGAAATGGATTTTCCTTGCCTCCAACACTAGAGGACTTTTCTTGCCTTAACTTAATTAAGGACTTAACCTTGCCTCAAAATCGAGGACTTAATTGCCTTAAACACTTAAGGACTTGAACTTTGCCTCAAACAATAGAGGACTTGAAACTGCCTTCAAAACAGCGAAGGACTTAGCGTTTTACGAGTGTAGTTTGATTTCGAAAATAACTACTAAGATTAAGATACAGACTTTGATTTCTCTTAGTAGACTTCTAGATTTAACTTACAAACGTAAGAATTTACACCAATACAAAGCTAGAAGATTTTTCGCAAAGCTTGAAGAGCAATTTAATTAAAATTTGTCTTTCTGAGAAAGTTCTAAGTTTTCGCAAATGATTTTCAATTCAGCAGAGTTTTTGCACGTTTAATCAAGTGTTTTTGGCGCAAGAATTTCGTCATCAAACTCTGGAATTGAACTCATATATATAGGCATTAAAGAGCCGCGAAAATAGAAGCTTTCACTTTGCTGATGTGGCTGTGTCTGGCTCAGAACGGCTCCCTGCTACAATCAGCGCGAAATGAGGAACTTTTCTGACTTGTACAGTGCGCGTGTTCCCACTTCCTTGGCTTGTTGTAACGAGCTTTCCGAGAGTGTTTGTAGAATCCATTGAGTCTTGACACTTGGTTGCTTCTGAGTCCAACTTTCTGAGAGTTGTACGGACTTCTGAGGCGAACCTTCTGAGAAGGAACCTTTCTGAGAACCATCAGAAGCAAGGTTTTCTGAGACCCTTCTGAGGCGACAGTGTTCTTCTCTCAGAATGATACTTTCACCTTTTGCGTTTCTTGAGCATCCTTTCTGATGTCTTTTACGCTATGATTTCCTCTTTTAATACACAAGGTTACTCGTTGTTTGCTTTGATCTTGCTCAAGGAGTTGCAAAATTTTACGCTTTCTGAGACACTTAGCACACATATTAGTAATCCCTTAAGTAAAATTTTATACTTATGGCTTACTTTGTTATCATTAAAACTTTCTAAATCTCTAAGAGAAATACTTCAATTTCTCTCAGAAGGATTCTGGAGCTTACAATTAGGATTTTTGCTTCCTTGCTCTCTAGGATTACACCTTGACTTGATAGAGTGACACTGTCAATCTCTTTTGGTGTTCTTCTACTCCCTTGGTATTTCCTTTAATTCTTTCTATTGTAATTTCGTTTCAATTCTGGATTTTGAGAGTTCTTGTTGAATCTTTCCCTCGTTTTATTTATCTACATCTTTTGTTTCTCTTTATTGAATTACTCTTTTGTTGAATTTCGGTTCTATCAATACAAGTTTTCACCCTTCTCTTCATAGCATTTTATTCATTTTAATTTCCGTTAATTTATTTCTTGCTTATTTATATTTTAATTTATTTATTTAATTTCTAAAATGCTCGGTTAATTTACCCAAGTGTTGCATGTGATTAAAAGTGTTTGAATGAGTTGAGGTTCGGGTTGTTGTTTTAAAATTGCAATTGCGTAAATTTCTACACTGTTTAATTTCTTGGGAAAATTTTTAAGAAATTAAATAGTGACTGTGAGTGCATTATTATCTGGCTTAAAATTAGGCTCTGGTGATAGTGTATGGTTGGTGTTGAGCGTATTAGTCAAAATTGGTTAATGTGCAAAATACCATAGGAGTTTATTTGAGCAACTCGATTGTATTGATGAGGTTGGTGTAGAGCTGTGGAGTTTGATCTAGGGATTGAAAATTCATTTCCCTTAACTCTATCCATAGCGAATTCTAGGCGATTTTCTTGTGAACCGCCCGCTTTAATCAAAATTGATTAAATTGGCACCAATCAATTGCAATTCAGTTTCTCTAAGGACCTATGATTCTTATTCTCACATAAATCACTTGTAGCACTGCTTTTGAATTTATTTTCTTAATTATTTGCTTCCCTGTTTATTTATAAAACTCAAAACTAAAAACTCCCTTGTTATTTGTTGCTACGGTTGAGTTTAATATTTGCCACACAGATTCCTTGAGAGACGACCTGAGTTGTTCTTACCACTCGCTACCAAGCTTGTGTTGAGGTTTATTCAGTAAAACTTTTTTTAAAAATCTTTTTTTCTAATTGCACAGAGTACCAGAGAAGTAACGACGCTTCGGTGCTCTGTCACTCATCCTTACATACATCTCCCATTAGTGACTTTCCCTTAGCTCCATCACCAAAGCGCATTGTTCTTTCCTTCTTAGGATTGAGATTTTTGAACCAATGCTTGCTTCTGGTCATGTGCCTTGAGCTGCCACTGTCCAGGTTCCAATGCTCATCTTGGTGTGTAGCAGTACTTGTTGATGCACCTCTTTTGTCTCTGATTCTGTTTCAAGTATAAATTCCTCATTAGCCATGAAACATGCACTGGCTTCATCTTCTTCTTGAGAATAGGAGACCTTCGCTTCTGAGTTGCTCCAAGTTGCAACCATGTCTTTTTTCTTATTAGGAAAGAACTTCTTCTTTCCACCCTTGTTCTGAGGGCAGTTAGTCTTGAAGTACCCCTTCTCACCACATCCACAACATGTAGCTTCTAAGACCTTTATTTTTCCTTTTCTATCTTTCTTGATCCCAGTATCCTTCCCCTTTCTTGGTCTGTTCTTCCATGCCTTATCATCTTACACACCAGCATGGAGATGTCTTCACACTCAGAATCTTGCTCGGATTCCACTTCTGAATCTAATATCTCAGAAGCCTTTAAGGCCTTGGAAGGCTTCTTCGAGGAACTTTTCAGAGCAAGACCCTTCTGAGGTTTTGAGGAAGAGGCTTCTAGCAAGCCTTTAAGTTCTATCTCATGGGTTCTGAGGGACCCAAATAGAATATCGAGACCATGTTGGTTTAAGTCCTTCGCTTCTTAAATGACTGTTACTTTGGGTTGCCACTTAGAAGAGAGACTTCTTAAGATCTTTCTTACCATCTCAACATTTGAGTAGGTACTTCCCAGAACCTTCAGTTGGTTGATGATATGAAGAAATCTTATTGACATGTTGTCAATAGTTTCATCCAGCAGCATGCTGAATGATTCGTACTTGTGCACTAGCATGGAAACTTTTGTTTCCTGCAGTTGATCGTTTTTTTTTTGTGTAGCATGTGCAGCCTCTCCCATATTTGTTTTGCAGTATCATAAGACACGATCTTGTCATATTCCACCTTTGGCAACACATAGAGGAGAATGTACTTTACTTTGAAATTCATCTGAATTTTATCTTTAATTTCCTGAGTCCATCTGTTCTCAGGAATCCTTCTGACGAATGTTCTTTGAGGTGGTTGGAGTGCTCCTGGAGGGACCATTGCTAAAGTTTGAGCGGTATGATCTACAATTATCTCTGTTGGCTCATAATCTTCGTTTTCAACAATATTCCACAAGTCCAGACTTGTGTACTTGATGAATAGTGTCATCATATCGCGCCAATAATCAAAATCGTCCCCATGGAACCTGGGAGGCCTATTGATAGATGCACTATCAGCTACGAAAGCCCCTTGTGAACCCATCTTCCTTGGATCGTTTTCCTTAACACTGTTAAGTGCTCAACCCCTAAGGCCTGAGCTCTGATGCCAATTAAAGGTGTGTATATGCACGAGAAAAGAGGTTGAATCGTGCTTGAGATTTAAAAAAAAATTTCAAAAAAGATTTTCTTTGAAATCACTTCTTAGAAGTAAAGCCTTCTATGTTGCAGCGGAATGGTTTCTGAGAGGGTAGAGCTTTTGAGAAACTTTGCCTTCTGAAAATAATAACCTTCTGAGTAAGTGAGAAGGGATTTTCTAAGAGTGTTTTTATAAGACTTCTTACTTACTTAAATTAAGATGAGAAGGTTAATTTTCACAAACAGTTTCATAACAGTTTATCATAAAGTAAAGAGATTAAGGAAAAGAGAAAATCACACACAAGGATTTTTATACTGGTTCGATTTTAACTTAACCTACTCCAGTCCTCAACCTTCAGTTGAGATTTCGTTAGATATTCTTCTTATCGTGCCTTTTTAGACAGCCTTACCTTTACACCCATAAAGGATTTTCACCACCTCACAACTCGAGGGGGATTTCTTTGCCTCTAACAGTTGAGGACCTGTTTGCCCTTAACTTAAGGACTTTAATGCCTCACAACTCAAGGACTTTCTTTGCCTCACAATCTGAGGACTTTCAATGCCTCCTAACTCGAGGACTTATGGTTTTTTTACAAAGAGAGTTTTCTTTGAATAAAAACACTATCAAGATCTTAGTCTCAGCTAAGTGTTACTCTTGATAGACTTCTAGAAATAACTTACCCTAAGGCAAAAATAAAACAGTAATGAACTAGAAGATTTTACAAAGTTACTTCTCAATTCTGAGAGGTCCTTCTAAGAAGGCTTTCAAAGTTTTTCACAAATCGGATTTCAATTAAATAGAGTTTTAGCACTTTGATTCATTGTGATTCTCACTAACGAACTCATGCATTCTTCTTCTATTTATAGATTCGAAATCCGTTGAGTTTTGAAAGCTTTTTGAGCGGATGTGGCTTTGTGCAGACTTAGATCCACTTCAGAACGGCTCCCTGCAGTGCCAGCGCAAATTGTGGAGATTTTCATACTGTGCACAGTGCACGACTTCCAATACTCCTTAGAGAACGTTTTGAGCTTGATGAGAATGTTCCAAGTGTTTTGTGTCCTGAGACTTGATCACTTCCAGAGAGTGCCTTCTGAGTGAGGTACGTCTTCTGAGTGATGAACCTTCTGAGTGAAGGGTCTTCTGAGTGAAGGTCCTTCTAGGAGGTAGTCTTTTTGAGAACCAAAGTTTCCTACTGCCTTCTAAGAGGCTTTTTGAGTTTAATTTTGTTCTTTTTTCAGAAGTGCATTTTCACCTTTGCTTTTGAGACATCCTTTTTGAGTTCTTCTGAGCATTGAATATATCTTGAATTCCGAGATTACTTGATGCAATTTTTATGTCTCACTTGAATGGATGTTATCTTCTCATTAATTCCTCTGAGTAAACACTTAGCACACATATTAGTTTTCATCAACCAAAATCTTTAACTTTTAACTTAAGGTTGTTATCATTAAAACATTAAATTGCATAAGAGTAATTTTTAAAACTTAATTACTCTTAGAAAAGGTTCTGGAGCTTATATTTGTTTCACAATGTTGCCACAGTGGAGAAACAACTCAAAAGGTAGAATTCAATAAGAAGATGATTCCAACCTCAACCAAGTTATAAGGACAAGCATGAGAGGGATGAAACATCCTCCTCAAATTCAAATCCAAATCCAAACAAAGAAAAAGAGCAAATTAAAAGGTCTAACTCTCCCCCTAAACAAAGTACTAGAAATGTGAAGTGCTTAGATGTTTGGGTAGGGGACATTATGCTTCAAATTGTCCAAACACGAAGGTGTTCATTCTCAAAGATAATTGTGAATATTCTTGCCAATTAGAGGCTAGTGAAGAGGAGAATGAAGATGGAGCAAGTGAAGAAGAAATTCCAACATTTAAAGATGACTTCCAAATTTTTAGAAGGCTATTGGGAAGTCAAATCAGAGAACTAGATGATTCCCAAAGAGAAAACATCTTCCATACAAGGTGCTTAGTCAATGGGAAGGTATGTTCTTTAATTGTTGATGGAGGAAGTTGTACTAGTGTTGTTAGGGGCGACCATGGCAATATGATAAGACAACAATATATGATGGATTGTCATCAATTGGAGATTTCAACATCAAGAGCACTGAGCTAGACATTTACAAAGCCATCAATGTGCCAAGAGGAGGGATTGTCATCAATTCTTCCAAGAACTGGTATGTTTCTCTTCATGTTTCTGAAACAGAGGTGGTAAAAACTTTGGGTGAAAGACGAGATTTGAGGTTGCAAGACACTGCCAGACCTCTTCTTTCAAACAAAGCTAAGGGGATTTTATCAATAATCCACTTTCACATTCTTCTAAGGATTGGAAGTACAAATTTTGTTACCACCATGGATGCAATGCTTTTATATTGCATTTTAACAAAAAAAAAAGGTGGACCTTCCAAAATTAATTATTTCACACATGTTGGAGGCTATTAGTGTTGGAAGGAAAAGGCATAGAGCACTACCATATGGCATGGTGATCACTGCCATAATGAAGCAAATCAATTATCCACTGGAGAAGGAAACTTTCATCGAACCACACAAGGTGCAGAGTTCTCTGCTCTCACCTTCAAAGATATAGAGAAAGGTCCTTCAAAAAGAAAAAGAAAAGAACCGGAGAAGAAGACTAAAACAATAACCACTTCTAAGAAGCAAAAGGTGGTTGTTGAAGTTTCTGAAGAGTCACCTAAGTCCAAAAAGGTGAAGACTCCCAAGAAGAAAGTCACACCAAAGAAGAAAACTCCCTCAAGAAGGAGGAAGAAGACTCCAACCCCAGAAACATCAGAAGAAGAAGATACATAAGCATTTCTCACAACTTCTGATGAAAAAGAGGAAGAAAAAAGTCAGAAACCCCCTTCAGAAAGCTCATCATCAAGTGATGACTCTCCACTAAAAGGCCTGAGAAATTGCCTTTTAGAAGAAAAGAAAAGGAACCTGCAGCTAAAGGAATCCTATTCAAAGAGCCAAGGATTGAATCTTCATATGAGTCTAGTAGTGATGAAGATGGTTTGACTCTTAGAGCCATCAGATTATCGAAAACTGAAGCTGCACAAAAAGAAATGGAGGAAGTTTAGAGAAGGATGGGAGCAACCTCATCTCATCAAACTCAGTTAAGTCTAGATAGAGGAGCTCTAATCACTAGACCACATGAGGTAATGCCCCTAGCTCATGCATCTCTTGGAAGAGTCCTCCACCCCATTAAGATGAAACACCTCCAAAAAGAAACAAAAGTTTCTGAATCAATTTCTGAAAGGCCTTATGAAGAGGAGATCTACAAAAACATTCCTGATATATGCTCAGAAATTGTTGAGGAAGCTGAGGAAGAAGAAAGAAATCAAGATGAAACATATGCTACAAAAACAGTTTCTGAATCTGTAGGAGAAAAAGAGGTGGATGCATCCAAGCTAGCTGCAGAATCATAAACAACAACAATTCCACAAGTTTCTGAAGCAGCAACAGGAACTCTTGATTCAGAAACACATTCTGAACAAGAATTCATTTCTCCTACCTCTCTCACAAATAAGTTTTCTAGTTGTACTTTTCAATCCCCTATATCTGCAGTGAAAAGTAACTGGAAATCCTAACTCAACCCTCTTCTCTCATCACCATTATCATCCAAAATAATTCTTGTCTCAACCACACCCAAGAAATCCTCTGTGGTGATCACAGAACTACCCTCAGATACATATCAGAAACTCAAACCACACATATACCATCTTCAGAAACCATACCAGAAACCACACACACTCAACCACTATCCTCACAGACCACAGAACCTATCACTATACCAGAGACAACACAACAAGCTACTACAACACAACCACCCATCTCCACTCCATTCACCACCACATCCCCTACCTTCACCTTCACTCAATCACCTTTTCATTCTCAAAAACCATTAACCCCTGCATTCACAGCTACAAAAAACCTCTCACCACATTCCCTTCTTATCCCTTAACTCACAAGAAATCCTCGCCTCCATTCCCACACAATCTACCACTGTCACCACTCATTCCAAACCTCCAGAAACCTCATCATCCACATCATATGCTCTCAGAATAAATCTGGTTCTGCAAAATCAAAGATAATTGGCAAGACAAGATAGACTTGAGGCCAACATGAATGAAGTCAGAGAACAACTCAGAAACCATGAATCCATCCTTCTCAAGATTTTGGAAATCTTAGAGAAGAAGCAAATGGTAAGGTCACATGGTAAGCTTTTGTGCATTTTTTTCTTTTTGATGATGCTAAAAGGGGGAGAAGATTATGAGAAGATTTATGGGATTGAAGAAATAAAATTTCAAAGAATTACATCAGAAAGGGGGAGCTATCAGAAAAGGAAGCTTAGAATTGATTCAGAAATTAGGTTCAGAAAGGACAAGGAGGCTCAGAAGTCAAGAAAAGCTCTTTTTGAGGGGGAGCATATCATTAAAACATATTAGATTCATAGCATGCATGTTCTGTAATCATTTTCATTGTTTAAATTATATGAGTTCTAATGTGTCTTATGTGAAATATCTGAAATTTGCTATGTTTTTATAAATGAAATTTAAATTCACATTTCTTGGCAATAACTTAATGCACAAGTAACATCACTGTTTATTTTATCTAATAGAAGAAGAAATTAATAAGTTCTGAACTTAAATAACTAAGTTTCTGAACTTAATAAATTCTTCATAAAATTATTCCAAGAAAATATTTCTTCAAATTGATTTATCATCATCAAAAAGTGAGAGATTGTTAACTCCAGAACCCTTCTAAGATAAAATTAAGAAATGGTTTTGTATACACTTAGTGTATTGATGAGAAAAATCAATTTAACTTATATTTTGTTAGAATTAGTTAATGTTTGTTACTAAGTTTCAAGATCGAGCATTTGCACAAGAGAATGGTAAATTAATTCATACATACATTGTCACAAATGTGCTCCTATAAAAATTTTAATTTTATAGAAGTATGAGCTAAATTTTACTAAGTCATTTTCGTGATCAAGAAGGCAGTTTCTGAACTCAATTTCTGAAGTTCAGATGAATATTTCGCACAAGACTAAATTGGAATAAAAAATAGCACATACAAGGATCAAATACAAGCATTCAATTCATTCAGAAACAAAGCAATGAAGCCTAGCCAAGGATCAGGAACCGCACATTCAGCCACGATGAAGCCGAAGCTTTCTGGAAGATAAAACAGTGTTTATAATTTCAAACACTCGGAATCATTTGGTTCTCATTTTGTGCGATTACAACAATGTATCCCATGGGAAATATGGGTGAAATCTCATAGATGATTTATTTATAATATCCTTGAATCATCTGAAACATCCTCTGACACAAGACAGTCCTACACACGATCTGAGTTGAATTCATGGAGAATATTCTCTGGAAAAGCTCTCCAATCACTACTTTACAACTCAGGAAGAATGGTGAATGAACAAATATACACTCCACTAACTAATTGAGTCTCCAACTGATACAAGGCTCATTCCATCTCTATTTAAGGAAGCACAAATAAAAGAAAACAGCAAGAAAAAATCGAACAAGCATTCAATCTCAATTCAAAGCAATCGTTCAACCTTCAGAGGCTATTTTCATTCATAGTTTTTACTTTCTGAAGTTGTATTTCATCCTTTAACACTTCTTGTAACTTACATATATATCTTGACTGTTCTTGGATTTAGATTCAAGTGAGGTTCAAACACATTCTCATATCAAAACCTATTTTGTGCCTTGTTAGAGATTGAGAAAACTCAAAACAGCTCTCAAACACTTTTAGAAAATCTGTCTTAGGGATTAGGCAGTAGAAAGCTTGAAGAGGCTACTTTAAAAGCTACTTGTAAATTCCAAAAATTGAAGATTGGTGAGGGAGCTTGGAGAAGCTCAAAGATAAAAAATACTTGGATCTCAGCCAGAGAAGACAGTGCAAGAATATCTTTATAACTTGGAGAAAGTTCAATCTTAAGGATTGAGAACTGGATGTAGGCATTATTGGCCGAACCAGTATAATTTCTGTGTGTGATGTTTTGCCTTTATATCATGTTTACTTCTTGAGAAAGTCATTTATCCAAGTTTCTGAAATTGATTTATGAAGTTTCCAAAAAAACCTTTCTAAAGAGATTTCTGAATCATTTCTGAAATCATCTTGAAACATCTTTCTGAAAAACTTTTTGAAACATCAAACCTTTCTGAAAATTTCTGAAAACTAACAGTTTCTGAAGAAGTGATCTTTCTGAATATGTTTTGAAGAAATTAAACTTTTTCTGAAAAATTTCTGAATACTTTCTTAAGTTTCTAAAGTTAGTATTTTATTGTCTTGATTATAATTGATTGCTATACTAACCAATTCCGCTGCCAGTATAAGTTTACATACTTGATAGCTCTTTGGTTGAAGTTTTCAGTTATATTTTTAAAACAAGTAAAAAGCTTGTGTGCATGACTCAACCCCCCCTTCTTGTGCTCATTTACACTATCAACACTTGCAGGAGTAAATGGTACACCAAGGTTGAGGTCTCTAAATTTCTCTAATAGTTCACCTTCCTTTACCATCATGTGAGATACCTTAATCTTCTTCCTACTTAGGGCATCAGTGTCCATTCTAGGGAGGTAGTTCAAACCAAAGTCATAATCCTTCAGAAATTCCATCCACCTACGCTAACACATGTTTAGCTCCTTCTGATCAAAGAGGTATTTCAAACTATTATGATCAAAATATACTTCAAATCGCAAACCATAAAGGTAGTACCTCAATATTTTCAAGGCAAACATAACCGCAACTAACTCCAAGTCATGGGTTGGATAGTTTGCCTCGTGTGACTTCAACTATCATGATGCATATGCCACTACTTCGCGATGTTGCATCAGTACACATCCAAAGCCCTTGCCTGAAGCGTCGTAGTATACTTTGAAAGGTTGCTTCGGATCTGGTAGCACCAACACTGGGGTGCATGTTAACTTTTTGTTTTAGCTCTTTAAAGCTATTTTCACACTCATCAGACCTTATGAACAGAACATTCTTCCTTGTCAGGCATGTTAGAGGTTAGGGACGTCAGAATGGGCTAAGCCCGTCGGGTCGGACTGTTTAGCCTGCCCAAATTGGCGGGCTGCGCTGCAATTTTAGGTCTGTCATTTTCAAAAAGCCCGTTTAGCCCGCCCTGCTTTACCCATGGGCTAAACGGGGCGGAGGCCCGCTTAGCCCGTCTCTTTTTTTCCTTAATTAAATGAAGGGTAAACCCCTAGATCGGTCCTTGACAATTTTAAGGATGGACAAGGTAGTCCCTGACATTGAGAAAGTGACAACTGAGCCCCTGACAATGTCACTTTTCGGACATCCGTTCGTCCCTAAACTGATTCCGTCAGACGTGACAATAAGTAGGCCAAAATGGTCCCTGACAATCAATAAATAACTCTAAATGCTCCATAACATTTTTACCACGCTGGACAATTTAATCCCTTAAAATATGAATTTGTATGTGCCCACTACCTTAAATTAGGAGATGTAGCCTTACTGAAAAATAATTTTGGATGTGAATCAAATTAATATTTCATTTTATTACTTTTATCCAAATGAATGAAAAAACATAAGACAAAAATTCTAAGCATGAAGTACCCAAGTATAATCACAATGAGGAATATATTATGTCTTCTGACTTTGATTGTAATGTTGCATTTAGAGGTTCTTTAATCGTAATTTAGACTACAAATAACTATTATAGCACATGCATTGCTCATACTACTAAAGTAATATCATTGTAGCAACATTATATTATAAATGGGCTAATTCTGAAGGCTTCAAAAGAAATTCATCGTAGTGGTTATATTTAATAAAGAACAGATATGTAGAAATAAACACTACCAAACATATTAGACCCCTTAGCAACCGAAGCGGGGTCAAAGGGCGGTGCTTTAATCTACTATCTGATTTGAAAGTGATTTTTACTTCCATCTTCTTCAAGGAACTATTGAAAAATCTCCCTTCTACAATAATGTGTTTTAATTTTATTGAATAATTCCAAAAATTATGGACAAAAATAATAGCAAGTATAACAAAAATAATATAAATGCACATTATTTACAATAAGCTAAATGGTTAGCATCCAATGTACGTGATAAGTTCCTCTCAGATTCAGGAAAACAGCAATATAAGAACATTCACTTGGTTGAAAAAGCTCCATTACAAGAGTTGGAAAATAGCATATTAAAGCTTCTGGTTTAGTGTATGAAAAACAAATGGTTTATTTTCAATGAAAGGTTTTTCAGATCAAAATATTTTTTCTCTTCTTCTTAGCTTCAAAAATTAAACAAAACAGCAACACTAGATCAGAAGCAGCAAAATAAACAAAGCAGAGTAAACAAATTTATTCTCTCAATTTCATTAACAAAGCAGCAACACTAGTTATATTTGACCAAAAAAAGTAAAAACTAGAAGATCTTTTGGATATTGATCACATAGATTTTATAAATTGCATTTAATTTTGTTCAAATATTGATCACAAAACATTTCATATTATTTCTTCTTTCCTAGGAAATGAGGCAAATAATGTTAGTGAGTTTTTGAATCTTGGACAGATATTGATTCATATTTTTGGGGACTAAACTATCCAACACGGTAAAAATGTTAGGGATCATTTAGAGTTATTTATTAATTGTCAGGGACCATTTTGGGCTAATTATTGTCACATCTGACGGAATTCATTTAGGGACGAACGGATGTCCGAAAAATGACATTGTCAGGGACTCAGTTGTCACTTTCTCAATGTCAGGGCTACCTTGTCCATCCTTAAAATTGTCAAAGACCGGCTTGGGGGTTTACCCTTAAATCAAATACAAAATACCCACTCACTTACCCATCAAACCAATTACCCAAACCCAATCCCAACAAAATCCAAATGGGGTAGATGAGGTATAAGATCATACACGTTAGTCGTCGCTACAATATAAAATGAGGTAGATGGGGTATAATTCTCCTTTACTGACCAATCATATTAGGTTTTGAAGCCGCCAATACTTCACTGGCCAATCCGATTGAGGATAGAAAGTTATTCTTAATTTAGTTTCTTTTAGTCTTATGCATCAATATCACATCATAACGTTATTAATATGTCACATAAACATAATCAACACCATCCATAATATAATATGACGTATATCAATAATGTTATGCAAGAATAGTAATATAGTATTAGACGGTGAATGGTTAAACAGTAACTCATGAATAGTAACTTATGAATAGTGACCAGTGAATAGTAAACGGTAAATGGTAAATAGTGAACAGTAAAAAGTAAATAGTGAATAGTAAATGATACTTAGTAAAAAGTGAATAGTTAAAAGGTAAGTGGTGAATAGTAAATAGTAAATAATAAATAGTAAAAAGTAAATAGTAAATGATAGATAACGAGTAGTAAATAGTAAATGGTAGATGATGAATAGTAAATAGTAAAAGTAAATACTAAATATAAAATAGTAAATGGTAAATGGTTGATAGTGAATAGTAAATAGTAAAAGTAAATAGTAAATAGTAAATAACAAATGGTAAATGGTAAATAGTAAATAATAAAGAGTAAAAGTAAATAGTAAATAATAAATAGAAAATGGTAAATGATAACTTGTAAATAGTAATGTATGTGCATGAATAGTATGATATGGTGAAATGTTAGTGGTACAACTAGTATATATCCAACCTTGATCAAACTAGTATTTATACGGTGAGGGCCCACACACATGTATAATAGCACAAACCACATAATACCAATAAACCAGCGCGTGTGCCCAAAATCTCTCATTTATACCATCAATTTAACTACATGGCAGCAGTTACGATTTACATTATATCACATTTGATACTGCAATTATTTTTTTAATTAATTTAGAGAGTATCATGGGGTTGAATCATCCATTTCATTTAGTTTGTTTGTCTTTTATCATACACATAAGCCATAGAAATTGTATGGGGATTCATCAAATCACATCATACTGTATTCACAAGTCATATTTGCAGCTGTGGGAAGACTTTTTTTGTAGAGCACATGATGGAATTAAGTGAGACTATGGCTCAGGTAAGAACAGTCTTCATTTTCCCCATTACAGCAGCGTGTTCTTCATGGAGGTTTGCTCACTATGTTTATATAGTTTTATAAATTTTGATATATATCTGTTTTCTAATATAAAATTTTGATATAAAATTAAAAATGTTTTTGCATGTTGCTCATTATTTTAGTAATACTTATTAAATGGGAAAATACCATGATGTGTACTTTATATATATCCATTTATTCAACAAGCCATGTTTAACGTACCCGGATGTGTGCTTTTTAGCAATATTTAAATGTGTGCTTTTCACCTATTTCCTTGTGTGTGTTGTTCCAGTGTGCTATAATACGTTGAGAATGTGTTATTTCATTAGTTTCTTTTTGCTATGAAGCGTAGCGTAAAAATGGAACTTATTTTTTATTTTGTCTGCTAAATTTTTTAATATATAATATATTATTTGCCTACATGCTACATTTTTTTTCTTGTATGTTCTGAGTTGTATGTGTGCTTTTTACCAAAGGTTAATGCATGCTTTTTACCTACATACTAATGTATGCTGCTCACGTGTTTTATAAATTTAACGTGACATATGTATGAATAGTGCACAAATATGTAAATTGGTGGAAAATATGGTATTTTATTAATTCCCGTTTTATTAATTTTTGTATTGTGTTTTTTAATTTATCAATATATAATATATCCTGTTTTTATAAAATCGAAAATGGTTAGCATATTACATTTATTTTTTATGCGTTCTGTATCTAATGTGTGCTTGTTATCAAGGGTTAATGGCTTTACCCACATGCTAATGTGCTGTTAATTTGTTTTATTAATTTAATGTGACATATGTATGAATACTGCACAAAGTAACAATGTGTAATTCTATTAGTTTTATTTTTTTACTATGAAGTGTAAAGTAACAATGGAACCTTTTTTTAATGAGTAAACCCTCAAACTGGTCCCTGACAATTTTCGCGTCGGACAAGTTGGTCCCTAACAATTAGAAATACCCTACCCAGTCCCTCACAATGTCAAACCTCGGACACGCTAAGGTCCCTAGACGGATTCCGTAATGTTTGTCCTACGTGTCAGTCCAGAACAGTGCACTCGTGCTCACTTGGCCATTTAATGCTTGAAATGGCGTCGTTTCGTTAAAAATAATTAACATCAAAAATGTTTGTTGTTGGATTTGAGTCACAAATCACCTCATCATCAGTAGTAAAAGATGTTTAATGTTAATTATTTCTAATGAAACGACGTCGTTTCAAGCATTAAACGGCCAAGTCAGCACGGGTGCACTGTGCTGGACTGATACGTAGGTCAAACGTTACAGAATCCATCTAGGGACCTTAGCGTGTCCGAGGTTTGACATTGTGAGGGACTGGGTAAGGTATTTCTAATTGTTAGAGACCAACTTGTCCGACGCGAAAATTGTCATGGACCAGTTTGGGGGTTTACTCTTTTTTTATTTTCTCTTTTTAATTTTAATATATAATATGTAATTTTTTTGGTAAAATTGAAACATGTGGCATCTTATATTTTAATTTGTTTTTACGTTATGTCCTATATGTCTGAATCTCGTTTACTTTATTTTCCAGGTATGTGCACGCATCGTGTGGCGTACAGGATGGGGAATTTCCGCGAAAGGGGATGTGTTTTTCTTCTCTCACATGTTTTTACGAATCGTACGCTAAGAAAGTTGGATTCACCGTGAGGAAACGTACTACAAAAAAGCGCGACAATGGTGACGAATATCAACAATTAATCACTTGCAGCAGAGAGGGGTGCAGGGGATCAACAGTATCAACGATTGAGAAGACTTTCCCCACATTAGTTGCAAAGTGCATGGCAAGAATATATGCTAGGAAATTCGAAGAGGATAGGTGGGTAATAATTGTCACTGAATTAGATCACACTCACGAATTGAGCCACGAAAATGTGAAATTGTTCAAGGAGAATAGGCAACTTAGCATGCACACAAAGCATCTGATTGAAGTAAATGACGAGGCTGGGGTTAGACCGAACAAAACGTTTGAGTCACTCGTCAAAGAAAGTGGTGGATACTCCGAGCTCCAATTCATTGAAAAAGACGTTAGGAACTATGTGACCAGGAACTTACGAAATGTGGGCGAAGAGGGGGATGCAAAGTCACTGGTAGAGTACTTCAACAGAATGCATGAACAGAATCGCAACTTCACTTTAGAGATTGAGACGGACGATAGCAATAGCTTGAAGAATGTTTTTTGGGCTGATGCAAGAAGTGGAGCTGCACATGAGTATTTCGGTGATGTAGTGTCTTTTGACACCACATACAACACAAACAGGCACGTATCAAACCTTTTTTAAGCATTACATTTTTTTAAGGAAGGCTTTCACCCATTTATAGCATACACACATTATATATGACAAACATTTACATGTCTATACACGTTCCTACATGTGTGCTCAGGAACGGGATGACTTTTGGGTCGTTTGTAGGTGTGAACCACCAACGAAATTATGTGTTGCTTGGTTGTGCACTGCTTCAATCATAAGACACTGAGACGTTTGTATGACTATTCAATGCATGGGTCAAGTGTATGGATGGGAAACATCCATCCGGCATATTGACCGATCAAGCGGGTGCAATGAAGAATGCAATTGAAATTGTTATGCCTACCACACGGCATAGATGGTGTATTTGGCACATACTGAAAAAGATCAAGGAAAAATTATGTGGATACAAGATGTACAAGGACATAAAGAATGAGCTGAAGGCTATTGTTTGGGATTCTGCGTCTACCGATGAGTTCGAGGATTCATGGACAACTTTCATTAAAAAATATGACTTACATGCAAACAAGTGGTTATCAGGTTACATTCTTTTTAATTCATCATAAAAAACACGCATTTTTAATTTAATTCCATTAGTAAAAATAAATACAAATTAGCACAAATCGACAACTTAAATTCCTCTAATATGTTGGTTACATTTTCATTTGCGTGTGTTGCCAGTTGCCAGTGATGTACTCTGAGAGGAACAGATGGGTGCCTTTTATTTTTTCTGGAGCATGAATTTTGGGCAGGGATGAGAAGCACGCAAAGAAGCGAGAGCATGCATGCATTTTTTGACAAATACTTGACAAAGAAAAGCAACTTGTTGCAATTTGTACGACAATGCACTTGTGGACAAGGCACAAAAAGTGTTGGAAGCTGACATATCATCATTCAAAACCATTATCCCATGCGCAACAACGTCAAGTATTGAAAAAAGTTCCAAGATGTGTACACACAAGCAAAGTTCCGTGAGGTACAAAATGAATTTCGATTGAAGACAAATTGCAACACATATCCCAAGGGGAGGTTGGGGGAAATCGATGTGTACAATGTTATTGAGGACATCGATTGCAATGGATTCATAAAGAGGAGAGTCTTTAAGCTTGAGTTTGATAGTGATAAGGTCGAAATCAAATGTCAATGCTTGCTTTTCGAGTCGCGGGTATTGTGTGCGGTCACTCCCTGTGTGTGCTTGGTCTTTCATCAGTACTAAGACTCCCAGAGAAATATGTCATGCAACACTGAAGCAGAAAGGTGGCACGCAAGCACACAGACATTAGGTGCTCCAATGATCCACTCTGTACCGAGCCACGTAAGAAACGCTATAATGACTTGTGTTCCCATTTCTACAACATTGCTGAACATTTTATTGGTTCGGATGAGGATGCACATATGTTACATTGTTTTCTGGATGACGCAGTGGCCGAGAAAATAGCACGTAGAGATGACAGCACACATGTTTAGTACCAACTGGCATTACCGCATTGTGACCCGGGACATGTTTCGATTGAAATTGGTAGCCCACCATGTGCACCAACTAGAGCATGCACACCAAACCGTTTGCAATCTACAGTGGATAAAGTTGTAAAGAAACGTGGGAGGTCGTTAAAGAACTCAAACAACAAAATGGCACATCTAGTAAGAGTACTAATATAGCACACACATGCAATTTATGTTTTATATCACAGTCTATTTCGTAACATGGTCACTTTAATCTCAGATACATCATAATTCTGAACATAACCAAAAACATTTAGGAATAAATAGAATCCCAACTGAACCAAAGGTTAATATCATTGCTACACATGTACAATTTTTTCCTTTTTTTAATGAAAATATATGTTTGTTTATTATTTTAGTTATGTGTGAATTTAACATATAGGATCAAATGATAACATTCGATATGATGGGAACAAATAATTAACTCACAAGGATGTCATACACATCGCTGATGACCTTGATGCACACATTACATCAACTGCATGCACAAGAACTTGGAAATCAGTTTCATTAGGTTGAACGATAGAGTTTACTTTATATGTTTGTCAGATACAACTTGTATCCCTCCTTTTTTTTAATTATTATCCCATATCGTGGTGATACCCTTTTTATTTTTTTAATACAGTGTTCTCATGGTTTTTGTGTTTTGTTCCTTTTTTTTTATATCAATATTTTTGAGATAACCTAATTCAATGTGTTACACTTAATTAAATTCGAGATAATATGATTTTTTATTTTTACACTTGTTACTTGAGATCTAACCTGATTTAACACTTGTTACAATTTTTCTTTTTCTCTCCTATGATCCTTTTCTATGATTTCTCATATGCTAATTCAAAATTCACACACAAAAAAAACATTGCAGCACCTGCACGTATTTGTCAATGCAGCAGCACGCATTTTGTCATTTTACATGAAATAACAATCATTGACACAAAAACAAGGGCACTTGTACATCATCTAGCCATTAGCATACATTGCTTCACATAAAATGGGAACATGTACATTCCATAATGTAGCGTGACGCATAAAAAGAACCTGTTCAATTAGCATTTTGCATGAAATAATCAATGCAGCAACACATATTTGTTATTTTGCATGAAATAACACTCATTGACACAAAAACAAGGGCACTTGTACATAATTTAGCCATTTAGCACACATTGCTTCACACAAAATGGGAACATGTACCTTCCATAATGTAGCATGACGCATTTAAAAAAAAACTGTTGAATTTTCGTTTTGCACGAAAGTAGCACCCATTGCCACAAAAAAAAAGGCACATGTACCTTGTATACCATTTAGCCATTGCCACAAAAAAAAGAGGCACTTGTACATTGTATATAATTTAGCATGATGTAGCACACATCGATCAGACCTGTATACTTGCATTTACAGTTTAAAATATGAGGATGGGAACCTCACTATGAAGATGTCCAAAAAATGGGTTTGTGGAATAAGGACTTTGTCGGATAATGCAATCAGATGACGGAAAACAAAAAACAACAACGTCATATCTCCAGTAATAAAAAAAAACACACATTGATCTATTGTGTGTTGACCTGTGTGTAAGGTGAACACTCTTGCAGTCCTCTTTTTCGAACCTTATTCCTCTCTCTTTAGCATGTGAAAGAGCATTGACACGAAGTGTGTTGTCCATGTCTATCAATGCACTAATCAACAAGTCTACACAGAACTTCGATAAGGTCTTCTGTATTGGTACAATTAACATAAGATGTAAATAGTTATATGTTATAATTGGGATGTCGTTATGCAAGGAAAAAACAAACAAATGAATCAATTAAGTAGCAAAAGAAACACAACTTACATTATCCCACATAGGCAATTTTAACTCAGGGTTGTATATGCTCGCTAGATCCCCACTACAAGAAAATACCTCCTTAGCTCACTCTTGAATAGTGTGGCTTATAGTAGCAAAAAGTGTGGCCAAAGAGAAATGGCCACACTTTTCGACTTTAAGCCACACTTTTTTGTGGTGGCCTTCTTAGCCGTGGCCCTTGCTCTTTGGCCACATTTGTTTCCCCAAAGGCCACACTATTGACAAAAACGTGGCCCTTGCTCTTTGGCCCTTCCATCGACGCATCGATCCACCAGGCACGAGCCTCCATTTGAAGCATGAAGGCCGCAAACTGAGTCTTCTGGACCTCGGAACACTGAACCACAGAGAAGATGTCTTCTATACCCCTCAACCAATCCTCTGCCTCAGAAGGTTTGGTAGTGCCGAGAAATAGGGAAGGGTTCGCCCTCTTGAACTCAGAAAAGCGGGCATTCTCTGCATCCATACCCGTAGGCTACACTATCTGCTGATGAGGAGTGGGCTGCTGCGTCATATGATCCACCATGCGGTGCATGACCCTGGCCATTTCCATGAAAGCCTCAGGAGTCACACCGTTCTCCTGCCCTGCCTCTTCGTGGTCATCAGCGTCATCCATATTACGTCTGCTAGGTGCCATGTCCCTGTGCACACGAAACAATAAACATCGAGTTGATCAGGCTCCATATCATGGTTAGGTATGCACAGTTACTCTAACAATCAAGCAATACGATCACGCACCTCAACACTAAACTAACATACATACGAGGTTTTCTCAAAGGCCACACTATTGACAAAAATGTGGCCAATGATTCAAAAAGTTTGGTCGAATATCAATACTTTCTGCCACACTTTTAAATTGTGGCGTATCATTGCCACGCCTAACAAATATGGCCGTTACTTAGGTCCTATGGTCACGTTTTCTATGAGTGTGGTCTTTTCTTTGAATCTATGGCCACGTTTTACGTTTTCTATAAGTGTGGTCTTTTTTTTTAATCTATGGCCATGTTTTTCTATGCATGGCTTTATCTTTGAATCTATGGCCAAATTATCTTAAGCATGGCCTTTTCCTAAAACCTACGACATCGCTTTTGATAGCGTAGCTATTCTTTTGAATCTATCATCACATTGTTCATGGATTCTGTATTCCGCTAGCCAGTAGCCATGATTTTTTTATTGTACCTTCTTATTAAAGTCACGTTAATGTATCATCTATTCCAAAACAAATTAAACAATCTTTATTTATTTAAAATTAATAAATATTATAATATAGTTAGTCTAAATTTCTACATTATATTATATCAGCATCATATTAAAAATAAAATATATTAACAAATGCTAATCAGTATATTGTATAAAATATTTATCAACACCCAAAAATAACATATTCATCCTACATACGAATAAGTCACAAGTGTTGGAAATAAGAACAATACATATTACAAAAATTATAGTAATCATCATCGGTGCCAGCTTCCAATCTTTCAGGCATGTCATCCTACAAAGAAAAAAAAAACATATGGATACAAACAACAAAAATAATTTCATGAAACTCAAAAGAAAGCCAACAAAATGAACTGTGTTTTTAGTGTTGGGATTTCTCTATTCAATCGCTTCCAGAACCAATAGACAAAAAAAAAAAAAACTCACAACTCACACACAACTTCACCTTCAACATATGCCTTCCCTTCCATCTTTGCTATTCCAAATTGCTTTTGTAGTTTGATTAGTGCCATTCGCATGACCAAGTTGTCCCCTGCAATCACTGGCTTTTTGATGAATCACACTTTTTCTATTCCAGTAAAGAAATTCTCACAAGAACCTCTCACCTCAGGTTGCAGCATTATCAAGCCACCAACTTGTGCCATTGCCTGCATCAAAAGACCCCCTCACACATAGTTTTGTAGTCTTGGTCATAATAATAATCAATCATACATGAGTATTAAGAAACAACATATGAGCTTGTTGTAGGTCCTAGAATCTATTACTAAGAAACATTGAGTTTTTTCTACCCTATATTATCATATCAGTAAAGCCTATATCTATGAAATTTTAATCCCTTAGATTGATGTATAAAAAAATATCAATGAAAAAATATAAAAAATGATTAATGTATAATAAATAAAATTGTTAGTATATCTCTATAAGTTTATTTAAAAGTAGTAATTATATTTTGACATCCTATACTCATTATCCCAAGTAAATACTTAATAATTTATCACCTTTAAATCTTATGAGAACCAGTTCTGTACGTTTCAT
Organism: Aeschynomene evenia; assembly: GCA_013621005.1. Lineage (NCBI taxonomy): Eukaryota > Viridiplantae > Streptophyta > Magnoliopsida > Fabales > Fabaceae > Aeschynomene > Aeschynomene evenia. Next base: position 23,400,663 of record CM024268.1, read on the forward strand.
TCCGATGTTTCATTCCCAGCAATGTTTTGGATTGTCCTTTGCACCACTCTGGATTGGTTTAGCTTTGATATAGTGATTGCGGGCAAGTTCAGATTAGGACCATATAATGTAGAGTTGGAAATCAAACAGTTCTGACCAGTGTAGTTTAATACCACGGGAGATGAACCATTGATACCACAGAGAAATGACATGTAGTTATCATAACCTGCAAACATACATATACACTACCACATTCAGCAAACATGTACTACATTCATCAAGTAACTTACATAATCTAGAGGAACTAAGTGTAATTGGTTCTGCGTTTGTGACTTTGATTCAAGGTAAAACTGATTTTGTAAGAATTAATCCTCCATTTTACTTGTTTTGAATCAAAATAATCATCCACTTTTATTTAAAGAGAACTATTTTGATTCAAAACAAGTAAATTGGAGGACTTATATGAGTTATGAATTTCTAGAATTACATGGTACTTGCAAAGTTAGCAATAAACAATCCATTTCAGCATAAATTAACAGAAATATAACATAAAAAATAAACGGAGGACTAACTTGATTCACATATTGCAAAGTGGAGGACTATTTTGAGCAAAAATTAAAGTGGAGGAAATTTGATTCACGCATGTAAAGTGGAGGACTAATTTGATGTTTAACTCTATATTTTCATATAGGCCAATATGTATGGGCCTTCAGATTATATCATAGTTATTTATACATATTATTACTGCTTTAAACACCGTTCTATTTGGACATCCATTTGTGCGGACTCCGAAAGTCATGGCTCTTGAGTATCTCACACCGTGTGCATTTATTCCTCCACGGGTTTATATCATCACGATTATATATACAAAAAAAAATAGGGTTTTAGCGTAAAATTAATATCACAAGGTATTAATTATGACCATGGCGTGATTAATAAATTGGAATGTTACATTATACATGAATAAATCGGTAAAATACAACCCTTTCATGAATCCTAATGGAGAAACTAGGATTTCTCACAATTCAATCATTAAAAATCACATACAACACATAAAAATGGCATAATCTAAACCCCTACCACTTGAAGACCTCCAAAGCTATACTAGAACACCCTTTCTCTATATGTACCATGGCTAGCTATTCTCTCTCACACAAGCCCCAAGAACGATAGGATTTTGGAGAGCGATCCCTTGGAAAGAAATGGAAATGGTAAGAATATGTGGTTCTTTTCGTGATCCCGCAAGGTTTGGGATGAAATCAGAGGTGTGGAATGACTATGGCTCAGAGCTTTAAATATGAGAAGGAATGGTGGAGGCACAAGTTTAGGTAGTGATTTCTAGGCTTTATGCACGGAGGGACCTATCTGCAATATTAAAAAGACGTGGTGGGGGCCAAAACGCAATAAAACCCACTAATAACTCACTCTGCACAGGCTATAAGCAATTGTAGCATTGGTGTAGTCGATTACACCGTGTTAAAAATGCCCAGATTTGAAATCTACAACTCGTAATGGATTACCAACCCGTGTAATCGATTATTGGGCTCCGCGAAAGCCCCTAAACACCTTAAAAATGTTCTAACTCATGCAATAACCTTACATATAACATACCAACTCTCACGCATGATTAAAATACTCTTAAAACACATACTTTACACATAAAGCACATAACATACAAGGGTTTATCTAGGAGAAACTTATCCACTCAAACTTAATTAAATTCTAAATAAGGAAAATTACACTTAATTTCACTTAATTAGGACTTAATAAAAATCGGGTGGTTACATTTCTCCCCCCTTAAAAGAATTTCGTCCTGAAATTCGTACCTGCAAACATATGTGGGTGTTGGCGTCGTATCTCATCCTCTAGCTCCCAGGTGAAGTCCTCCAACCTACCTCCGCCCCAAGCCACCATTACCAAGGGCACTTCCTTTCTTCTCAACTTCACGATGACGCGGTCAATGACCTTCACAGGGGGAAACTTAAACGTCAAAGCATCCTTCAGTTGTACATCTTCCGGTTCTAAGACACGACTAAGATCATATTGATACTTTCTCAACTGAGAGACATGAAAGACCGACAATTACTTGAAACGACTTGTGCCATGATGCTTGAATCACAAGTCCCAAAAACCTTCTGGCCTGAAGCTGTGGCCACCTTAACCTATTTACTAAATCATCTTCCCACTAAAACTCTTAACCACAAAACACATTTACAATTTCTCTCTACCCATGTTGTGATTCCCTTCATCCTAACTCTTCCACCTCGTTTTTTTTTTGTGTTATGTGTTCATTCATATTCCCAGCGCCGATAGAAACAAACTTGACCCTTGTGCAGAAAAATGTGTTTTCATGGGGTATGCCACACATCGAAGGGGGTATGGGTGCTACGACCTAGTCATACGTCGTATTCATGTCACTATGGACTCTGAATTCTTAGAATCCGAGTTTTTCTTTATTCACCCATATAGTGTTCAAGGAGAGAGAGCATGTAAATGGAGCTCCCGAGACTTCCTCTCTTGTTGGAGGGATCAATGAATCAATTACCAATGAACTAGTTTTAGCTTCCACAAACAATGAATCTTCTTCTGAGAATGTCCAACAAGAGGTAAGTGTAAGCTCCAAAATCCTTTCTAAGAGTAATTTGCAAGAATTACTTGGAATCAAAGTGATTTTAATGATAACAAAGTCTAAAGTGATAGATAAAAATTTTGATTAATTAAGACCAATGTGTGCTCAAGTGTATATCAGAAAGTACTCAACAAAATCACAAATTCATACGAATACGACGACCTTAGAAGACTTGGAACATCATTCATTTATCACTAAGATTTAAAACGATGAATTATAGGCACAAAAGGTAACTCAAGGACAACTCGAGACATCTCAGAAGCCAAAAAAAATAATACATAAGAAAATAGGATTGAAAATGTCTCAAAAGACTCTTAGAAGTCTATGCAAAAATTAGTTCTCATAAAGCAACTCTTCTTAGAAAGTGTTCTTTCTCATAAACTAACTTTTCTCATAAGGACTCAGAAAGTGATCCTAAATTCAACCAAGTCCTAGAAATATTTCTTAGAGAACAATTTTCAATGGATTCAGAAAGCAAGAGGAAGCTTTTAGGGATGTTTGCATTTTACACTCTCCGAAAAATATCCTTAATTCGCACTGGGAAAGCAAAGTTATTCTTAGAAGTTGAGTCAGCATGGAGCCACATCAGCAAGCAACAAATCTCAAGTTACAAGTGATTTGCAACGTCAATAAATAGAAGATGAAGACAAAAGTAGAAAAGACAATATAGCTAAGAGAAAATCATGTCCAAACTCTATCTAAATTCATCTTGGATTGTAACTTAGAATTTTTCCAGAAAACCTTCTTAGAAACTAAGACAGTTTTTTTAAAATCTTCTAGATTTCTCATTTTTTAATCTTGCTTCAGCAAGTTACTATCTAGGAGTCTATCAAGGATCATTCTTAGTTGCGTCTAAGTTCCTGATAGTTTACGTTTTTCTAAAACTCAATCTATTTCTAAAATTCCTTCTTTGAAGGCAAGAGAAGTCCTCGGATTGTGAGGCATAAGTCCTTCGAGGTAGAAGGCAAGTAAAGTCCTCTAGTGTTTGAGGCAAGAAGTCCTTAGAGGTTGTTAAGGCATAGAAGCCCCCCTTAGGATTAAGGCAGCAAAATTCCTTCTCAAAGTTCAGAAGGTAGTTTGTGTTTGAGAAGGCACGTGAAGAACAATATCAAAATCTCAACGTAGCTTTAGTCGAACCAGTGTAAAAATTTATGTGTGTAATCTTCTTCTCCCTAACTCTCTTTATATTCATCACACGCTAGTTCACTTACACTTCATATTTGCAAAATGCTTTCTAAGAAAACTTAGGTTTCTAAGAACTCTTAGTAGACTTCTGAACCCAAGTTTCAGAAAGCAATCTTACAGTTTCTCACAAACTATATTTCAAAAACTAACTTCCGCTACTATCTTAGAAAGACAAGCTTCTAAGCTTGATCAGTTTCTAAGTATTTGGTTTTTAAAGAAGCAATTTGTTAGCACGATTCAACTCCCTTTCTCGTGCACATCTACACCTTCAATAAGTGGATCTCACTCTAGTGAATTATCTCTTGTCATAAATGAAGCCACCAACCATGACAGCTTAGCTCCGGAGCTAAAAGAACCAAGGTTCTGAGAACCGGACCGGATATCGAACTGGTTGAGGGAAATGTTCAAAGGTTCAGAGGTTCAATCGGTTTAACCGGAGGTTCAAAACTGGGACATAATAAAATATAAAATTTGTAAAATATAATTAAATGCACAATCCATATAACATAACCCATTAATCCTAATCATCAAATTACAAAATCAAAGGAATGAAAAATTAAAGAAATGAAAGATTAAAGATATAAAACAAAAATAAAAAAAATCAAAAGGAATTAAAAAAATAAAAAATAAAGTAGAATGGAAAAAAATTATAAATACAAAAAAAAACTCAAAAGCAAAATTAAAATATGAGAAGCAAGAATAAAAAACATAAAGCAGAATTTAAAAAATAAAAAAAATAAAAGAAACAAAAAATAAAGAAAAGAAAAACTCATCTAACCACTCCACACAAAACAAAAGAATTCTCTTTCTCTTTCTTTTTTTTCCTCATCATTTTCGAGAAACACCCCACCACACACTTCACTCCATCTTCAACAAAACCATTGAAAACTCTTTCTCTCTCTTTCTCTCTCTTGTCCTCTATTTTTCCCATGTGATTTTCTCTCCATTATTGCAGGTTGAGTTTTAGGAATTATGGGTGTTTGTGATACGTAAACACCATTGTCCCCATTGTGCAGGGATTTGACGTAGCAACGCGGAGCTTGGACGATGTTCTGGCGCAGAGGACGAAGGAGACATAGGTAGGTTTGTGCTGCTTAGGGTGGTCGACGGCGGGTGAGGGTGGGTTTAGGGAAAGGGATCGGACCAAGAGAGAGATGTTTGGACGACTAAGGTTAAGGGGGGGGGGGAGATTGAGGGCTGATTTTGGTTTATTTCTCCTCCAAAAATGGCACTGATTTGATCTTTAAAAAAAAAAGGTTTAAGCCGCTTTGGACCGGCGGACCACCGATTTTTGACCGGTTCGCCGGTTAACCGGCGGTTCCCGACGGTTCTTCACCGGTTCCCATACTGCCGGTTTTTGGGCTCGACACGGACCAGATTCCAGGCCGATTCGCGGTCCAACCGGTCCGACCGGCCGGTCCGGTCCGGTTTTCAGAACCATGAGAAGAACTAGAACCAGAAGTCTTTACCTTCCCTTAAGAAGAAACAGAGGAGTGCCACCTGATAGATACTCACGAGAACATGTTCCCCACAACTCAAGATACCTAGTAAAAGTGGCCAGAGAAGGAGTATCAGATGTTGCAAAGGCTTTCTCCACCTCCCTATTGTCAGAAGATATTCCAACAGTTCAAGAAACCAGTAAGAAAGTTGAACGACGAGAAGCCATGAATATAGAGATGGAAGCTTTAGAGAAGAGTGGAACTTATGAGAAATGTATTTTACCAGTAGGGAAGAAGCCAGTTGGGTGTAGATGGTTCTTCACCATCAATCATAAGGCAAATGGAACTGTGGAACAATACAATGCAAGGTTGGTGGACAAAGGTTACACACAGACTTATGGCATTGATTATTCAGAAACTTTCTCACTGGTTGGAAAGATTGACACCATCAGGGTACTATTCTCAATAGCAGTAAACAAAAATGGTCACTCCACTAGCTTGATGCCAAGAATGCCTTTTTACATGGAGATCTGAAAGAAGAATTTTATATGGAATCTCTACCATAATTCTCTAGAGGTTTCCAAAAGAATGAAGTATGCAGATTAAAAAAAGACCCTTTATGGACTTAAACAGTCACCACACACATGGTTTGGACGGTTCACATTAGCCATGAAGAGGTACGGGTACAAGCAGAGCAACTCTTATCACACTTAATTTCTAAAAAGGAGAGGAAATTTGATCACCTGCTTGATAATCTATGTTGATGATATGATCATAAGTGGAAGTGATGCTGAAGAGATTGCAAGACTAAGGAAGAATTTGTTCACATAATTTGAAATGAAGGATTTAGGTGGATTGAAGTATTTCTTGGGAATAGAGATTCTGCACTCCAACAAAGGAATCATTATTTCTCAAAAAAAGTACATCTTGGATCTTCTAGCAGAAACAGGAATAGTTGACTGTAAACATACAAATACTCCTATGTAGAAGTGCTAATCTAACATACAAGGAAAGGTACCAACGACTGGTTGAAAAAATAATTTACTTGTCACATACTCGGCTAGATATTGCCTATGCAGTTAAAATAGTGAGTCAGTTTATGCACCAACCATAAGATGATCATATGGAAGTCGTCATGAGGATAGTTCGTTACTTGAAGGGAACTCCAAGCAGTGGAATTATGTTCAAAAGAAATGAGCACTTGGATGTAGAAGCATACACAGATGCAAACTGGACCGGTAATCTAAATGATAGAAAATCCACATCAGGCTACTTTACACTAGTGGGTGGAAACCTAGTAACATGAAGGAGCAAGAAACATAAAGTTTTAGCAGTCTTAAGCATTGAGGCAGAATTTTGGGGAATCACCAAAGGAATAGCTGAGATCCTGTGGATCAGGAAATTAATGACTGAAATTGGTTGTCCACCACATCAACCAAGCCAACTAAAATGTGACAATATGTGACAATAAGCATCTAATTAAGAGAACCCAATACAACATGATAAAACTTAACATGTTGAGGTGGATTGACACTTAATAAAGAAGAAGATTGAGGGTGGTACTATTGAACTTCCATTTGTAAAATCAGAAGATCAGTTACCAGATAATGTTACTAAAGTCATCTCAGGTCGAGCCTTTGGCGAAGTACTAAGCAAGTTGAGCATTGGGGACCCCACTACTCAACTTGAGAAGGAGTGTAAGAAGATTGCAATTAAAAGAAATTAGAAAATACCAATTGTTGTTATTTCAAAATATTTTCTTAATTAGATAGTCTAATGTTCTATAGAGAGAACCTTTGTAATCAGAATACATAAGAAATCATAATATAAGAAAAAACTTTTTACTTCTCATTCTCACAATCTCTATTTCCTTACTCTCAATACCATCGTCGTAAGAACTATGCCTCCCTACAAATGTCCTGTAAGAGAGGATTACTTTTATAGATATTGAGACTTGTAGATCTTTACGAATTGAAGTTGAGTATCTGGTATACACCAAGTTGTCTAGGTCATGTAAAGATCCTCAAAGGCATGGCCAAACCTCCTAAACCTCTCCTTAAGACTTTGTGAGGTAGAACGAGTAACAAGCAGCTAAAGTGCCCTCCTCCTTAAGCAAGGACATAATGGAACTCAAACTAGTTCTCTCATAACTCACTGCATGTTGGTTATACTTCCGCTGCATGATGGGCCACTGAGGAAACCTAGCTTTTGACATCTTCTTCAGTACATGGGTTCATATCAAGCGGACTCAAAAGTCAAGACATTCTAAATGCTCAGCCTATCCATTTCAAGAATGAAGAAACACTTGTCCAAGACATCCCTTCCGCAATACGCCTAAGATGGATAACATCTAGATGAATTAGATGAAGGAAATGCTCCTCTTCAGATATTTGGAATGAATCAACTGAGTTGTCACCTAAAGATACCACAAAACTCCAATCAGCAACAAAGTCCTCTTCATTTGATCTAGAACTACAAGACATATATCCAAAAGGTTGCCAGTTCTGTATGAACAAGCTCCTGAACTTTCATCATGTTTGAAGGATATTGTGAGCCCTATGTAAAAACTCATACTTTTGGTCCTCATTGCACAAATGCAAGGTCTCCAACTTTTCAATCAATCCACGGGCTTCATAAGCACAAATGCAAAAACTCGGTTTCACTGGGTCAAAATATTTTTAGTATTGATATTGGTATGTAGTGCTAGTTTCATTTAGTTAAAATAATTTTTTTAATAAAAATTTTCTTAATGTATTCTTTTTATATGTTTGGATGAAATTTTCTACATTACGGGTATGATTGGTTGTGCAAAAAATGAGGGTAAAATTTACTTCAACTAGTTTTACATGCAAAATAATATACAACAATTATCCAAGTAAATTTTAATATTATTTCTACCCTTCAGCCAAACAGTGAATCTTTTTGGAAGTCTACATCAATCTCCAATGGCATAATAAACCTAACACCTGAAATATGTCACCAAGAATTGTCAATTACCAATTTACACTGTTAAACACACATCTAGCAGGGGCATTCCTTTTTCGACATTAACGCTGCGTTTGGATGAGGAGTCGGAGACAGAGATACAGAGACATAGAGACAGATACAGGGAGACAGAGTCAGAAAGTTAAAAAAAATGTCCCTGTATCATGTTTGGTTGCAATATACAAAAATATAAATATGTCTCCGTATTATGTTTGGTTGAGTGTGTACAATACAGAAAATACATGTTAAATTATTTTTTTACCCTTTCATTTTATTTTATAATCATTATTGATTGAGTAGCTATTTATTTCTTTGTTATTATCCAATAAAAATAAGTAAATCATTTCTTCTCAAAGCCTATGATAATTTTATCATTCCCTTTCTCGTTGTGTCATTTTCAGATAGATTTATATGCATCAATATCTCTTTACTTTTAACAATATCACTCAAAAGATTATATTGTTAAGAAAACAAGAACAAGAAGCCATTACATGCATACATGCAATAATTTAAAAATGCTACACCTGTATTGAGTTGTCATTCATCAAGGCAAGCATACATGCAAAATTTTAAAATGCACACCTGTATTAATCAATGCAAGCATATATCACACCATCATGATGTAATTTAATCAATAGCAACATGGTGTAATTCAACACCTTAACATAAGTTTCGATACATCAATAAAATCATGCAACACAATATCATGTTGTAATTCAACACCTGTATTGAGTTCAAGCAGTAATTTTCAGCATATATATCAACATAAATAGTAAGTTTTCATACATCAAGTTTTTATGTGGATACAAAGCCACCTAAAGTTATACATAACATGAATATTTATGTGGATACAAAGCCATTTAAAGTAACCAAGTTAAGCCATCTAAATATGGATACATATCCACCAAAAAATCAGATTAGAAACCTGTATTATAACTTGCATATCCACCACCAAAAAATTAGATTAGAAACCTCTATTTCAACTTGCATATCCAACAAAAAATTAGCAATACGTCAGATTAGCTAATTATGCAACACTGATTCCACAAAGGCAGCTTTTTGGTCATCCATGAGACTCCAAAACATCTCCTTCAGTGCAGGAACTTGAACAAACCTCATGGCAATTTGCACGATCTCATCAATTGAAAATCCAAGCCTAGTGAGGGTGTGACCCACATTGACCTCCTCATTCACACCGCAGAGTGCATTTGCCAATATTTGAATATGTTTTCCTTGTTGTCCCACCACAGTCTTCATGGAATCAGACAAAGTAAGCAAAACATCATCACCTCTGCTTCTTTTGTTGCCTGTGATTCAACCCCTCTTGTTCTCAGCTGAGGATGCTATTGGAGAAGTTTGGAATTGAGCATCACTCTCTTCAGCAGTTATGTTGTTAATCTCAGTTTCTTCAACAGTCATACGAATATCTGACTCATGTGCTACATGTTCTTCAGCATCAACTCCACTCATGGAAAACAGTCCATTAGCCCTATCCTTTCAAATTATGCTAATTTTTTTCAAATTCCATAAAAAAACATAAGTTGTCATACCTTGATGTATTGGTCTAACACCTCCTTGCTATCCACCAGCACACACTGCTTCTCCTCACTCCAACCAAATCCACTACAAGTTGCCATATCAGCTGCAGACTGATACTTCTCTTTCAGCCGCTTGTGCTTATTGATGGTTGTTGTCGTGACACCCATAAATTTAATTATTTATAAAACCAAGTTCCCCTAATATAGTTTAGTGGAAACTAGGGTCGTCTCTCACAAGGAATGACTAAGAAAGCAATGCACATGACTAGTTGTATGACAGTTTGTCACAATTGGGGGGCTTTTGTATGCAAGAGAATTAAATTGGAATAAAATGAGAATAATAAAAACAACGGTTTATGGGGATGAAACATTCATTAGGGTGTTATCATTGGCTACAAAATAATGCATGAGTTGATTAATTACGCCGGAGTTAGATCTAACTCCTTTGTTGTGATTCTAATGATTAATTGCCTAGAATGGGATTAATTAGTGAGATCTCACCTTTAGTTCCACTTTCAACAATTATTAAAGCCAATCACATTAATCTAATTAAAGAGACTAATCAGCCAATTAATTACTCATTACCAATTCCTAATATGCCATGCATCAATTAATCAACTAACACATAAACATTTGCCAATGAATTAGCCTAACTCAATCGAGTAAGCCAAGACAAAGGATTAAACACACAATTTAAGATCTCAAATTATATGTCAAGGTTTGATAATGAAAACTTATGCAAGATTAAGAACAAAGCCTCAATTTACCCCAATGATGTTCACACCCTCATAAACCACTAAGAAACTTAGCTACTCATGGAGGGAATTAAAAAGGGGCAGAAATTAAATTGGAATAAAGAAAGTAATTAACAATAAAGAGCAAAGTAAGGAATTAAATGCAAATTGGAAAGATGGAAAAACGAATAACTGAATTAATTGGAAAGAGTAACTTACAAAACCCAAAGGGCTAGACGAATAACGTTGAGAATACAAATGAAGGAGCTAGAGCTAAACTAGGAAAAACGGAAATCCTAGTGGGGAGAAAAATAACTCTAACTAGGAAAAGAAAAGATGTAAAAGTGGTGGTGTTCAGAGGTATTGTTTTCTGATGCATTAGCCTCCTTTAAATAAGATGAGCAGCCTCCAAACCCTAATCAATTTGGGCCCCCAACTCGTGCAGATAGGGTTTCTGCTGTGACAGAGTTGCGGCGCGGCGCTGGGGCGCGTATAGCTCGCTAGAGCGCCAGCGTTGTGCACGTGATGAGTTTAAGTGGGCCTCGTGCGCTGGAGCGCTCGATGCTGGTTCTGAATTCCACTGCTCCGCTTCTTGCTCAGTTCCTGATGTCTACAGCTCCAATAATACATGTGACCTGTACTAAAAATACAAAATATCCAAGATCAAGTGCAAAGGTCATCTTTGAATTGTAAAAACATCATAAAACTTGTTATTTTAGCCTTTATTTCTATTAAGCCAAGATTAATTCCAAGTTGTATTAAATACAATAAAAGGCCAAAATAGAGCAAAGAATTGCATACAATCATCCAAATTAAGAGCATAAAATATTGGTAAAAACCACGTTATCAAATATCCCCACACTTGAACAATTGCATGTCCTCATGCAAAAGCAGTGATTCCAAGCATCTCTCAAAGCAAAGCATTGGCTAACACATCTAACACCTAAGTCCTAAAAGAAAAGAAAAAAATCTACAGATGATGGAAAGTTATTCAAAACAACACACCTTGGTCGGATTTATGCAACACTCTTAAACATATCATCAGTTGGCATTAAGAGAAATACATGAGTTAGGAGAATCAGTTCATGTTATGCAGAGTTGGTTGATTGGCCCTCACTAGTGTGTTTCTCTCTCAATCACTCAGTGTTTTGACTAAGCACGAAATTGAATAATTCACACAAGTATTCATATTCTATAAATTTGCTATACTCCTAATCATTGCAATTTTACAAACATGGTGCATCAAGAGGTCTTTTCAGGGTTGTAACGGGGCTTGGGACAGGTGTGGCATATGTGGGAAGTGGACTTAATTCCAAAAAACTAAGACTTCATGGTTTGATCAATCCTAGATGATTTCTATCACTACAGAAAAGATGGAGAGTGAAGAGATGGAGAGAATAAAAATACCCAAGATCAATATCTCATGAATTCTTAAATTTAACATTCCCAAGGTTCCCAAATAATTTCACATTAATTCCCAGGAACCCAACAACCTTTATTTGCTGAATTCACATTTTTTTCTTGATTTTTTTCTGTATTTTTTGATTTTTTTTTATTGCCTCATCTCAATTCTTTTGGTAGTTGAAATGAAGTGGAAAAGAAAATAACAAAGGACCACTTATGTACAAAAGCTACCCTTACAGTTATATCCCCACATTTTGCAATTTATATCAGTGCTCAATTTAACCAAATTTCCCCACACTTAAGACCTTTGCCCAATAATCAAACCATGTCCTCCTAGTTTCTCAGAAGGGATTTTTCATTGTTTTTCTGTCTTTGGCTTGTAATGAGCTTAATAACAATAAGGGATAAAGGCTCAAATTGGCTACAAACAATGGGAATTGTGTATGGGTTGGCTATTTTGCTAAGTGGCTTTTAAATGTAAAAACAAAATTATGCCTCAATCACATGCAACATGTATAAAATGCAAAACAAGAATCAAGCAAATTCAGGAATAACAAATACAAGTGTGTGTGTGCTCACAGAAAGAAAGTGATTAGTTGATACATGTAATCACATTAAGGCTCAAATCTCACAGGTAATCCAACCAACCAAACAGAGATAACACCAAAAATTCAAACTCATATTAGATTATCATGCCAATATTTCTTAATTAAAATCAAAGGGCAAAGCAATTTCAGACCAAAATGTGCTATAAAGAAAACTACCAAATCATCTACCTAAAAACACATAAAAGAAAACAAAATAAAGAAAAAGAAAACAAAAAAGTTAGGCATGCCATTATTTACAAAAGCCAATTTTATCTACACCCTCCCCACACTTGAATGAGACACTGTCCCCAGTGTCAACAAATTAAAGAACAGAGAAAAGGGTATAGAAAGGACCTACGGAGGACTCAATCGTCCTCTGAACCGTCATCATCCTCATCACCGTCCTCCTCCTCAGCCTTATCATCCTCATCATCATCGTCGTCCTAGTCCTCATCGACATCAATAGGAGCCTGGGAATATCCCGGAGCTCCATAACCGGCGGAAAAGCGCTGGTCGATGTAGGATCGGAAACCGCTCTGCATCTCAGCGATCCTCTAGTCATAGTGAGTCTGCATGGCCAGGTATCGCCGATCATGATAGCTCTCAGCAGCAGCAAACTTCTGATCGAAGTACTCCCTCATGTTGACCTCCATCTGGGTCAACTGTGCAGTAAAGGAATCTAGGCGATTCCCTGCTGGCTGGGTCTTGTTCTGAGCTGCTGCATCCTTGGTAACAAGACCGGCGACGGTGATGGTGGAATGTGGCCCTTGCCACTCGTCGTCAGCGTACTCTGGCACACCACACTGGATAGCCAAAGAGGTGATCAGAGAGGGAAAGGGGAGGCACCTGTAGGCCTCAATGTGGTGAGCCTGATGCATGGTGCGCTGCAGACGAGTGGGCAAATCCACCTAGTGGCCCTCCATAATGCAGAAGAGGTGGAGGGCTTGCTCTGCGGTGAGGTCGGAGATGTGGGAGACTGGGTAGATGTGGCTGAAGTAGATGCGGGACCACGCTCTTCCTTCCAAGTTGAGCGTGTAGTTCTTCAAAGTGCGGGGGAGCATATTGGCTCCCAGCGTCCAGCTACATCCCGGAAGGCAGAGGCAGTTCTTGATCGCATCCAAACTCGTATTAGCCATGGTCTGGATGGCATCTGGCTCTCCGAGTACATAATCGGGCTCCGGGGCAATCTGAATATGTGTGGCTATGCTCGCCACGTCCACCGGAATGAACTTGCCCCGGAGGAACACCTCAGTGGCGGTGCGGTCGTGGAAGTTGGCATAGAACTCCCGCACCCAAGTGATGTTCGCCCTGACGGGGGCACTGAGAAGGTAGTGGGCCCACCCCCGTCTCTCAATCTCTGCCACGACCATATCGAGTCGTCCTTGGCCCTCATCGTGGAACTGATACCCCAACTCAAAGAGGGGTTTCCTCTTATGAATCGTGGCATGGAAAGCCATCTCGGCAGTGACGTCGAGGAACCGTGCGGGGTCGTGGGGCTGATCATAGGAGTGATCATTCTCCTCGGTGGTGCGCACTCTCTTTCCCTTGCCGCCTCGAGTTCGTGGTGCCATGCCTGCAAAGATAAGGATCAAGACAATCAAGTTCCAGTATATAGTCCAAATATTGGCTAATGTCAATTCCAGCCATGCCATAACTAATGCAAATGCAAAACAAAATATAATATAGCAGTCAAACATGCCTAACCAGCAAACAATTAATCACAGATTCGGCCCAAATTCTGCAGCAGATCGGCGCTGGAGCGCACAATCTGCAATGGAACGAAAGCACCTCGCGCTTGAGCGCGTATAGCGCGCCGGAGCGCACGAGGGTTTCGGCGACAGTACAGAACAGCGCATAACAGTGCCAAAACTACTCTAACTCGAAATTTCTCACCATTCTAACCGATTAAATCATTTAACATGCAAAACCAACCGATTAAACTCACACTAAACAATAAAAAATAACATTTTCGATCTCCTAATCAATCAAAAACCGATTTCTACCAAGAACAATGAAAAGATTGAGTTTAAGACCAATGTACCTTGATAGGATTCAATGCAATGATAAGATGGACAAATGTATGGAGGCAAATATGAGCAAAAGTGTGAAAAATGGTGAAAAATGGAGCTGCAATAGAGGGAGAAGGACCGGATGGTCTGCGATTTGGGGATTTAGGGTTTTTGAATAAACCCGCGCGCGCTGGAGCGCGAAGCCCAAACATAGCGCTTCATTAAAACGAGACGCGCGTGCTGGGGCGCGTATGGGGCGCCCGGGCGCGGCCTCCTGATGCAGAATCGGTGTTTTACTGCTATAATTCCTAAAATGCATGAAACTATCCTAATTAATTTAAATGCATGCAAAAATTTAGAGATGCAAATAAAAATAAAATACGGAAAATAAAATACGGAATTTGAAATACGGAAATTGAAATACGGAAATTAAAATACGGAAATTAAAATTACTGAAAACTAAAGGAAACCGGTGGGTTGTCTCCCACGAAGCACTTTGCTTTAACGTCCCTAAGTTGGACGGTCGACCGTTTCAAAGCTACTTTGGTCCAGAATTGTCAGCGCCACCTGCTCCGGTCATGATGTAAATGGCACTCACATTCCCTTTGGGATTGGGAACTGTTTGAGATGGGATCTGAGAGGTGCCAGCAAGTGTCGGAGCCGTCGTTAATTCTCCGACACTTTGATCAATTTAGAAGATGAAAATGAATTTAACCGAATTAACTAAATCACAAGCTTGGTAGCTAGTGGAAGCTAACTCGGGTCGTCTCACAAGGAAGCTAGGCGTAGAGATTGGTATAGAAAGGGGGTTGGAAGCATTGACATGAGAATTAAAGAAAGCAAACAAGTAAAGAACAATAAACTAAAACATCCTAGCATTGGGTGAAACAATTGCATGGATTTCCTATCCTTGGTTCTATGAAGCAATACATCAAACACCTAACATGCGGTCTAAATAAGTATGTAAAATACTAGCATTTACTCAACTAATTGCAACCATATAATCCTACAATCACAATCAATCAAGAATATGTTCAATCCACACACCAATCAATGCATCAATTGAACTAAACATCATGCAAGACCTAATTCCCAATCAAGAACCAATCTCTAAATGCTCTCTAGCCAAATAAGAATTAATTTCCCAATCAAGAAATTAAATCCTTAATCAACTAACCCAATCATGCAAAGACATTCCCAATCAAGAATTTAATGCATGATCAAACCACCTAACCTAAACACTCATAATAATCCATACAAGTATTTTAGGAAAGGAAAAATAAAGCAAGAGCAATAAGAGAAGCATAATTAAATGAATGAACACATTAACATAAAAACCTCAAGAATCTCCATACAAGAGTGAAAACCCAATAATAGGAATTAAATCTAACCTACCGTCAAGAAATTATAATGAAAAAATAGAAAATAAATGTTAAGATGAAAGGATGAGAAAATACAAGAGTTGGAGGCAATAGAAGTTGAAGATGGAGGGAAGAGATAGCTTCTCTTCCCCCTACATAATCCTAATCCTACTCTAACCTAAAACTAAGAAATGAAATGTGAAAATATGGTGTTCCCCCCCTCCCCCCTTTTCCATTCTGAGATGGGCTTTTAATAGCCATGCAGTGTAGTATAATGACTAAAAAACTCCTGTACTAAACTTTTAGAAACATATCATGCAAGGGTAAATTGGACACTGGAGCTAAATATTACAAAAATAACATCTCAGCATTATGCAGCTTCTGCCCGCGACTTTGCATCGCGATTCTGACCCTCTTAATGATCTCCATTGCCCCCGAGCTCTAAATACAAAATGTGGGTCTTTGTCTTAGCTTTCCATAGCCACCAAGATCATGAGATTCCACCAAGTGTAGCTCCAGATATTGCCACTTCACTGACTGCTGCTCCAGAAGTGCTGTCACAACTTCTATCTCCACTTGTGATCAATTCTGGGACCATTGTGCTTTGAATCAGCTTTTGTGGTATTCATGAAAGTTGTAGCCCTATATCTTAACTTTCTAACAAGACAAAGAACACATTTTTCCAAGGTCTAGAGCTCAAGATATAGATTAAATACAGAACAGTGTCAGATTATCCAAAATACTGCAATATTCATCAAGTGAGCAATCCATGAGCTCGCCGGCGAGCTCTTCATGCTCGCATGCTCGCTACGGAACTCTCAGTTGGCTTTTAGCTCCCTTCCTTGTGCTCCAATCCAATTCTTAGTCAAACGAATGCTCACAAAGTGAATGACTAGAAATCAGTGTCAATTAAGCACAATTAGCTACAATTTATGAATTGCTTGATGATTGAAATGAAAGTGCAATTAATACATAACAATGCACATCAAGACAATTAGTGCTAACTAAAATGCACAAATAAAGGGATCAAAGAGCACACAATTATGGTTCTACCAACCTCATTCTGCAAGTTCAGCATCATCCTTTGTTGCTCCATGAGTAGCTTCATCACATCACCGATGGTTGGCTCGTTAGGATTCGGAGGTGCAGGCTGAGCCAATTGTTGCGGTGGTGGAGGCAAGGCCATTGGAGCCTGGTATGGAGCCTAGGGTTGCCTTTGATGAGGAGGTTGGTACCGAACCTGCTGAGGTTGCTGAACTTGTTGTGGCTGTGGATTATTATTCCACCTCAGGTTCGGGTGATTCCTCCAACTTGGGTTGTAGGTGTTCCCCGTAGGTTGATTCTGTTGCTGAAACTGAGGCTTCCCCGGAAAAGTATTTGCAGCTGTCACCACTGTTGCCTCTTCTTGGAGATGTGGGCATTGGTCAGTTGGATGGGTCTCCAAAGAGCATATCCCACATACCATTGCTTGGCTGGAGGTTCCCGGTTTGGCTTGATTGATGGCCAATTGCTTCATGAAGGTAGCAATTTCATCCAGCTTTTGGTGTAGGCCACCACTCTCCTGTTGAGCTACCTCATTCACCCCTTTGATCACGGTTGTTGCCCTTGTGCCAAACTGCTGTGAGTTCACAGCCATGTTCTCGAACAGGAGCCTTGCTTCTGCTGGAGTTTTGTCCATCAGGGCCCCACCACTAGCGGCGTCAATCATACAACGATCCATACCCGTCAGACCCTCATAATAGTACTGGATCAACAATTGTTCGGAGATCTGATGGGTTGGACAACTTGCCACCAGTTTCTTGAATCTCTCCCAGTATTCATGGAGAGACTCACCTTGTAGTTGGCGGATGCCACTGATGTCCTTCCTTATGGCTGCTGCCCTTGAGGCTGGGAAGAATTTCTCCAGAAAGATTTTCTTCATGCCAATCCATGTGTTGACAGCTCCATTTGGCAGGTTCAAGAACCATTGCTTCGCCTGACCGTCCAGAGAGAACGGAAAAGCCCGAAGCTTCACGTGTTCCTCGTTGACTTCTCTTGGCTTGAGAGTTTCACACACCACATGGAATTCCTTGAGATGCTGGTGTGGATCCTCTCCGGCCAATCCGTGGAACTTAGGGAGCAAATGGAGAATAGCTCCCTTAAGCTCGGACTTAGTGTCCAACCTTGGGTAAGTAATCCCCAAAGGTTGTTGGCTGAGTCAGGAGCTGCAAGTTCCTTCAGGGTGGACTGATAGTCTGCCATAATCGAACTTGGACCTGAAACACTAACAGACAAATCAGAAAGTTCAGGACCAGAGAAAAGTAGCGTTTCAAACGGTGGATCTTCCGGTTGCCCTTGGGACTCAGTAAACCCTCTCCTAGCTTGCCTTATTTTTCTCAAAGTGTATTCGATTTCAGGATCAAAAACGGCAAGCTGGGGATCAGGTTGAGATCGAGTCATGCACGGCTGCAACTTTGCAGTCGCAGTCGCGCGCTGGGGCGCTGTATACGCGCTAGAGCGCGAGTAACAGCAGCAGACTCAGCTGTTCTTGGAATAGCGAGTCTGGGAAGTGGAAAAATAAAAATAAAAATAGAAAACAAAAATAAAGTGCAAAATAAAAGGAAAATCTTTTTGTTGTTTTTATTTTTGAAATAAACAAAGAGAGATAAAAGAAAACGGTTATATACATTATTCACAAATCAAACAACTAGTGATTACTTTCATTGTCGATCCCCGGAAACAACGCCAAAAATTTGATGGTTGTTGTCGTGACACCCATAAATTTAATTATTTATAAAACCAACATTCCCTAATATAGTTTAGTGGAAACCAGGGTCGTCTCTCACAAGGAATGACTAAGAAAGCAATGCACATGACTAGTTGTATGACGGTTTGTCACAATTGGGGGGTTTTTGTATGCAAGAGAATTAAATTGGAATAAAATGAGAATAATAAAAACAGCGGTTTATGGGGGTGAAACATTCATTAGGGTGTTATCATTGGCTACAAAAGAATGCATGAGTTGATTAATTACGCCGGAGTTAGATCTAACTCCTTTGTTGTGATTCTAATGATTAATTGCCTAGAATGAGATTAATTAGTGAGATCTCACCTTTAGTTCCACTTTCAACAATTATTAAAGCCAATCACATTAATCTAATTAAAGAGACTAATCAGCCAATTAATTACTCATTACCAATTCCTAATATGTCATGCATCAATTAATCAACTAACACATAAACATATGCCAATGAATTAGCCTAACTCAATCGAGTAAGCCAAGACAAAGGATTAAGCACACAATTTAAGATCTCAAATTATATGCCAAGGTTTGATAATAAAAACTTATGCAAGATTAAGAAGAAAGCCTCAATTTACCCCAATGATGTTCACACCCTCATAAACCACTAAGAAACTTAGCTACTCATGGAGGGAATTAAAAAGGGGCAGAAATTAAATTGGAATAAAGAAAGTAATTAACAATAAAGAGCAAAGTAAGGAATTAAATGCAAATGGGAAAGATGGAAAAACGAATAACTGAATTAATTGGAAAGAGTAACTTACAAAACCCAAAGGGCTAGACGAATAACGTTGAGAATACAAATGAAGGAGCTAGAGCTAAACTAGGAAAAACGGAAATCCTAATGGGGAGAAAAATAACTCTAACTAGGAAAAGAAAAGATGTAAAAGTGGTGGTGTTGAGAGGTATTGTTTTCTGATGCATTAGCCTCCTTTAAATAAGATGAGCAGCCTCCAAACCCTAATCAATTTGGGCCCCCAACTCGTGCAGATAGGGTTTCTGCTGTGACAGAGTTGCGGCGCGGCGCTGGGGCGCGTATAGCTCGCTAGAGCGCCAGCATTGTGCACGTGATGAGTTTAAGTGGGCCTCGTGCGCTGGAGCGCGCTATGGGCGCTGGAGCGCTCGATGCTAGTTCTGAATTCCACTGCTCCGCTTCTTGCTCAGTTCCTGATGTCTACAGCTCCAATAATACCTGTGATTTGTACTAAAAATACAAAATATCCAAGATCAAGTGCAAAGGTCATCTTTGAATTGTAAAAACATCATAAAACTATATATTTTAGCCTTTATTTCTATTAAGCCCAGATTAATTTCAAGTTGTATTAAATACAATAAAAGGTCAAAATAGAGCAAAGAATTGCATACAATCATCTAAATTAAGGGCATAAAATATTGGTAAAACCACGTTATCACTTATTTTTACAATGCTTAGCGGTGAATGAAGCACCTGGGTACTTCTCATTCATCTTTTTTGCAATTTTCTCTAAAGATCCTGGTTTGAATTGCCCAGCATAAGCTCTTTGACCTTCAATGACTAGTTCTTCCATGACAGTCACAAAGTACTCAGTTTCATCCTCATTCCACTTATGAGCCATGTTTCCTACCAAATCCAGCAGTAAAAAGACACCAATAACACAATGATAAATGATACACCAATCATAAATAATACAAAGTCATAGATAATTTAAGATCATCAAATAATACAAAGTCATAAAGTAATACAAAGTCATAAAATAATACATCATATTCATAAATAAAATTTACAAAGTCATAAAATATTACACAATAATATAAAGTCATAATTCAAAATACAAAGTATTGAATATTACAACAAAGTCACATTTGATAAATTTAATTTCCACGTCTAGCTCTCCACTCATCAAACATTTCAAATGCGAGACTCTCATTACTACTTTCAACAGTATCAACCAAGTCAGGTTCATTTAGGTGATTATCTTCTGCCTCAAGTTCATTGGGATTGGCTTCCTTAGGGTCAATTTCCATATTCATCCGAACAAAGTTTTGGAGGACTCCTCAAAATAGCCCACCTCTTCTTTAATAAACCAAAACACCGTTCTATGACATTTCTAGCCGATAAATGTCTTTTATTAAATAACTCTTGGTGGTTTCTTGGCGCGCGAGGACCTTGAGCCCATTCATGCACGTGGTAATGAGTGCCTCTATAAGGTTCTAGGAAACCTCGACCATTCATGTAACCGGCATCAACTAAATAATAATTTCCTATAAAAAATCAACGATTTAATTAACCACTTTTTACTCAACTAATAAACACAACCTTTGAAATTAATTTTTTTGTGTGTTATGTAATTTAATGGGACGTACCAAGTGGTATCTTAAGCCCATTACGTCGAGCAATTGCGTCTCGAAGAATTCTTGAATCGGACGCTGATCCTTCCCACCCACTTAGCACATATACAAAATTCATGTCTCGGTTGCACACACCCAAAACATTAGTAGAAACCCTTCCTTTTCTTGTTCGAAATCTAGGTTTTTCCAGTTCGGGAACAACAACATCTATGTATGTGCCATCTAGAGCTCCTAAACAACCCTACAAATAATAAAATCATCTAAACAAGACAAAAATTTAAATAAATCAAATAATGGAAAACCATTGTCAAGGTTAAATATACCTTAAACCACTTCCACCTTTGCAAACAAAATGCTTTGCACACGTATGACTGATAACAAAACCTTGTGAAAATATCTACTGATTGTTTCACCCGACCTATAAAATCTAACTTGAATGCTACGGTTCTTTGTATGGTGAGCCAGAATAAGCAAAAAAGTTGCAACTTGTTCAGCAATGCTAACAAACCCATCGTCATTTAACCCACCCTGAACTTGGAGTAACTCACAGAGTAATGCAAATGCATTAACACTCATTCTAATTTCCCATATGCAATTCATATCATTTGCCCCCCCAATAATTCTATCTAATGCTTCCCGTCTTAATGGAATACTTGTCATCCTTTGGCCTAGCAAAGGACGACCACCTCTTCTATTCCTAAGGTGCACATACAAGGTTAAAAAAACAATCAACATCATTGTGTCGAATTGCATTCGCATTTGATAACAGTAACTAACGACATGTCTAATTTGTTCCGAACGATCCATTTTTCCTATTAATTGCAAAAAACAAATGAAAATTAGTAAATATAATATAACACAAATATCTATAAATTATTATTATAATTAATGTACATCTTTCATCAAATATATCATGTAATAATATTTTAAATCAGAAAATAAAGATGATAAGTTATTATAACAACTAAAATGCAGGGGACAAATAAAAAAATCAGAATTACTATTTTTTTATTTCTTAATACTTAGAATAACATATTAAAAAATCATTGACCCATGCATATTCTACAAGCTTTTTACTGGGTACTAGTACTTAAGATGAATTGATTAACTAACAAGGAAGTTTCCTATTTCTTTATTTGACCAATGAAAATAGGACTTTCCCTTGCATGCCCATACTGCAAACACGATTACCTTTTAGTTCCTTTTATGGTTCTATATTAATCAATAGAAATAAATCTTGCATTTTTAAGAGTACCATAAAATAAAAAATATGATCAAATAATTATTATTATTGTTAGGAAGTAAAATAAGGTATTAGGAAGAACCCAGAACTATTTATAAAGGCAAAAGTAAAACAATAAAAAAAAATAATGTACTAGGAAGAACCCAGAACTACTTATAAAGGCAAAACAATAAAAAAAATCAAAATAACATACATGAAAAACTCACATCCAGAGAAAATATTAGTAGTCATGAAAAGGGAAAAAAATCATGTAGAGATCTACAAAAAATGAAAACACCAACAACATCAAAAATAACTTTGAACCAGTATGAAGATAGAGTGAGGGAACCAACCTGTTACAGACAGGGAGTGCTGATCTTCTTCCCAACCTTGGAGCAGAGCTTCTTCTTTGAGGATGCGCCGTTTCAAAAATGCAACACAAAAATGAGGAGCAAAAAAGACCTAAACTGAGGTTATATATGTGAGGATAGTGTTTGGAATTTTGAGAAAAGAATAAGGGTAAAAATGGATCAAATTTTATTAAAAGAGCCCCTCAAATCCCGTGTCCCCCTCTGCCCCAGGATGAGTGAAGTACATAAATACAGAATACAATTTAAGTGGAGACAGGTACAAAATTGTTCAATTTGTATCTGTCACCACAACCAAACACGATGACAAATAAAAAATGTCCCCTGCCTCTACCCCTTTTTACTATCCAAACACAGCCTAAGTGTTCTATGAAATTTGGCTCTACTATGTGTGCCATATTACAATTTTGTATCAGCTAAGAGCATCGTGATTTCAGAACCTGTATTGCACTACTAGCTACTAGCTAGGAACAATCCACAATATATACTCCTTATGGAGTAATATTAATGACAAAAAAGAAGCAATAATAAACCATAGCCTATCTAGTTACTCTGATGTACATTGAAAAGAAAAGAAAAAAGTCATTCCATATGCATTCCAAGAACTGAAAGGGTTACAAATATAATCCGTGCCTCCATGTGTTTCAGGCATTCATAGGGGATTCTAGCCATTTCATGCTGATAACTTAAGACAACATTATGGTTGACATTTTTGACAGATCTACCAGGAAAAAAATGTTGACAACCAGACTTTGTTAAGTATTAATGTCAAAGATTGTTAACTTCTATACAAATACTTTGATAATGGGAACTTAAGGCTCCTTGCAACCTGCAAACAACAATGAGAGTATTGTTCGTCATTCCTTTTTCAAATCTCCTTATTTAATCAAGAACAAAGAATTTTGATGGAGTATTAAGTGGAAAAAGAGAGATGTTACCTTCAAAGCCAAGTCTTCTGATATAGTTGATCGATACCGAGTCGAGCCTTCTATCGGACAGCTTCTTCCTTTAAATATGAAATTAGCATTGCAGAGACTGGATAGCTGCAGAAGAACATCTGACATCAGCCCGGCTTGAACTCCTAATCCATAACCATTTTGCTCCTCCTCATCAGATTGCTCATCTGCAACCGATACAATACACTGAAAGATGGCTAACAACCTCTCCAGTGGGAAAGTTCCGGGGCCTTTCATTAGTAGTTCCTCTTCTAAAGTTTCCTTCTTTTCCAATGACTTCTCAGAGGGCCTACACATGGAAAAGCATAACACAAACTACAAAATTAAGCATGTGCTACTTAAAAGAGAAAACAAAAGAAAAATTGCATCATGACAACAGGCGTAATTTTCAACATCAACAAATCCAGCCAGATACGGAATAGAATTTCAATAGATCCATCATACAAAAACTATGGAACCGAAAATAAGTTAACAGAAAAAACTAGAAAAGGCTTCATTCACAATAATAAGAAGAAATACTAGAGGCTGTAACATGAGTAGTAATGTCTAAAACAAAATCATTTGCATTATATTTGTTGTCAGCATAGCAAAAATTTGCAATTAAATCATCATACTTCCTCTTTCGCTTTCGATTATCAGAACCTCCTTTGGAATCAAAAAGAGAAGCATCAAGAGTAGCCGGATTTCTGGAGGCAAGAAATGCTGAAATAAGAAGATACTTTGCACTTCTCAACAATATCTGATGAACATCACCTTCGGTGTAATCAGGAAAGTAAACGGGGATTGGCTCCACATAGCCCATGTTCGAGTAAAAGGTATCTGGAGAAGTAGTGCTAATAAAAATCAGACCTACTTCTGGCATCTTTAGCAGATCATAGAGATTAAACAGCAAGGGCAATATAGTAGAGCTCTTATCCCAATCCCTAACAAGCTGAAAATTGTCGAATACCAAGTAGATCATATTTCCAATTTCTCCTTGTGGCGTCTTGTTTGGAGCTGACTTCTCCTTTAGATTGTTTATAACACTGGTCATTCCCGAAGAAAATTGACAAAATCTGATGGCCTTTCGCAGCGTTTCGCGTTCGAATAACCATTGGCAGCATTTTTTCTATGGAGAAGTATCTGATTTAGAACAGATTCAAACAAGATCCGCTGATTATAACACGCCCTACAACTAGAATAAACAAGAGGCCTGTTGAGATGCCTGAATAATTGAAGAATGATACTGGTTTTGCCAGTAGAAGCACCTCCATACACAAACAATGGAAGCATTGGTGCATTCAGAGGTCCCAAAAGACGCACAATCTCGAGAATCTGGCTACACCTACCCGGAAAACTAGAAATCAAATAATCTAGGCTAATGGGGTCTCCGCCAAGTAAAACGTCGTCAATTGTTAGAGGTTCAAGGCTATTTACTTTGGCTGCAGATACATTATTTGAAGGGGACGCTGAAGATAATGCTGAAGACCTTGTTGTTCTTCTAGGAATTTTTGGGGATTCCACTTTTTCCATGTATTTCAGCTGCCGAAGATACTTAACTTCTGAACAAAATGAAGAAATCATCAATTAGAAATGAAACTTATAAAATAAACACTCAAAGCACTCTAGGACCATCAGTCATCCATTCTAGTTGAGTTCAGATACTATCCAATTCACCCTTCATGTCATTTAGTTAACTTGTGTAAGCATATCTCAATATAAAGCAACTTTAAAATAACTTCAAAGTTAAAAATGAGTATAATCACTATACCAGTCAGATTCATAATTCATAAATTTATTATCACGGGTAAGAAAAAATTTCCTTGAGTGATACAAAAAGCTTCCTTTCAAACATAAAATCTGAATTAATCAAGCCTAATTCGATAATTTCAACAACTAACACAAATGTAGAAAATACAGCACATAACATAATAAGTTACATAAAGTTGACTCAACAACTATAGCACAGAACTATTCATCCAATGGATTCCCATAGCACAAGTATATTTAGTAAACAGCAATGGCACCAAAACAACTCGGTTTTGTAAATTGGATTTAACACACTCAGTGATGGAGCCAAAGTGTTAGAAACCGTTTCCCTGAAGGTATTAAGGTTTATAGAAGGAGAAAATATAGAGATAAGATGGGATTGGTAGCAAATAAAGGGTAGATTGTTATAACTACCCGAGTATTTTGAATATTTGCTAAGCATTAGGATAGGGAGCATCTTTAGGAGTTTGTTTAGATTTTCTGTTATTGGTAGACTTTAAATTGAATAAGCTTAGCATTAGGAGATAGGCTGGTTTTTATGAAACAAGTTAGAGAGAGGAGCTGCTTAGTGCTCCATTCCCTGTGTATTCTGTGCCATTCTATCCATTAATAAACCTACCTTCCTTCCTATTATCTACTTACAGTTCTATCTAACATTTGGTATCAGACATGCGATCCTGGGTGTGTGGGTGCCTTTTGTTCTGCTGCGATGAGTGATTCTATGGAGGAATTAGGGAAAAAGTTGGATGTGGTGGTGCGTCTGCTGCAGGAGACGCAGTGACCGCGGCGTCGAGGGCGCTCCTCGTTGCCGCGTCGTGACCCACAACTCGTGAGTTCGAGTGACCGCTGGCATCGCGGTCACGTTACCACCCCTCCCCGTCGGACCGAGCGTCATGTGTCGGCTTCCAAGGACCGTGACAAACACCACTCCTCTCGCACCCGCGCTCGTTATCGTCGCGATGATAGCAGTGACCACGACGACCATGTGTCGCGCGCGAGCTGCCACTCTTCAGCTTCTCGTGATAGCTGCTCCCCTCGACGGGGGAACCGCGACCGCAGGATGGAACTTCCCATTTTTAGTGGCAATGATGTTTTGAGTTGGGTGGTGAAAATCGAACGGTATTTCGATGTCCATGGGATAGATGGGGAGGAACGAATGAAGGTGGTACTGCTGGCGTTGGAAGGTCGCGCTCTCCATTGGTACCAGTCATGGGAGGAGCTTGCGTCTTTTCCATCGTGGCTTCGTTACAAGAAAGCTCTTTTGCGCCGCTTTCAACCAGGGGTAGATAGAGACCCTTATGGCCCACTCCTTCGGGTCAAACAATCTGGGTCGGTGCTGGATTTTATTGAAGAGTTTGAGAAAGTATCAGGCCCAATGCGCCATGTGGATAAGGAAATGATTAAGGGAATATTTCTTAATGGGCTAAATGATGAATTGAGGATTGAGCTTAAGAGTTTGGATTTACAAACTCTCTCTGAAGTAAAAGACCGGGCCCTTTTGCTTGAAGAAAGAAACAGTAAGTGGAAGAGCAAATCATTGTTTGGGCCGACAGCTAAGGGTTGGGCTCCTCACAGACAGCCATCTCTGCCCACTAAACAACCAGTTCAGGAACCACATCGTTATTCTTCTTCTTCCTCCTCTCAGTCTCGCGAACATCCATCTCTTCCGAAACCTCCACTGCGTCAGCTATCTCAGGAGGAACTCCGCGAGCGAAGCCGCCGCGGCCTTTGCTTCAAATGCGGCGAGCGGTGGGGTCCTGACCATGTTTGCCGCCTGAAAAATTTTCGGATATTATTGGAGGAAATTTCCGAGGAAGAGCATTCAGAGACAGAGGAAAGGAACGAACCAATTGTAACACTCGTAGCCCGGAGTTGGCTTACGGCAGATATGGACGATTATAAGCGATGGTCATGATGTGATGATAAGTGATGATACGCGTGATTAGCGTGAGTTGTAACCCCACAGCCGGGACGTGCGTGACTTCGAGCACGAGCATGCATACGTAATATGATTAGATTGATGGATGAATGCCCGCGATTTTGTTTTGATGTGTTTAATGAATAGAATAATATATATTGGTGGCATGTGTGCGATTGGTAGGAGTTGTTCGAAACGGCTATGTGTTTGGTATTTTTGAATAAATACGTATGACGAATTATGGTGTTTTTGTGAGTTTTGATATGGTGGTTGATTTTGTGAACCTGAGTGATTAATTGAGATAATTAAGCACAAATTAATTTGTGAGCACGGTGATGAGGTGAACGCAAAGATGTGTTTATTTTTGCCTTACTTGATGTTAAGTAAAGTTGTGATATTGGTGATAATGTTATTTATTGAGATTAACTGGTGTGAGTAGATTATGAGGAAATATGCATGAATATATATATGAGTTTGGTTCAAATTACACC
This sequence comes from Aeschynomene evenia, assembly GCA_013621005.1. NCBI lineage: Eukaryota > Viridiplantae > Streptophyta > Magnoliopsida > Fabales > Fabaceae > Aeschynomene > Aeschynomene evenia. The sequence goes on from CM024268.1 coordinate 23,428,324, forward strand.
GGTGTAACTCTAAGCAATTGTTACACCGTTCAATAACTTTTTATTGGATTAATTTTTTATTAAATTAACCGTTGGATTAGTGGTTCACATCATATAGATCATATATATAAATTTACAAAACAATATAAAATCATTTGATATAATTTTGATGGACATAAAAATCAACGTAATACATCTGTTCAAAATAAACAAGAATAAGAGATATATGAAGACATTCTTAATGATGTTCAATTTTAATGAAATTTGACATAAATGATCTTCACAATTAGTTATTCAAATTCAACGGTTGGATCGACAAAAAAATTATTTTATACGAAGTTATAAGTGGTGTAACTTTACTTAAAGTTACACCGGTGTCATTTGAACCCAACTCATATATATATATATATATATATATATATATATATATATATATATATGCATGTATTTATGTTATGTAATTTAAATGAAATATATGTGCTATGTATCAGTATATAATAATCTAGGTTGCTTGGGGAGCAAGGCAAACCTAGTATTATTATTGTAAGAGTAATAGGACCATAGAGAGCGGCAATGATCGTTATAAAAATATTTGATGAGACCTTAATATTTATTTAAAAAGTCCCAAATTGGTGTTTAGAAGATACTCAGAAAATATTCCCACCAATATTGGAGAGTTATGATTTTAGAGCTATTATTATTGAATTTCACATTTTTCCTGATTTTGGTAAAATTCTTTTAATAGATAAATAATGTGAAATTAATAATGTAGCGAGATAACTATTTTAGACTTATTGAGAGTCACATAATATTAAGGAAATTTCTGTAACGATCATATGTCATTTTCTTATTTTATATATTGAATGTTTAGTGAGTAAGTGAGTAACCTGAGAAAGAGCCTGAGCTCAATCCTAAGCACAACCGGAGCCACTTTTTAGGACCCTGAGCTTCCCAAAAATTTATTGAACTCTCATCACAAAATTTTAGTTGCAATTTTTTACCCACCATCATACTCAAACACATACTGATACTCACCACCTAGACACATTAACACTCAAACAACACAAAATTTACAACAACACCCCCCTTGAAGCATTAAAAACACTCGGCCACTACCCCAAAGCCCCCATTCACTCAATACACCTCTCACACACCCAAGAGAACTCCATTTTCTGAGCTCTCCATTCCCCTCTCAGCCAGCATTGAAGAAGGTAGGAAAATCACCTCAAACTTGCTCAAATCCATCATTCCTTGCTTGTTTAAGGTGAGTTACCTTCTACCCATCCATCCCCAATTAATTTCCCTCTATGCTTGAGCTTATTTGCCTCTGATTCTTGCTGTAAATCACCTTCAATTTCGAGCTCCATGTTGCATGTGGAGGTTTCTCATTGAAGATGATGTATGGAGTTAGCTGGTGTTCTTGCATGTTGTTATTTATGCATGTATGGATGATCTTGGTTTGATTTATTGATGAATGAATATGATATTTTCGATTTTGCTGATTGAGACAGATGCATGTAAGTATTGTTGGATGAATTTTGAGTATTTGGATGAGTGGATATGAGTTATGGGGTGAAAATGAGCTAAAACACGAATTTCGGCGTTTTCTGCAGAAACTGTGCAGTGGGGATCGATCCCCACAATTAGAGGATCGATCCCCATGCTGAAAATTCATGTATTTTGCAAAAATTTAAGGGGGGATCGATCCCAGACTGGGATCGATCCCCTGGGCAAAACTTTACCCGAGAGGGGCAATTTTAGTGCAGGATCGATCCCAGACCCCTGGGGATCGATCCCCTGCACCAGAAAAGTAAAAAATTCACCTGTTTTCATCCTATTTCAAGTACAAGTTTTCAAATAATGATTAGGGGGCTAATATGCTATTTTAATATGATAAAAATGAGTATGCTGTGATGCTATTTGATCTTAAAAGGTGATGGAAATTATATAAGGTTATGTCTAAAGAATTGTGAGCTAAAGTGTAACATGGTATTATGATAAAGTGATAATTTGTATGAGGCTGATGTAAGACGATGATGGTTTATATAAGATGATGATGGTTAGTATGAAATAATGATGAATTATGTATGGCTGAAATGAGACGATGACGTTATATGTTAATATGAGATGATGATTATGTATGCATTGATGTTGAGATGATGAATTGAGGTGATAATTGTATGTGGATATATGAATGACGTTGGTATGTATTCACTTTGATGTTGGCATGTTATATACCAAGTAAGGGGATGTGTTAATTTGACACAAGGTGCATGTAAGTGATAATATATTGTAACGGGATGGTAGTAATCCATGTATTGCTAATTGAGATAAGGAACTATGCATTATTGAAATGAGATGATAATAAGTGATTGTATGAAAATAATGAGTTGCGTTTGATGTAATATGTGATGGTGGTAATCATGAATCGAGTAATTGTAATTGCGATGACGTAGCGTGTGTGATAAAACAAGACGACATAAGACTGTTAAGCTAAAGTGATGAGTTAATGTGAGATCATGATTTTATGTGATGCATTGAGATAATGAGTTATGTGTTGATATGAAATAACATGGAGATAGTTAAATTGTTATGATAATTGCATTCAGGTATGATTTATGCCTATCGTCATTGATTTTGTATGATGGAGTATGTTGGTTTGGAGCGGCAGGTTGTTTGTTGCTGATAGGATGATATGGCTAAGGTTTAGCTAAAGTGTAATGATATGAAATATTTTTGAGCTAGATTGTGATACATATTACATATTGGGACTTAGATCCTAATGCCGGGTAGAGCCCCGAGGTATATTTTACTGGGACGTTAGTCCTAAGGCCGGGCAGAGCCCCGTGACATAACTTACTGGGACGTTAGTCATAAGGCCGGGCAGAGCCCCGTGACATAACTTACTGGGACGTTAGTCCTAAGGCCGGGCAGAGCCCCGTGACATAACTTACTGGGACGTTAGTCCTAAGGCCGGGCGGAGCCCCGTGATACAACCTTCTGGGACTTGGATCCTAATGTCGGGTAGCGCCCCGTGAGCCATACCGGTCGTCGAAGCGAGGAGACTAATCAGTCGTGCCGCTCGCCGAGGCGATGAGAATCATCGGTCATACCGCTCGTCAAAGCGAGGAATCTAATCGGTCACGTCGCTTGCCGAATCGAATGGGATTATCGTTTGTCTCTAGAGATGCATTCTATGTCGCTGACGTGATTATGTGGATGCATGGTGAAATGTGATTTGGTGATTTTGATTTTCGAGAGGTGAAAGTGTTATTTATAATTGATTGAGAGACCCTCGAGAACTTAGAAGAAGACTCCTAGGTCTCCCCTTTTAGAAACGGACCGTAAGATGTTTGGCCCAGTCAAAGTAAGGACTTGTGTTTTTGAGAAGTAAAGTGTTGTTTATACAAAGTATTACTTTGACTGGCTAGAATCGATGTATCGAGCACGTAGGTCCGTGTGCTCTGAGTAACTCACTAAGACGACCCCCGTCTTATTCTATTTCTTTCAATGCTTCGATTCTAGGGTATCGCGGAGCAGCTGGTAGCCGTCACTCCCTTCATGACCAAGGGCGAATGGCTTGCTGAGGCAAGTTACACACCGGCCGCCAATGCCGTGATCGTGATCTCTACTGTCCTGGGGTATTTCAGTTCCTCATCCCGGAGCTTATGACGAAACACCCCACTTCATGATTTTGGTCTTGATTCCATCCTCGCCCCGACGATGATGCCGCGATGGGGGACAACGAGACAAAGGAGTTCGACTCAGAACCGGAAGTAGTTTCCTGCCCGGAGGTAGAGTCCCTAGTCAAGGGACCTGAGGTACTTAAGACCAGTGATGGGCGAATGCCAGAGAGGAGATTGAGCAAGCCAGAACCGAGCAATCTGTGATGCGGCCAACTTAGTTTCTTTATGTTCTTGATATTAGACATGTTGTATAGGAATTTCTTCTGTATTTCCTTGTCTGAGCAAGTGTTGTTAACTCCTTGGCAGGATGCCAGACTCTGTAGTTTCACATATTACAAACATCATGTTATATCTTTATCCTTGGCCATTTTATTCACTTATATAATTTGGATCAAGGTTTCCTTTGTTCATTTGAGATATTATGAGTAATTCCTTTCAGATATATTTTTGTATATGTATAAGACAGGAATCTCGTGACAATCAGATACTTCAATATTGCACACACACATGTTTATATATTGGTGTTTTATGGCCATGTATATATGGGTCCCCATTTATATTCTTGTCATCTATCTATTGCTATTTTAGACGCTTTTCTAGGATATCTATTCGTGCAATGAATTCTGATTGGTCATGGCTCTTGAGTTTCGATACCTTCGTTTATTCATCATAGAGGGCTAATGTAAAAATAAAAAAAAATGGGGTTTTTGGGTATTATGTAACATTGCAAATTGTTAATTATGTCCATGGCATAGTTAACAAATTGGGATGTTACACCAATTCAGGAGGGACCCATTGTATTGCTGCAGACTTTGAAAGTCTCAGTTAATAGTTTATGCGGTTTCACTACTGCAAACAAATCCTTCAAAGTCCATGGTATGGTGGGTAATGCAGAGGTTACCGTTTTGATTGATACGGGAGCGGAGGTGAATTTCCTGTCTCGCAAATTGGCTCAAAACCTTCGGTTATCAATCAAAGAGTCTCCTTTTATTGTCGAGGTGGCTAAGGGACAGGAGTCTAGGAGAAGTGGAATTTGTGACCAGGTAACTTTATCAATTCAGGGGAACTGTATCTCTCAACCTTTCTTTCTTCTAGACTTGGGTTCAGTGGATATCATTCTAGGCTATGGGTGGATAGCTAGTTTGGGAGATATAAGGGCCAATTTTCAGAAGCATTTCATTACTTGGAGAGAAGGAGACAAGTTGTGCAGCATTAAGGGGGACCCTTCTTTGAGCACCACTGAATCCTCGTGGAAGACAACCTTAAAGGCTATTCGTGCGGAAAAGGAGAGCTATCTTATCACCCCAGATTCAGAGGTTGAAACCGAGGATTCAGTTGCTGAATTGCTAGCAGTGTTCCAAGCATTATTGAATGAATTCGAGGATGTCTGCAATCTGCCAAAAGGGTTGCCACCTCCCAGATTTCATGATCATGCCATCATATTAAAAGAGGGCTCCCAGATTCCTCACATCCGCCCTTACCTTTACCCACACTATCAGAAAGAAGAAATAGAGAAAATAATAGAAGAGATGTTGGCTTCGGGTATAATCCGCTCTAGTACGAGCCCTTTCTCTAGTCCAGTTATTTTAGTGAGAAAGAAGATGGGGGCTGGAGATTTTGCGTTGATTACCGAGCTTTAAATAAAATAACAGTCCCTGACAAATTTCCGATCCCTATTATTGATGAGTTGTTGGATGAATTGGGTGATGCGGCTGTTTTTTCTAAATTGGACCTGAAATCCGGGTACCACCAGATTCGAATGAGGGATTGTGATGTCGAAAAGACGGCTTTTCGGACGCATGAAGGCCACTACGAATTCTTGGTCATGCCTTTTGGCCTTACCAATGCGCCGTCGACTTTCCAAGCTCTCATGAATCAGATATTGAAGCCATGGTTGAGGAAATCAGTGCTGGTATTTTTTGATGATATTCTAGTGTTCAGCAAAAATGAGGAAGACCATCTTGTGCATCTAAGGAATATTTTGGAAGTATTAAGGCATCATTCCCTATTCATCAACAGCAAGAAGTGCAGTTTTGTGAAAACAGAAGTGGAATATTTAGGCCACATCATTTCAAGGGGAGGCGTGGCAGCTGATCCAAAAAAATTGGAAGTAATGACTAAGTGGCCTACTCCGGTAGATTTAAAGAGCTTAAGGGGATTCCTTGGATTGACGGGGTATTATCGACGCTTCGTTAAAAACTATGGGAAGATAGCTTGGCCATTAACTCAACTATTAAAGAAGGATGGATTTTGTTGGAGTAAGAAGCTCAACTCGCTTTTGACTGCCTAAAATCTGCTATGGTTTCGGTCCCTGTGCTGCGTGTTCCTGATTTTTCCAAACCTTTTTCAATTGAAACTGATTCATCATGAAGAGGTTTCGGTGCTGTTTTACTTCAAGAAGGTAGACCAGTGGCTTACTTGAGTCAAAAACTCTCCCCCGCAGGCCAGTCAAAATCGGTATATGAGAGGGAATTAATATGGCAATAGTTATGGCAGTGCAGAAATGGCGTCACTACCTTCTTGGCAGAAAATTCATTATCCACACAGATCAGAAGAGTTTGAAGTTTTTAGTGGAACAAAGGATGACTGGAGAAAGCCAACAGAAGTGGTTAATGAAGTTGCTGGGCTTTGATTTTGAGATAAAATATAAGGAAGGGAAAGAAAATAGAGTGGCAGATGCTTTATCTAGAAGAATTGTTGTTAAAGCAATTTCTGCAGTCACTTTTCATGATTGGGTTGGCTTGGAGGAGGAGGTGCAGCAGGATGAAAAGCAGCGGAAATTGGTGCAGCAGCTGCTGGTAGGCGAAGGGCAAGCTGGTTATGAGTTAAAACAAGGAAGGCTGTTCTATAAAGGGAGAGTGGTGCTTCCCAGGAATTCTTCCCGAATTCCCCTCATTCTACATGGGTTTCATGACTCCTCCTTGGGTGGCCATTCAGGATTTTTCAGAACATATAAGCGCATTTCAGGTATAATATGGTGGGAAGGAATGCGAAAAACAATCATGGACTACATCAAAGTTTGTCATACATGCAACAGAAACAAGTACCAAACTCTATCTCCAGCTGGACTTCTTCAACCTTTACCAATTCCTTCCCGGGTTTGGGAAGATATATCAATGGATTTCATTAGTGGCTTACCCAAGGCTCACAGAGCTGATACCATATTGGTTGTGGTGGATCGGCTTTCTAAGTATGCTCATTTTTTGGAACTTCAGCATCCTTATACAGCCAAGGAAGTAGTTGTTGCTTTCATAAAAGGGGTGGTCAAACTTCATGGCTTTCCTCTCACCATTGTCTCTGACAGGGATTGAATCTTCATGAGTGGGTTTTGGTCAGAACTACTGCGGTTATCAGGGACAAAACTCAGATTCAGCACCAGTTACCACCCTCAAACAGATGGCCAGACGGAAGTAGCCAACCGTTGCCTAGAAACATATCTCAGGTGCTTTGTGGGGATGAAGCCTAGGCAATGGACTAAATGGATTCCTTGGGCAGAATTGCGGTTTAACACTAATTATAATTCTTCAGCAGGGACCTGTCCATTTAAGATTTTATATGGAAGAGAGCCACCTGTTTTTTTTAGAGGAGACGTTCAAGAATCTGCTATAGAAGATGTGACCCGAGCAATGGAGGAAAGGAATTTGATTTTAGAAGAACTCAAATGGCAGCTTCACAAGGCTCAAGACAAAATGCGGGTCCAAGCTAATAAGAAAAGAAGAGATGAGGAGTTTCAAGTGGGTGACATGGTGTATCTCAAAATCCAGCCCTATAGGATGAGGTCCTTGGCAACACGGGTCAACCAGAAGCTCAGCCCAAGGTATTTTGGGCCTTTTAAGGTGCTGCAGAAAATAGGACATGTTGCTTACAAGTTGGAACTACCACCAGAATCGCTGATCCACCCAGTTTTTCACGTATCCTTACTCAAACGCTGTTTGGCTGCTGAGGTGCAAGCTCAACCACTACCTGGAGGACTATCTGATGAATCGGAAATGATGTTACAACCTATGGAAGTACTGGCCATTCGTGATTCAGCTGAGGGAAATAAAGAAGTGCTCATCCGATGGAAGGACATGCCCCACTTTGAGGATTCTTGGGAAATGGTTGAAGACATTAAATTGGCTTTCCCTGATTTTCACCTTGAGGACAAGGTGGTTGCTGATGGAGGGGGTATTGTTAGAAACTGTTTCCCTGAAGGTATTAAGGTTTATAGAAGGAGAAAATATAGAGATAAGATGGGATTGGTAGCAAATAAAGGGTAGATTGTTATAACTACCCGAGTATTTTGAATATTTGCTAAGCATTAGGATAGGGAGCATCTTTAGGAGTTTGTTTAGATTTTCTGTTATTGGTAGACTTTAAATTGAATAAGCTTAGCATTAGGAGATAGGCTGGTTTTTATGAAACAAGTTAGAGAGAGGAGCTGCTTAGTGCTCCATTCCCTGTGTATTCTGTGTCATTCTATCCATTAATAAACCTACCTTCCTTCCTATTATCTACTTACAGTTCTATCTAACACAAAACGACTCTACGAGACCCAAGAAATAGTGCAAAAATAGTTCTCAATAAGCAGAAGTCATCAAAATAACATTTGGTAAATTTATTTCTCTTAACATATAAAATAGGGACAACAGACATCTATACTATATATAAAGGGGATTCCCCAAAATAACTACCTTTTGGTGTCCACACTCACTTCAAAAATAAAAAATAAATAACAATAACTACTTTTCCACTATCTCAATCCCATTAACTATCTATATTAATTTATATAATTACTAAATTAAATTTAAATCAAACAATAATAATAATGCATTTTAGTTTTAATTTGTATAATTATTAAATTAAAATAAAATCAAATAAAAAATAATAAAAATGCGGCTTGGCGGGTTTGGAATGTCCGACAAGGTGCTAGTAATTAATAAAGAGGATTTTATTGACATACAGTTACATTATCCACACACGAAAAAAAAAAACTGCAACGTCCAATCAAACAAGAAGTTGCTCATAGAGATAATTTAACAGCAGGAGATTAGGAAAAAAAATTGTTTCAAACATAAAAATACAAATGCAAATAACAACAAAATACAAATAACAACAACAACAAAGCCCCTTTAAAAGAAATATGTTAGGCCCGGACTGTTTGGAAAGGTATATAGCAGAAAGAGGGCTGATGTGTCTAGGCCCAGAACTAGTTTCAGTTAGTCATTAGCTCTAGGGGTAGTTATTTCTAGAGTTAGTAAAAATAAGAGTTGGTAGGGTGTAATTGGGATATGATTGATTTGTATCTGAAAGTTAGTTTAGAGAGCAAGAACACCTTTTCTCTCAGTGGTTTGTAATTCTTGGGGTTTTGGTGCATAACCGCCCCGTTCAGTTATAAGATTAGAGGGACTGCCATTGCAGGACTGTAACAACTGGTATCAGTTGTCTCTTGATCCTGGACCCGTGGATGATGCAGTCGCGGGCACAGAAGGTGGAATCAATGGATGCGATCCTTACCAAACTGAGCAGTAAGTCTGAGACGATGGAGGCCAGATTCGAGGAAGAATGGATCCGTCGTGAGCAATGTTGTTAAAATCGCTTGTAAAATCGTACGATTTTACAAACAACCCTCGAACAATCCGATTTTGCAATCCGAGTTGAAAAAATAAGTTATGGTAAAATCGTCGAGTTAAATCGTAAAATCGTAAAATTGGCGATTTAACACAGTGACAAAATCGTAAATAAAAAATTAATAAACGACTTGACCCGAACCAACCCGACCCGACTCACACTACCCTAACCTAACATACCCGAAAATAACCCTCATCATTTTGGCACTTTGTCCCATCGCAGAAGCACACCCCAAAGGCCCAAACCCTAGTCATCATCACTATTCACTCATCACTCTCATCCCTAGCGACAGTGGCGGCGCTTCCCCGACCTCGCCATCCCTAGCGCGTCGCGGTGGTAGACGATCGCGGCTCTGCATCTGGTTCTGTCTGCTCTGCACGATCGCGGCTCTGCATTTGGCTCTGTCTGCTCTGCACGATCGCGGCTCGCGGGCATCCCTCTCCTTCCTCTCTCGCTCATCCGCGGTGGCGCCTCCATCTCTCGCGACCGCGCACAACCAAGGCGACCAGGACCGCAGGACGGCAGCAGGCAGCAGCACGGCAGTCCGCAACAGGCAGCAGCACGGCACTCCGCAGCAGGCAGGAGCACCACACCGTCACCAGGTTAGTTTTTTTTTTTTTTCAATTCTATTTTTTTTTTCAGTAGTGAATTTTATGAAATGTGGTTTGTCACTTTGTATTTTGTAATGTTTGTATTGTTGTGAACAATTAAACAAATGAATATATGATTGATGATTCTGAAATGTGGTTTGTTATAGTCTTTATATTTTTTGTTTTGATTCTGAAATGTGGATTGTTGTGAATTTGTGAGAAATGTGAGACTTGAATTTTGTGAATTCTAAATTGTGTAAATTTGATGTGAATTCTGAATTATCGCTTTTTCAATCCTGATTTGTTTATTTGTGAATTCTAAATTTGTATTTCTGAATTCTAATTAGTAATTAGTTTAATTTTAGCTATGTTAGTAACTTAGCATTGATTAAGTAGTATTGTAGGCTTGCATTTTGTAACAAACATTTGAGGGAACAATGTCATCAAATGAAGCCATTGGAGGAGGCCATAATGGAATATCTTCACAATCAGAGAATCAAACTATGTCTTCAAGTGCAACTGCTAATTTGAGTAGAGAAGCTAAAAGAAAAGTTAGCAAACATGCTCTAGGAAGTAGAAGTGATGTTGCTTGAAAACACGAGATTTCTGTTGATGGTGATACTAAGTAAATAAAATGCAATTATTGTAAAAAGGTAGTGATCGGAGGGGTTTATAGATTGAAGCACCACTTGGCAGGAATACAAAAGGATGTTGGAGCTTTTACAAGCGTGCCAGATGATGTTAGGAAAGAAATTTGGGACATTGTGGTTGGTTTGCAACAAAATCTTTTGAAGAAAACAAAAGTTGCTGAAGGGGAAAATGAAAACAATGATGATGATTCTTCAGATTATGTTGGAAATAAAAGGAAAGGGAAAGAAATTGAGACACCTGCAGAGCTTTTCAAGAGAAGGGGAGTTAGCACACAAACCACCATTAAAAACATGTTTAAAAAAGGGTTTGAGGGAGGAGGCATGTCAAGAAATTGCTTCTTTTATCTACGACAATGTCATAGCTTTCAATATGGCAAATAGTGATGAATATACAACAATGTTTGAAAAGGTTGCACGACATGGGATAAGATTCAAGCCACCTACTTACCATGAATTGAGAGGAAAATATTTGAAGCAAAAGGTTGATGAAACGATGAGTTCACTTGAGGAACATAGAGCTTATTGGAAAAAAAATGTATGCACAATCATGACTGATGGTTGGACTGATAAAAGAAGGCGAACCATATTGAATTTCTTAGTAAATAGTCCAAAGGGCACTGTTTTTTTAAGTCTATTGATGCATCTCATATTACCAAAACAGCTGACAAGATTTTTAAAATGATAGATGATGTTGTTGAGGAGGTTGGTGAAGAGAATGTTGTACAGGTAGTCACGGATAATGCTGTTAATTACAAAGCTGCTGGAAAAATGTTGATGGAGAAGAGGAACAGGCTTTATTGGACACCTTGTGTGGCTCACTGCATTGACTTAACGTTGGATGATTTTGAGAAGAATTTGTCACTTCATAAAGACACAATTTATAAGGGGAGAAAAATCACACGTTACATTTATGGAAGGACTTCTCTTATCTCCATGTAGCAACTACACACTCAAGGAAAAGATTTAGTGAGACCTGGCCTAACTCGTTTTGCCACATCTTATCTCACTTTGGGTTGCCTCAATGACAAAAGGAGAGCATTGTTAAGAATGTTCACTTCTAAGGAATGGGAATCCAACAAGTGTGCAAAGACAAGAGAGGGTAAACTTGTTGAAAATACGGTTTTGGATAAGCAATTTTGGAAAGATATTGTGCTTTGCTTGAGAGGGGCTTATCCGCTTATTCATGTTCTTCGTTTGGTTGATTCGGATGAGAAGCCGGCTATGGGCTATATTTATATGGCAATTGGTCAAGCAAAAGAAAAAAATAAAAAATTCCTTTGGAAGAGGGAAGACAGTTGTTGTACGGGAGTGGCCAGTGCCTAAGGATCAGAAGGCATTAAGGGGTTTTCTTGGTTTGACTGGTTATTACAGAAGGTTCGTCAAGGGCTATGGTATAATTGCTCGGCTGTTGTTCGATTTGACTAAGAAGAATGCTTTTGTGTGGAATGAAGATGCTCAGCGCGCATTTGACGAGTTGAAGGCCATCATGGTTCAATTGCCCGTGCTTGCAATTCCGGATTTTACAAGAGATTTTGTGATCGAAACTGACGATTCTAGTCAAGGTATTGGAGTTGTCCTTTCTCAAGAAGGCCTTCCCATTGCTTTCCTAAGCCAATCTCTGTCCCCCCGGGCTCAAACAAAATCGGCTTATGAAAGGGAGTTGATGCTGTGGTTTTTGCGGTGCGCGTCATTATTTGCTTGGCAGACACTTCACTATTTTGACAGATCAGTGAAGCCTTCAATTTTTGAATGATCAGTGACTGATGGGGGACGATCAACTTAAGTGGACTTTGAAGCTGTTGAGGCTTGATTTCGATGTGCAGTACTGACGGGGAAGAGAAAATTCAATGGCAGATGCTTTGTCCAGGAAAATGTTTTTCCAAGCGCTTTCTGTGGCGGGGTTATGGGATACCATTCACGCAGAAATTAGTGATGATGATCAGGAATTGCACCATATTTGCAAAGCACTTTTGCAAGGTTCGGAAGAGTACCCGGGATTTTCTTTGGAGAAGGGAAGACTATTTCTTCAAGGTAGAGTTGTTATCCCTTCTAAATCTTCTCAATTTCCCCTCTTGCTTGCTGAATTCCATACATCGGGAATAGGAGGCCATTCTGGGTTCTTTCGAACTTACAAGAGGTTGAGTGCGGTCGTGTTTTGGAAGCGGATGCGTGCTCAGGTGAAGAATTTCGTGGCAAGTTATGATGTGTGTCAGCAGAACAAGTATGCTGCTTTGAAGCCAGCAGGTTTGCTGCAACCTTTTCCTATTCCTAATAGGGTTTGGGAACACATTTCAATGGACTTTATTGATGTCCTTCCTAGATCAAAAGGTATGGACACTATATTTGTCATTGTAGATCGTTTGTCAAAAATACTCCCATTTATTGCCTCTTTCCCACTTTTTTTCTGCCAAGGATGTGGCCAATTTGTTCATAAAAGAGATAGTTCGCCTGCATGGGTTTTTTAAATCAATTGTTTCTGACCGTGATAGTGTTCATGAGTCGGTTTTGGATTGAATTGTTTTCGGCAGCGAGCACCAAATTGAAGTATAGCACTACTTTCCATCCTCAAACGGATGGCCAAACAGAAGTGGTCAATCGGTGCTTGGAGACTTATTTGCAGTGTTTTATTGGTGGTTGTCCTAGGCGTTGGCTTGAATGGTTACCGTGGGCTGAGTACTGGTTCAACACTTCATTCAATGCCTCTACTCGCACTACTCCTTTTAAGGCATTGTATGGAGTGGATCCTCCGGTTTTGTTCAAGGGTGAGACATTCCCTTCCTCTGTGGAAGATGTGGCAGCACTCACGGCTGCTAGAGATGCAATTCTAGTGGAGTTAAAGGATCATTTGGTAAAAGCTCAGCAGGAAATGAAGTTATATGCTGACAAGAAGCAGAGAGGTAGTCTTGAAGGTTGGTGATTGGGTTTATTTGAAGTTTCAACCCCTATCGGATGAGGTCATTGGCGAAAAGACCGTATGAAAAATTGTCTCCTAGATTCTATGGTCCTTTTGAAATATTGGAGAGGGTGGGGGTTGTGGCCTATAAACTGCATTTGCCGGAGAACTATAGGTTGCAGACTGAAGAAGGCAATTCCATCCTCGCAGCTTAGCCAAACGCTGCCACCATCATTATCAGAAGAAGGGGAGCTAGATGTTCATTCGAAAGAAGTGTTGGGGTCGAGGCTGGCTGCTGATGGAAGCTTTGAGTACCTCATCCATTGGAGTGGACTACATTCCTCTGATGACAGCTGGGTTGCCGAGTCCAAGTTGAAGCAGTTATTTCCTAGTTTCCACCTTGGGGACGAGGTGGCAGTCCAGGGGGGGAGTGATGTTAGGCCCAGACTGTTTAGAAAGGTATATAGCAAAAAGAGGGCTGATGTGCCTAGGTCCAGAATTAGTTCCATTTGGTTATTAGCTCTAGGGGTAGTTATTTCAAAAGTTAGTATAAATAAGAGTTGGTAGGGTGTAATTGGGATATGATTGATTTGTATCAGAAAGTTAGTTTAGAGAGCAAGAACACTTCTTCTCTTAGTAGTTTGTAATTCTTGGGGGTTTTGGTGCATTACCACCCCGTTCAGTAATAAGATTAGAGGGACTGCCATTGCAGGACTCTAACAAAATAACAAGGACATAATTTAAGATTCATAAGAGCAATACCAAACCAAACCAGGGCACCCTCTAAAACAGCAACACCAAACCAACTCTAAGGATGTGTTTGTTTCACATTATGTACAGTACAACACAATAATACACAGACAGTACAAGACAAATTGATAGGATCATATTAGGTAGTTAGGAAGTTAATAGTTAGTTAGTGTATTAGTTGGCTATAAATAAAGAGAATTGAAAGATGTTTAGGAGTCTTTTGTCAATCATTTGGTATCTTGTATTGTAGTTAGTTAGTTTAGTAGCTGAGAGAATTCTCTCTAGGAGGTAGTTCCTCCATTGTAGTCTTTATTAGGGATTGGGGATTTCCCTCCCTATTATCAATAAAGAAAGATATAGTCCCTCCATTACCAAGGTCCTATCACAAATACAATAATGTATTTGGGTTGTAGCTCTCTCGCCGTACAAAGACAAGGACAACACCAAACCCTCCTCGCGATCATAGCTCTCTCGCCGTCGCAGGACCCTTCGTTGTGTGCTTGCGTGTCTCTCTCGATCTCTCTATTTCTCTGTCTTAGAGTCTCAGACTCTTTGTTTAGTCAAGAGTCAAGGGTTTCTTTGTTCTTTTTGTCTCTGGAGAACATACTATGAGCATTTGGGCTGGACGAGAAAAGGCCAGTATACTTTCAGAAGCAGAGGGAAAAAAATACAAACAAGGATTGGAGCGCAAAGAACGATGCTCCTGCCGCTCCTACGTCCCGGCTCGCCGCTCATACTACGCTCCTACTAAAAAATGATCTTGCTTAGGATCTGGAGCGCTCAACCACCTGAGGCACGTAAGAGTGGCCGCTTCTACGCTCCGGAGCGCGCTCTTGACAACATTGCCAGCTTTGCCCACCCACAAAGGTGATTCTCCAGTTGTGCTCTAAATCTGACGGTTTCCTTATTGCGGTTCGTTGCTCAAAATCTGGTGGCTTCGGTGATGGAAGTCGTCTTGCAGCCACTGCTCTCCCAGCCTCAAGGTCCGAAAGTTCTGGTGGTGGAGATGAGCTGACTTTCTCCTCTTTCCCAAGGCTCATGGTGTCTCTTTGAGCATCATGACCTGATGCTGCTACTCTCCTAAAGTTTTGTCTATCCAATTTCCCCAATGATTTTCCCTTCAAACACTCTCACCTTATAGAAAAGATTCTAGCTTTCTCTCTCTATTAACAACATTAAAACTTTTTCCCCAAAATACCCTTACTTCCTATTTCTCTCCATTTAAACCATAAACAGTATGTAACATATTCCCAGGTTGGTGATCAGTGTATTCAGTATAGTGTATGATGTATGAAAACAAATAACAGAAAGGGATAATTTGGCTTGCAAGAGGCCAATTCTCTCCACTATTTCTCACTCGATAACTTTCCTGATTACAAAAGCTCTCCTCATTCTCTATTTATCTTTCCTCATTATACTAACTCCTAAATTCTTGGTTCCCTCTCCACTCATTCAATTTTTTTTTCTTTCGTCTCCTCTGATACGTGAATTGGAAAGGAGTGATATTCCCATGCTGCCCTTGAACATTTCTGCTATTGGGGTTTGTAACACTCTGTGACCACTAGTGTTTGTTTTTCAACTTTGCTTTTGTTTTTCAACATGAGTCTCATGAATGTGAGATTTTCCTATTTCCTTTGCTTTACTTGAGTATTCTATTCTATTAGCATTGAATTCATTACATTATATAAGTACTGTTGAACAAGAAATTAATTGAATGGTAAGTATATTATAACTAACTTCCTAGTTTCAGTGTTTCAATGAATATCAAATAAGAATTACACACTTCCAAAAAACAAAAGAAGATATCACATTCTGATGTGATCCTATGACCATGCACATTCAATGGCAAAGGGTCCCATTTTGATTACTCACAGATATATATTTTTTTTAATAATGAAGAAGCAATTTTGCACAAAAAAAAAAATTAGTGTTAGCTTCTAAGTTCTAAAATGTTAATTAAAAAATGTAAGACTCAACCGATAAAAGCAAAGGAAAATATGGAAAAGTTAGCAATAGTACTGCTACCCCTGACTAATTCAAGAGGAAGAATAATTTGAAAAATGTGATCTAATAAAACAAAGTCCTTTTTTTAAGCTCTGTATTCAAAAATACAAGTGCAGCCAAGAACATATAGATGTGAGGGGCAAGAATAATACTATTGTTTTATGTTTGGAAGCTTCTTATAACTAACTTACTGTGTAAATGTACAAAGTGCAGAACAGCTTAATCGATATGCTGTCCCATGTTTAGACATTTGAGTCTAAAATAGCATTCACATAAAAGAGGTACCTGTCTAAGCATTTTGGGCTTATTAGCTAAGAGGAGAGCTTTAGAGCCGAATAATAAGTATATAAATATATGTGTATCCCCCTGACCCTCGTTGTTCTAACTTTGTTTTCTCTCCTGGGCTCCTCTACAAGACATCTTTAATATTTTTCTATAAAAGAAATTCT
This sequence comes from Aeschynomene evenia, assembly GCA_013621005.1. Taxonomy (NCBI): domain Eukaryota; kingdom Viridiplantae; phylum Streptophyta; class Magnoliopsida; order Fabales; family Fabaceae; genus Aeschynomene; species Aeschynomene evenia. The sequence continues at coordinate 23,444,935 of CM024268.1, forward strand.
CTTTTACACTTGCATATGTACTTATTGCTCCATAATTTAGGTTTCGTTTCTTTAGTTTTCCATGAAAAGAGACAAACAATTCATTTATATAGACAATTCACCAAACACAATAGCTCTTGATCAATCAGAAAAATCCCAAAAAATAAATTCCAAGTTACAAATAGCAAATAGTACAGAGATGCCACAATTTCAGCAAGGGAAAGAAATGGAAAGCATACGATCGCGTAAAAGAAGAGAGGCGTGCCAAGAAAAGAAACGATGGCGGCCAAGTCCAACGAAGTTGAGGGTGGAGGTGAGTAGTTGCAGCGAATAGCAAGTGAAACGGAGAGAGGCGTGCCCCTTAACCAAGGTTGCAGAGATATCGAACGTGCCTTCTCAGCGGAGGACAACACTAAACAGCGGCAGCTGGTGACAATGAAATGTAAGGATTAAAAGTGGGGCAAGTGCCCAATTACGTCTCCTTACGAAAAGTATAACAAATAAAAGTGGTGATATTTGTATAATAAAAAATTTGAGTTTAATTTTAATTTATTGTCTGTTAAAAATAATCTTATAACGATATTTAATCATGAATTAAAATACTAATAAAAGTTTTTAATTTAATTATTCATTAACTAAAACATTACACAAATTAATAGATGTGATTTACTGACAGTATAAAAATTTTTACATTATCAAGATAGAACATGTAACACCCTACTAGATAGCCCCTAGTGCTATAGTCATTTAGGGCCATTTCATAAGGGTTACCTCCTGTTATCATACTTATACTTGTTTTTAAAATACTTGTACGCGGAAAATACAAGGGAGAATTTTTCGAAAATCGTTTGCGGAATATGAACATAAGGGCATTGCGTATGATATAGCGATAATATATGACACATGATATAGTCTGAATAATACCTCATAAAATAAATAGAAATAAACAAACATAGTCTCCCCAAACATACAATCAAGAAAGTAAATAGTAATAATAGATGTCATCTCATGAGCCTAAAACTGAGACCCATAACACTCCACGAATACAAACCATAACTGAAAAGTAAATACCAGCTAACATATGTCTGGACTCAAAGTAAGTACAAATAAATGCTAACATATGAAATAAACATAATCCATAACGTAATAACGGGAACTGATAAGTCTATAAGTAAATAAACTGCATAAACTAAAGCTGCGCGGGCTCCTCATCCGCTCCTGTGTCTTGCTGAATCTCATCATCTAAAATGGGGGGGGGGGGAAACGTGGGGTGAGTACTGGGAAGTAACTCAGTAGGGGAGCCACTCCGGGTTTATTAATAAAATCGGTGTAACATGAATGTATTTAATTTCAGTTATAAGTTCTAAAATCATTTTTCCCGGAACGACTTACCTAAGTGCCTCTTGTTCATTTTACATCATACATACATTATACATAATTACATCATTCGTGTGTGTACTCTACATGTCATCTAGACATATAGGGAAAACTTAATCAAATATCATGCTATGTTCTCTGACACTTTACTGAGCTGTAACTCATTATCACTTTATCACTTATTATGTCTTATGGCCTATCCACCCTCCTGTAACCTCCGCTGCACCGACCCCTAGGCATGAGCTCATCCTAACGAAATGGGGAAAAGGGGATATTCACCAACTGCAAGCGAAGGACCTGTAGCGCCGAGGATGCCAACCCCCTCCTACAGCCTCTCAATCTTAAGCTGAAGGCTACTCTGTAATCTTTGCGCCACCCAGTGACGTCTTTATTAACCACGTGCCACCCGGTGACGTCTTAACATCATATGTGCGCCACCCAGTGACGTCTCAGTTCACAACACATAACACATACATGTATCACATAATTCACATAAACATTTATGATCATCATTTATCTCATACAAACATGACATATCAACACAACATCATCCAATCAGCATTTAAACTTGCATACAAATCATAATTAACTCATATATATCATTCATACTAGTTGTAGAACGCATTAGGGTACATAAAGGGTCAAAACGGTTCATTTTCGCAAAAACAGCACTGTTGTAATCGATTACACGGGCTGGTAATCGATTACTGTAATCGATTACGCAGCTCTGTAATCGATTAACAGAGAGCAGCGTTTTCTCGCGATTGGAAATTCGGACATCGTAATCGATTACGAACCCGTGTAATCGACTACGACGTCGTGAAACACGATTTTGGAGTTCCAAAAACACGATTTTCAATAGCCAATGGCCAAAATATGAACCCAACATCGTCCCAATTGATAGAAAACATAGCCATACCATTAACAATCATAAAAATACTTTTAAAACGCTTCTCAATTTATAAAACTCCTTTCTTTCTCAAAGCCAATTTCATAAATCAACCCTTTCATGAACCCTAATGGGAAAAACAACGTACAACATTCAATACTCCATTAATTCATCAATAATCATGCATTTACATAACGTTTAGAATGTCTAACCCCTACCTCTTGATGACAAATCCTTGTTCTAGACGGAATCCTAGTTTCATGAACGGCCCGACTCAAACGATGACCCTTTTCGGAGAAAAGTAACTGGTAGAAACGTCCGGCTTGGTGAGAGGATCAATAATATGTAATTATTTTTGGGATTGAGCGAGTATTTGTGGGTTTTTCTTGACGTGGAATGGCTATGGCTATGAGGGTTCTTGAGAGAGGAACAATGGAGGCTCTGGGATGGAGAGGGAGAGTGCTTCTGACCAAATGAGCTGGAAAAATAGGGTTTATCTTTTTATATTCTGAGCTAATAGGGTTTAAGAGTCATCGTGGGACCCACCCGTCACTTAAAACATCTGAAAACTCATTCTGCGCGCTGTGTAATCGATTACATCGGACTTGTAATCGATTACAGGCCTTCGACAAAGCCCACATCTGAAACTTGACTTGCTGTAATCGATTACCAAGGAGCTGTAATCGATTACTGGGCACGAAAAATGCCCCAAAACACTTCCAAAGTGTCTCAACTCACATATTAACATTCATATACCCATAATGACTTAATGTAACATCATAGCACACATAAATACATATAAATACTCATAAAAACACATAGCACAGATACTTTAAACCAGGGGAAACATGTTCACTCGAACCCAATTAAGTTCCAATTAAAGTCCATTACTCTTAATTTCCTTTAATTAGGACCTAATAAAGATAGGGGTGTTACATTTCTCCCCCCTAAAAAGAATTTCGTCCCCGAAATTCGTACCTGCAAACAAGGATGGAAACTAGCGATGCATCTCGTTCTCCAATTCCTATGTGAAGTCTCCTAACCGACCTCCGCCCCAAGCCACCTTGACCAAAGGCACATCCTTCCGTCTTAACCTCTTTACGCTGTGGTCAACGATACTCATAGGGGGCAACTCAAAACACAAATCATCCCTTAGTTGTACACTTTCCGGCTCTAAGACATGACTAGGATCAGAGATGTACTTCCTCAACTGAGAAACATGGAAGACATCATGCAAGTTTGAAAGACTAGGAGGTAAGGCCACTCGGTAAGCGACTGACCCGACACGACTCAAGACCTCGAAAGGACCAAGGTACCTAGGGCTAAGCTTCCTAACTTTCATGGCTCGTCCTATACCTGTCGTAGGGGTAACTCGCAAAAACACGTGCTCGCCTACTGAGAACTCTAAGGGTCGTCTCCTCTGATCAGCATAGCTCTTCTGGCGGCTCTGAGCCGCGAGCATCCTTTCCCTAATCCTCTTCACCTGCTCAGCCGTCTCCCTCACAAGGTCGGGTCCTAGAACACTCGCCTCACCGGGGTCATGCCAACATAGGGGTGATCTGCACTTCCTCCCATACAAAGCCTCGAAAGGCGCCATCCCTATACTCGTTTGGTAGCTGTTGTTGTAGGAGAACTCTATCAAGGGCAACAGCTTATCCCAACTCCCAAGACCATCCAGCAAACATGCCCTCAACATGTCCTCCAGCGTCTGAATCGTCCTCTCCGACTGACCATCCGTCTGTGGATAGTATGCCGTGCTCATGCTCAACTCCGAACCGAGCGCTTTCTGAAAGGCTCTCCAGAAACGAGACGCGAACCTCGGATCACGATCCGAGACTATCGTCTTCGGCACACCATGCAGCTTCACCACCTCCCGAACATAGATCTCTGCTAACCTCTCAAGAGGGTAGGTCATCCTGATCGCCTGAAAGTGAACCGACTTGGTCAGCCGATCAACAATAACCCACACCGCGTCGTGCCCTGCCTGAGTCCTCGGCAACCCAGACACGAAGTCCATGGATATGCTCTCCCACTTCCACTCCGGCACACTCAGCGGCTGTAGCAGTCCCGGCATCCTCCTATGCTCCGCCTTCACCTTCTGACACACCAGGCACTTGCTAACCCAAGCAGCTACGTCTCTCTTCAGTCCCTACCACCAGAACATCTTCCTCAAATCCTGGTACATCTTATCTATCCCAGGATGAATGGTGAAATGGCTCTTGTGAGCCTCCTCCAGAATTGCTCTCCGAAGGTCACCACTCGCAGGAACGCACACCCGCCCCTCAAACCTCCATAAACCATCTCCGTCCACCGCAAAACCCTGCAACCTTCCCGAACTCCTCGTCCTCCTACTGCGCCCTTGCTATCTCCCTCAGAAAGACACTCGACACCTTAAGATGGCTCACTCTCACACTGGTGGGGGTAAGGGTAACTCCTAGGTCCAGGTTCCTAAACTGCTCTATCAGTTGGGCCTCTCTGACCATCATCTGGGCTACGCTCACCGTCCTACGACTCAATGCGTCCGCAACCACATTCGCCTTCCCTGGATGGTAGTTCAGCTCAAAATCATAATCCTTTAGGAACTCCATCCAGCGCCTCTGCCTCATGTTCAGCTCATTCTGATCAAACAAATACCTGAGACTCTTGTGATCAGAGAACACCTCGAACCTGACCCCATACAGGTAATGTCTCCACATCTTCAGAGCAAACACCACTCCCGCAAGCTCCAAGTCATGAGTCGGGTAATTAAGCTCGTGTGGCTTCAACTGTCGTGAAGCATATGCCACAACGCTGCGATGCTGCATTAGCACGCATCCCAACCCCTTCCCTGAAGCATCACAGTAAACCTCAAAGGGCTGACTGGGGTCTGGTAGTGTAAGCACTGGAGTCGAGGTCAACCTTTTCTTCAACTCCGTGAAGCTACTCTCGCACTCCTCCGACCAAACGAAAGCAGCATTCTTCGCTTCGTCAAGGGTAATGCTATCTGGGAGAAGTTCGAAATGAACCTACGGTAATATCCGGCTAGCCCAAGAAAGCTCCGAATCTCAGTCACCGTAGTAGGTCGCTCCCAGCTCATCACAGCCTCTATCTTACTATGGTCCACAGAGATACCTCCCTTCGACACAACGTGCCCCAAGAACTTCACCTCCTCCATCCAGAACTCGCACTTCGACAACTTCGCGAACAGCTTCTTCTCCTTCAGCACCACCTTCAAATGGCTCTCATGCTCCTCTCGCGTCTTCGAATAGATCAGAATGTCGTCAATGAAGACAACAACGAACCTATCCAAATAGGGTCTAAAGATCCGGTTCATGTAATCCATGAACACCGCAGGAGCATTGGTCAGTCCAAAGGACATAACCGTGAACTCGTAGTGACCATAACGAGTCCTGAAAGCTGTCTTCGGGATGTCCTCGTCCCTCACACGAATCTGATGGTACCCTGACCTCAAATCTATCTTCGAAAACACCTTGGCACCTCTCAGCTAGTCCATCAAATCGTCTATCCTAGGCAGCGGGTACTTGTTCTTGATGGTCACTTTGTTCAGCTGCCTGTAGTCTATGCACAACCTCATGCTCCCGTCCTTCTTCTTCACGAACAACACCGGCGCTCCCCAAGGTGATACACTCGGTCTAACAAACCTCTTCTCCAACAGCTCCTCCAACTGAGTCTTAAGCTCTGCCAACTCTCCAGGGGCCATCCTATAGGGTGCTATGGATATGGGTCCCGTCCCGGGTACTAGGTCTATGGCAAACTCAACCTCTCTAGCTGGGGGAAACTCGGGTATGTCCTCAGGGAAAACCTCCGGGTAATCTCTCACTACGGGTAGCTCACTCAACACCTGACCCTTTACAACCTCACTAGCGGCGAGAAACATGTAAGCATCACTCGTAACCCCACAACAGTTAAGCCTAATGGCACTAACATACAGCTCTACGGGTGTGACTAATGCAGAAGGAATATAAGGAAATATTACAGACTTTGCATGGCAATCAAGCAAGACTCGATTGGCGGACAACCAATCCATGCCTAAGATAATGCCTAGACCTGTCATGGGCAAGCAGATGAGATCAAAGATGAATGCTCTATTATCTATATGAAACCTACATCTCATGCAAACTAAACATGTCCTAAGGGGTGCCGCTGTAGGGGTAGATACTAGAAGGTCATAAGGTAACTCTGACATATGCAAACCTAGGCTCCTAGCATGATCATGTGATATGAATGAATGCGTGGCACCGGAATCGTAAAGTACAACTAAGGATTTTCCAGAAATCAAACACATACCCAGAATGAGATCGTCCGACCGCTCTGCGCCTTCCGCCGTAACCGTGAAAACCCTGCCCTGGTGTTGTGGCCTGTGAGAGGAAGAAGGCTGAGATCCTCCAGCTGGGCACTCCCTAGCATAGTGGCCTGGTACGCCACATCGGAAGCACACGCTCTGACCAGCTCTGCACTGACCGCCATGAGGTTTGCCACAAGTGGCACATGGTGGTGGAGCGGGCAGTGCTCTGGGTGCCGCTACTAACTGCTGCTGATGTGGCCTCTGCTGCTGTAGTGGGCGAGGCTGAGGCTTACGGGGCTGTCCGTAAGGCTGGAAGCGAGCAGGGCGGTTAGACTGTTGTGACGCCGTGCCCTTCCCGGGGACCTCAACCCTGAGTGGAGCCACTGGCCGGCTCGTCTCCTCCACTATCCTGCACGTGTCCACCATCTCGCTGTAGTCCTTTATCTTCATGTGCTTCACCATCCTCATGATGTTCTGGTTCAGCCCGGAGCAGTATTTCATGCACTTCCAAGTCTGCTTGGGGTTCTCCTGGTAGATCTCCGAGAACCTGATGAGCTCCTCGAACTTGGCAGTGTACTCTGGTGTGGTCATGGTACCCTGGCGAAGGCTCAGAAACTCCAGCTCCTTGTCATGACGGACTGACTCAGGAAAGTACTTCTCATAGAACATGTCTTTGAACATGTCCCATGTGATAGGAATACCTGCTGCATCATAAGCGCGACGAGCGTCAGCCCACCAGGAGCGTGCCTCCATCTGAAGCATGAAGGTAGCCAGTTGTGTCTTCTAGACCTCTGTGCATGAAACCACCGTGAAGATGTCCTCAATGCCCCTCAACCAATTCTCGGCCTCAGAAGGATTGGTAGTGCCGTGAAAGGGAGAAGGGTTAGCCCTCATGAAGTCAGCAAAGTAGGTGTGACCTGTACCATTACCGACTGGTTGCGGCGCGGCGCGCTGCTGCTGAGTCATGTATGTGGTCCACCATGCGGTTCATGGCCCTAGCCATCTCCATGAACGCCTCAGCTGAAACCCCGTTATCTTGCCCGTTCGTCTCAGGGTGCTCCGTCTCTGAATCGTCCCTAGTACGCCTGTGAGGTGCCATGTCCCTGTGCACACAAACAAGAAATATCGAGTTGATCAGGCTCCACATTACAGTTATGTATGCACAGTTACAATGACAGCCAAACAGTACGTTCACGCACCTCAACACTAACTAAGACACATTAGAGGTATGCGCGTGATAACTAACGTGACATGCAACAAAAGCATAACAGGTCCATTACCCCAAGCCCTGTAAGGAAGGACCCGCTCTGATACCAAAATGTAACACCCTACTAGATAGCACCTAATGCTATAGTCATTTAGGGCCATTTCATAAGGGTTACCTCCTGTTATCATACTTATACTTGTTTTTAAAATACTTGTACGCGGAAAATACATGGGAGAATTTTTCGAAAATCGTTTGCGGAATATGAACATAAGGGTATTGCGTATAATATAGCGATAATATATGACAAATGATATAGTCTGAATAATACCTCATAAAATAAATAGAAATAAACAAACATAGTCTCCCCAAACACACAATTAAGAAAGTAAATAGTAATAATAGGTGTCATCTCATGAGCCTAAAACTGAGACCCATAAGACTCCACGAATACAAACCATAATTGAAAAGTAAATACTGATAGGATGCGAAATTCTGTGCATTCTTTACCTTTACATGTGCATCTTGCATTCTTTATTGCTTTAATAATGGTTCTTTACATTGTTTGTGCATATTTTCGCTTTCTTGGTTAGTGTGGCAATTTTACGTCTTTTTGAGGCTTGTTAGTGACACTTTGGTCTTGTTATCTTTTGATGCACTCTTGGGTAGTGTCTTTGGATTTCAGGAACCTAGGTTGGAGCTACTTCGAGTCTTGGAAGCATCGGGAGCGTCGGAGCGAACAAGCGGATGAAACGGCGAGCCGGAGAAAAAGCTGCATCTTTTGGTTTTCTGTAACTGGTCGCTAGCGACCACATTATGCTTGCTTGGTCGCTAGCGACCGGGTCGTGACAGCAGCAGTAAATTATGCATAATTTGCAATTTAGTCCCTAGTTCATTTTATACTTAAGACCCCTTTTGTAATTGGGCTGGATACCTTTTCATTTTTCTTTAGTTTTAGTTTTAGGTTAGGTTATTCTAGAGAGAGAAGCTTTCCCTTCTCTCTAGAATCTCTCTTTACATTTTCTTTACATTTTCTCTCTACACATTACATACAATTCTCCAAGTTCAATTTAATTTCTAATTTCATTTCCATCTTTGCTATTGCTTTAATTTCTTGTTTCTTACTTGCTTTAATTATGGTTGAGTAGTCCCTTTGTTCTTGATGTTAGGTAATGCTAGAATTACATTTGCCCTTGAAACCCATTGCATGATTTTGCTCTTGCTTCCTAATCCCTTGGTTCCAAATGCAATTGAAGTTTGTTTGTGTGGATCCATGCTTGCTGATTTTAATTGTATATCTTGAATGCATATTTGATTTCTTGATTGAGAGATTATTGTGCATTTGAGTGTTTTGGGTGTTGAGTGAGGATTATCATTTGATGCCCATTTGCTAGGAGAGTAGGAATAATTCTTGATTGAGAATTAGGTTTGCATATGTTTAGGATAGTTTTACTATCTTGGTTTGGATCCAAATCATTTTGGTTGAATAATTCTTATTCATGTGTAAGTTGCTTGCAAGGTGTTTGATAAAATGCCTAGGTGGGTTTAGGATGGGGAAAATATGGTTTGATGCATGTCCCAACACCAAGACTCTTTTGCATTGTTATTTTCCTTTATTTGCATAGCTTTATTCACTTCTTGCACAATCCCAAATCTACATATACTATACACACTAGATCAATGATATAAGCCTCCTTGAGAGACGACTTGGGTTGACTAGCTATACTACTATAGCTAATTAATTCAATACCTTTTTTGGGAACTTATTTTAAATTCTAAATTGATCGTTGGTTGAGAGAATTAACGACGCTCTTAGCTCAACATCAAATACCGGCTAACATATGTCCGGACTCAAAGTAAGTACAAATAAATGCTAACATATGAAATAAACATAACCTATAACGTAATAACGGGAACTGATAAGTCTAGAAGTAAATAAACTGCATAAACTAAAGCTGCGCGGGCTCCTCATCCGCTCCTGTGTCCTGCTGAATGTCATCATCTAAAATGGGGGGGGGGGGGGAAACGTGGGGTGAGTACTGGGAAGTAACTCAGTAGGGGAGCTGCTCCGGGTTTATTAATAACATCGGTGTAACATGAATGTATTTAATTTCAGTTATAAGTTCTAAAATCATCTTTCCCGGAACGACTTACCTAAGTGTCTCTTGTTCATTTTACATCATACATACATTATACATAATTATATCATTCATGTGTGTACTCTACGTGCCATCTAGACATATAGGGAAAACTTAATCAAATATCATGCTATGTTCTCTGACACTTTACTGGGCTGTAACTCATTATCACTTTATCACTTATTATGTCTTATGGCCTATCCACCCTCCTGTAACCTCCGCTGCACCGACCCCTAGGCATGAGCTCATCCTAACGAAATGGGGAAAAGGGGGATATTCACCAACTGCAAGTGAAGGACCTGTAGCGCCGAGGATGCCAACCCCCTCCTACAGCCTCTCAATCACAAGCCGAAGGCTACTCTATAATCTTTGCGCCACCCAGTGACGTCTTTATTAACCACGCGCCACCCGGTGACGTCTTAACATCATACGTGCGCCACCCAGTGACGTCTCAGTTCACAACACATAACACATACATGTATCACATAATTCACATAAACATTTATGATCATCATTTATCTCATACAAACATGACATATCAACACAACATCATCCAATCAGCATTTAAACTTGCATACAAATCATAATTAACTCATATATATCATTCATACTAGTTGTAGAACGCATTAGGGTACATAAAGGGTCAAAACGGTTCATTTTCGCAAAAACAGCACTGTTGTAATCGATTACACGGGCTGGTAATCGATTATTGTAATCGATTACACGAACTGGTAATTGATTACGCAGCTCTGTAATTGATTAACAGAGAGCAGCGTTTTCTCGCGATTGGAAATTCGGACATCGTAATCGATTACGAACCCGTGTAATCGACTATGACGTCGTGAAACACGATTTTGGAGTTCAAAAAACACGATTTTCAATAGCCAATGGCCAAAATATGAACCCAACATCGTCCCAATCGATAGAAAACATAGCCATACCATTAACAATCATAAAAATACTTTTAAAACGCTTCTCAATTCATAAAACCCCTTTCTTTCTCAAAGCCAATTTCATAAATCAACCCTTTCATGAACCCTAATGGGAAAAACAACGTACAACATTCAATACTCCATTAATTCATCAATAATCATGCATTTACATAACATTTAGAATGCTTAACCCCTACCTCTTGATGACAAATCCTTGTTCTAGACTGAATCCTAGTTTCACGAACGGCCTGACTCCAACGATGACCCTTTTCGGAGAAAAGCAACCGGTAGAAACGTCCGGCTTGGATAGAGGATCAATAATATGGAATTATTTTTGGGATTGAGCGAGTATTTGTAGGTTTTTCTTGACGTGGAATGGCTATGGCTATGAGGGTTTAGGGTTTATCTTTTTATATCCTGAGCTAATAGGGTTTAAGAGTCATCGTGGGGCCCACCCGTCACTTAAAACATCCGAAAACTCATTCTGCGCGCTGTGTAATCGATTATATCGGACTTGTAATCGATTACAGGCCTTCGAAAAAGCCCACATCTGAAACTTGACTTGCTGTAATCGATTATTGGGCACGAAAAATGCCCCAAAACACTTCCAAAGTGTCCCAACTCACATACTAACATTCATATACCCATAATGACTTAATGTAACATCAAAGCACACATAAATACACATAAATACTCATAAAAACACATAGCACAGATACTTTAAACCAGGGGAAACATATTCACTCGAACTCAATTAAGTTCCAATTAAAGTCCATTACCCTTAATTTCCTTTAATTAGGACCTAATAAAGATCGGGGTGTTACAGAACATCTCAAGTTAAAATGTCTAGTATAAACACTCTTTTACAAGATTATGAATTATTTCAAATGCAACAAGGTAAAAACATTGCAGAAGTACAAATGCGCTTCCAATATATCGTTAATCACCTTCATGCATTAGGAAAGAAATTTTATGATTGTGATTTAGTGCAAATGGTTTTAAGAAGTTTAAGCGAAGAATGATAACCATCAAAGAAATTCACTACAAGAAACACACCAATTATCGAGGGATATTACCGTGGGAAATTATCCCACGGTATTACCGTGGGATTTTTCGTGGGAATTTATAAAAAAATAATTTTTTCAGAATTTAGTTTTATCGTGGGAAATTCCCTCGGTAATTTGGGCGCCATTTAGCGCGCAGACGCGAGCAATATTTAGCGTGGGAAAATCGCTCGATAACAATAAAAATTATATTTAAAAAAAATAAAAAAAAATTGTAGTTAGTTACCGAGGGATATATTCCCACGGTAATCAAAACACACCGTTTTGATTAATATTATACACCGAGGGATTTTCCCACGGTAAGTGTTTGCCCTCTTTTTAACCCTAATAGATAAAATACCTGCATCTAACTCTCACAATAGCCACACCACATCTCACATCTTCCCTCACAGTGGCCGCATCTCAGCCGTCGTCCACCTCGCGCGCAATCACACATCGCCTCCTCCTTCTTCCCTTACCGTAGCTGTCGTTCACCTCGCGCACCTCTCAGCCGCATCCACCCTCACCTCACAGCCGCCTCGACCTCGCCTCTCAGCCGCATCCACCCTAGCCTCACAATCGCGTCGACCTAGCATCTTAGTCGCGTCCTCCTCGCCTCGCAGTCGCGGATCCTTTGAGAGAGAGAGTGTGAGAGAGAGCTTCCGTGGCTCGTTGATTCTTCCACCACCATCTTGCCTTGCAATCCATTTGTGAGTTTTTTTCTTTTTCCTTTTTGCGTTTACGTAACAATAAAAATACCAATCTTTTGAAACTCCCCTTTTTCCCGTGTTATGTGATTGTGAAAGTGGAATGTGATTTTCATTCTTGTAAAATTTGTTCCTCATGCAAGAGCCCTCTTGTAAAATGTGATTTTCCCCTTTTTAGGGTTCGATCAGAGCTGGGATTATTGTTCCCTCGGTAGATGTTTCCGAGGGTGTTATTAACGAGGGCAGTTTTCCCACGGTAAATCCCACGGAAACAGCTTATCCCTCAGTATTTCCCTCGGTAATTCCCTCGGTAATACGCGTATTTCTTGTAGTGATTAGCGACCTTGACTTCATGACGCTTGCAACCTTGTTTGGAAAGCTTCAAGAACATGAATTGGAGATCAAGAAATTCAAAATTGACAAGGATGTCAAGAATAAAAGTCTAGCTCTCAAATCATCCGTAAAAATTCAAGATAATGATGATGAAGACTTTGTCATTGATGTCAATGATCCGGATGTTTCATCCATTCTTAAAAGATTTGCAAAACTAGCAAGAAAAGGCTTCAAACCGAAAAAGAGAAGAGATGAAGCTTCACACTTAGAATGCTATGAATGTGGAGAAATCATACATGTCAAACCAAATTGTCTAAAATATCTAAAAAGAATTTAAATGAGCTACAAGAAGAAACCATGGAGAGCTCTAATATCATGGGATGAAGAAGAAGCAAATCATGTGACCTCCGATGACGAGAAGGACGAAATTGCAACCTTATGTCTCATGGCAGATACTGAAGTCAACAATGAGGTAATTATTTCAAAAGCCGAAGATGTCTTGCAAATAGAATTTGAGAATTTACTTCGTGAACATATCATCTTAGTTCAAAGTGATAATGCATCTAAGGCGAAGGTTATAGATCTCACTAGTGAAATAGCACTATTAAGGTAGGAACTTGAGGCTCTTAGGCTAGAAAACAAGACTATGGGTAAAACTAAGATAGTAGAAACTTGTGCATCTTGTGAGACACATAAAAATGAGATAAAAGTGCTTTAAAAGGACCTTATCAAGTTTAGCATATCTAGCAAGAAACTAGATAGTCTTCTATGTAGTCAAAAGCATGGTAAAACGAAGGTCTAGGGTATGATCCAAGTAAACCTAATTCTAGCAACAATTAGTTTGTACCACCTAAGAAACGGGCACCTAGAAAGGTTCATCAAGTTAGGCCATGTATAAATGATAAAAGGATGCATAAACTTAATGAACCTAGTCACGTGCATACACCTGAGAAAGTTTATATGTTTAATCCTCATGTAACATGTCATTATTGTGGTAAAATAGGACATATTACACCTTTATGTTTTACAAAATTAAGGCATATGTCTAGGCAAAATGATCAATGGTCTCAAAATGGGCACTTTGCTCATATTAACCCTCAAGGACCCAATTCATATTGGGTACTTAGGAAAAATTTCTAAATTTATTTAGTAGGTATGGATGAAAGGATGGAGCTTCGAAGTGGTAACTTGTTTAAAGGGAATTTCATTTTCTAGAAAATTTTACTTTACAAAAGTCATGTTATCTAAAGTAAATCTTATTTCAGTTTAATTTTTTACTGACTTGAGTGTTAGAGAATCCCTCTACTTTGTTTTGTATTAAGGTTACCTCTATGTTCCTCACACATATCAATATCAAGTAAAAAACAAGGGATTTTCTCAAGAAATGTTGCAGAGGATCGATCCTGCAGGGCTTAGGATTGATCCTGCAGGGCTTAGGATTGATCCTCCATGTGGAAGTTACATCCTTAGGCGCAAAACAAGGGCAGAGATCGATCCTCATGCTTCTAGGACCAATCCTCCACTGTAACCCCCAAGTAATCATCCCTTAATGCTTAAGTCACATTAGGCCAATTATCAAGGGTCACGCCCTGATTTCATAGCTTTATTCTTTCTTTTAAAATATAATACTCGGAAAATAAGCGGGAGTACAATTTTTTAAAAACTTTACGATATAAAAATAAGGGCTATGCGCATACAATAATCGCTAATATCAAATAACGTAATCATGTGCTGAATAATAATCATTGTCATAGCACATAAATCATGAATAAACTCCCATAAAGAACCAAAACGTGAATAAGTACTAGGTGTTATCCCATAAGCCCAAAATCGAGACACATGAGACTCCACGATAAATATAAGTATATAGATAGTTGCCGGCTAATAAAGGCCCGGACTTAGAAACATAAAATTAACAAATCCATAACATCTCATGAAAATATAAAACGTGTCATGTCTGTGAAATAAAGAAAAGTAAAACATAAGCTATCTAAGCCTGCGCATGCTCCTCGCTGGCTCCAACGTCCTGCTCGGTCTGATCCTTTAAAGGGGGAAAACATAGGGTGAGTACTGGGAAGTAACTCAGTAAAGGTGGTCGTCCCGGGTGGAACAACATCCCCGAGGGGTGCCGTGACTAAAAATAAAGAAAAAAGGAGTCTCCACCAATTTTAATTATTGAATAATTGGAAAACCTTTATTTTGTGGAAAACTGGTTTTTTTAGAGATTAGGTTCGGTAGTCGAATTATGATTAGGGAAGGATGAGAATTTAATCTCACTACACCCCTAATGCATCCGTATAAATACGGTTACCCTAGAGTTCATTATCCAAATCTGTATTTATAATTTAATAATATTAATTTTCCCCTTTCAGATATTAAAATAAACACATAAAAAAGCAATAATAAAAAAGAAACAAAATAATTTAAAAATTAATTTTGGGTTGAGAGGTTGTAGCATGCGCCGACGTATCTTCTGGTGCAATGAGGAACTCAAACCCACATCGTTCTTGTAGAAAATATTTGTGTCTTAACTGTCTTTTAGAAAATGTTTGGTACAGGGCGATGTGGTTCGCACAAGTACTTCACAATTTGAAATTTCGAGGATGATTGTCTCATACAACGAAATAATAAATTGTAAAAAGATTTTGTAGGATTTGTTTTGATTTTAATTAAAAGAAAATAAATTGTTTTTGGTTTAAAAAGAAAATAATTGTTATTCTAAGAAAAAAATATTTTTAGAGTACAGGACGATACGACGCATAAGTATTCACAATTTATTATTTCGAGGATGATTATATCATACAACGAAACAACGAATTGTAAAAAGAATTACGAACTGTTTGATTTTGATTCTAACTAAAAGATAAATAATAATAATAATAATAATAATAATAATAATAATAATCATAGTAATAATAATAATAAAACAAATAAACCCCCTCCATTCAATCCCTAATTCCCGTATAGGGAAAGAAGGGAAGATGAGGGGTGTTGCGGCGCTCCAAAATCCGAGGCAGCGACCAGGACTGGCCGGTGTGCATCCGGTAGGATGCGGCCGCGGAGGAGGGTTGCTGGGAGTGGCGCGCGTGCTGGCTGGTGCGAGGCGGTGCGGTTGTGCTAAGGAGGCGCGGAGGAGCGGTGCGAACTTGATGCAGCGTCTGCTGTGATACCCGTATCATAGTGTCCCTTAAGAAGGACTCTCTTTAGGACGCGTCAGAAACACGTCAGCAAGTTGTTGTCAGAGGGGGGCTCGCTAGCGAGCAGTCAGCGCCCGCTAGCGAGAAGCTCGTCGCTAGCGACCATGTGTTAGTCGCTAACGACCAAGTCGAAGTCCCACATTGGTTGCAGCATGCTGTCAGCCTTCCCCCTCACCCTATATATAGGAGTGGTAGTCAAGTTCTTTCTTCACACCTCTTTCTTCCGCCTTTTTCAAGAGCAGTGCTTTTGGGCGTTCTTTCTCTATAAAGGAAACTCTGTCGGAGTGAGGTTATGACGCCTTGGGGATTTCTCAGTACGAGCAAAGTTCCCGACGGTGAGAAAGAGCGGGCATTTCTGCCCTTCCTGCGCGAAGCACGCTAGCGGCCAAGAGAGGCCCGCTAGCGTGCGTGACAGTCGCGTCCTCAGTTAAAATTTTGTTTCCTTTTTCTTCAAGGGTCCTATTGGGTCCTTTTTGCACTCCAGGTGCGAACGCAGTGCCGCTGGCCAGAGCCGACGGTGCTTCTCAGTATCAGGAATATCCAGGTGTGTGGAGGTCTTGTATGTAGTGTAGCATTGATGGCATATATTTATGTTTGATAATTAGACAATTAGGAAAGATAATAATAAAGTTATTATGCATGTGTTTGTATGTAGAGTAGTAGTAGAATTAGTAACATGTTAGGTGGTTAGTGTAACACCCCGATCTTTAATTAAGTCCTAATTAAGAGAAATTAAGGGTAAAGGACCTTAATTGGGACTTAATTGGATTTGAGTGGATAAGTTCCTCCTAGCTTAAAGTAATGTATGCTATGTGTTTTATGTGCTCAAGTATGTGAATTTATGATGTTTAAAAGTTCAAAAGGATATACGGATATTATGATACGAGTCGGGACGTTTTAGAAGTGTTTTGGAGCTTTTTCACAGCCCAGTAATCGATTACCATCCCGTGGTAATCGATTACAGCTGTTTTTGCCATGTGTAATCGATTACAAAATCGATGTAATCGATTACCATGTGCGCAGAACGCGTTTTTCAGCGCGTTTAAGTGACGTTCGGGCCCACGGTGACTCCAGAGCATGTTTAACCTAGCCACCACGTGTGTAAACCCTAATACCACACTCATTCCATCAGAAAACCCTCTCTCTCCATCTTTGAGCCTCCATAGGTTTCTCTCTCAAGAATACACAAAGCCATAACCCTTCCACACCAAGAAACATCCACCAATTCTCACCCGATCAAGAAACCGACCACATATTATTGATCCGTATAAGTGTTATACGATCTATGTGTGTTTATTACATGTTATGTGGCTTAAGCGTATGGATATGTGTATGCATTGTATGTTATGTGATTTATGTGTTTATGTGTATGTTTTTTATGATGGTTGAGGTTAGGGGTGATAGGTAGAGGTTATAGCACGAGTCGGGACGTTTTAGAAGTGTTTTGGGGCTATTTTGCAGCCCAGTAATCGATTATAGAAGTCTGGTAATCGATTACACTGCACAGACTTTCGAATCTGTGCATTTTGACAGGCTGTAATCGATTACAGATCCGTGGTAATCGATTACAGACTGCGCAGTAAGGGTTTTTAGTGCGTTTTAAGTTACGTATGGGCCCCACGATGACTCTAAACCATATTTAACCGAGCCACCACGTGAGAAACCCTAATCCTCACTTCAGAAACACTCCAAACACTCTCTCAAACCACGAAACTCACATCAAACATTGCCCGTTTACGAAACCGATCACATATTTGTAATCCTCACACCAAGATACACCCTTCTACCGATTGCAATTCAGCAATAGGATTCGTATTCATCACCGTACCATTCGTGGGTCTAGAGAGAGAAAGCTAGAACGAGGGTTTCACCGGGAAAGGATTGTCTCTACGCTTTTATTTGAATTTCTTCAAGAGGTAGGGGTTTTAGGCATTCTTTATTCTCTGTAATTTCATGCATGATGATGTGTATTTGATGAGATTATTGTTGTTGTTCGTTTTTCCCATTAGGGTTCATGAAAGGGTTGAATTATGAAATTGGCTTTGAAAAGAGAAAGGGGTTTTACGAATTGAAGAGTGTTTTAAATGTATTTTCATGTTTGGTATTGATATGGCAATGTTTTCTATTGATTGGGACGATGTTAGATTCATATTTTGGCCAATGGTTATTGAAAATCGTGTTTTTGGAACTCTAGGATCGTATTTCACGACTTCGTAATCGATTACACGGGTTCGTAATCGATTACGATGTCTGAATTTCCAATCGCGAGAAAACATGGCTCTCTGGTAATCGATTACAAGGTCTGTGTAATCGATTACTGTACTGCAGATTTTACGAAAATTAACTGTTTTGACCCTTTATGTACCCTAATGCGTTCTACGACTTGTATAAATGTTATATATGATTTATGCATGATTTATATATGATTATATGAGCTATAAAATATGTTTATATGTATTTATAATATAAAAGTATGATTATATGATAATGCATGTTATATATGATTCATGTATGTTTAGTATGTAATGTTACGAGTTGTATGTATGTTTAATTGCTATGATGTATATATAATTATTGTATGAGATGTTTATGATGAATGATTACATGATGAATATGCTATGTAATGATATACATTATGATGAAATGCTCTGAATGAATTAACTCTGTCATCTGGTAAAGGTTAAAAGATGTTCTAAAAGACACTCTGATGCTCTGTAATATCTCTGTTAATTCTGAAAGATTTGTGATAATTAAAAGACGTTCTGAAAGATCTCTGATACTCTGAAAGATTAAAATACCCTGTAGCCTTCAGCTTGTGATGAGTGTTGTAGGGAGGGGTGGCATCCTCGGCTGCAACTCCTTCACTTGAGGAAGGTGAACTGTACCCCCTCTTCCCCGTATGTTTTAGGATGAGCTCATACCTAGGGGCCGGATTGTAGGAGTAAGGATGGGGGGGGAGGCTTTGCCATGTCTGACAGATTCAAAGTAAAAGTTAATGATAAGATGCTCTGAAAGAAAGTTCTGATATATGTTCTGTTATGTTCTGTTGATGTTTAGAAGCACATAGCGCACTACACAAAGAGCTTTAATTATGATATGTTATATGAAGTAATAAAATGAACAAGATGCACTTAGGTAAGACGTTCCGGGGAAAGATTGATTTTCAACTTATATCCGAATTAAACTCATTCATGCTTCACTTATTTTATAATTAAACCCGGGGCGGCTTCCTCTACTGAGTCACTTCCCAGTGCTCAACCTATGTTTTTCCCACCTTTTAGAGGAGCAGACAGAGCAGGATGTCGGAGCACACGAGGAGCCCGTGCAGACTTAGTTTATGATATAGTTCCTTATATATATCAGAGACATGTTTTATTTCCTTATCAGATGTTATGACTTTTATGCTTCCGCTACGTTTATTTACTTATTACGTTTTCTGAGTCCGGATCTTTGTTAGCCGGCAGCTATTTATTTACTCATATTTATGGTGGAATCTCATAGGTCACAGTTTTTGGCTTATGGGGTGAGACCTAGTATTTATTTCATGTTTGTTACTTGATGGGAGTTATTTATATGATGAAGTATTTTAGTAGATGTTTGTATCGCTTATTATTTTCATTGTATTATTGCGCAAGGCCCTTATTTTCTATACCGCAAATGATTTTCGAAAATTTACTCCCGCCTATTTTCCGCGTATTATATTTTAAATATAAAGATAAAACATGATAACATGAGGTAACCCTTATGAAATGGCCTAAAATGACTTAAGCGTTAAGGGCTATCTAGTAGGGTGTTACATTTTGGCATTACCCTTGACGAAGCTTACTAGGAAGAACGTTGCTTTCGTATGGTCGGACGAGTGTGAGAGTAGCTTCACGGAGTTGAAGAGGAGGTTGACCTCGACTCCAGTGCTTACGTTACCGGACCCCGGTGAACCTTTCGAGGTTTACTGTGATGCTTCAGGGAAGGGGCTGGGTTGCGTGCTAATGCAGCATCGCAACGTTCTGGCATATGCTTCACGGCAGTTGAAGCCACACGAGCTTAATTACCCTGCCCACGACTTGGAGCTTGCGGCGGTAGTGTTTGCTTTAAAGATGTGGAGGCACTATCTTTATGGAGTCAGGTTTGAGGTGTTTTCTGATCATAAGAGTCTTAGGTACTTGTTTGATCAGAAGGAGCTGAACATGAGGCAGAGGCACTGGGTGGAGTTCCTGAAGGACTACTATTTTGAGTTGAACTACCATCCAGGCAAGGCGACTGTGGTGGCAGACGCGTTGAGTCGCAAGACGGTGAGCGTGGCCCACATGATGGTTAGAGAGGCGCAGCTGATAGAGCAGTTTAGAGACCTTGACCTAGGAGTTACCCTTACCCCCACCAGTGTGAGAGTGAGTCATCTTCAGGTGTCGAGTGTTTTTCTGAGGGACATAGCTAAGGCGCAGCAGGAGGACGAGGAGTTCGGGAAGGTGCTGAAGGCTGTCAGCGAAGGGAGGATGCAGGGTTTTCGGATGGACGGAGATGGTCTGTGGGGGTTTGAGGGGCGTGTCTGCGTTTCTGCGAGTGGTGACCTTCGAAGAGCGATTCTGGAGGAGGCTCATAAGAGCCATTTCACCATTCATCTGGGGATAGACAAGATGTACCAGGACCTGAGGAAGATGTTCTGGTGGCAGGGACTTAAGAGGGATGTAGCGGAGTGGGTCAACAGATGTCTAGTCTGCCAAAAAGTGAAGGCAGAGCACAGGAGGATGCCGGGACTGCTACAGCCGCTGAGTGTACCTGAGTGGAAGTGGGAGAGCATATCTATGGACTTCGTGTCCTGGTTGCCGAAGACTCAGGCGCGACACGACGCTGTGTGGGTTATCGTTGATCGACTGACCAAGTCGGTTCACTTTCAGGCGATCAGGATGACCTACCCCTTGGAGAAGCTAGCTGAGATCTATATCCGGGAAGTTGTGAAGTTGCATGGTGTGCTGAAGACGATAGTCTCGGATCGTGATCTGAGGTTCGCGTCTCGCTTCTGGAGAGCTTTCCAGAAAGCGCTTGGCTCGGAGTTGAGCATGAGTACGGCATATCATCCGCAGACGGATGGTCAGTCGGAGAGGACTATCCAGACCCTGGAGGACATGTTGAGGGCGTGCATTCTGGACGGACAGGGGAGTTGGGACAAGTTGTTGCCCTTAATAGAGTTCTCCTATAACAACAGCTACCAGGCAAGCATAGGGATGGCACCTTTCGAGGCTTTGTATGGACGGAAGTGTAGATCACCCTTGTGTTGGCATGACCCGGGAGAGGCGAGTGTATTAGGACCTGAGCTGGTGAGAGAGACCTCGGAGCAGGTGAGGATGATTAGGGAGAGAATGCTCGCAGCCCAAAGCCGCCAGAAGAGCTATGCTGACCAGAGGAGACGACCCTTAGAGTTCTCAGTAGGCGAGCACGTCTTTTTGCGGGTTACCCCTACGACAGGTATAGGACGAGCCCTGAAGGTTAGAAAGCTTAGCCCTAGGTACCTTGGTCCCTTTGAGATCCTGAGTCGTGTCGGGCCAATCGCTTACCGAGTGGCCCTACCTCCCACCCTCTCAAACTTGCATAACGTCTTTCATGTCTCTCAATTGAGAAAGTATGTGTCTGATCCTAGTCATGTTCTTGAGCCGGAAAGTGTACAACTAAGGGATGATTTGAGTTTTGAGTTACCCCCTATGAGCATCGTTGACCGCAGCGTAAAAAGGTTAAGACGGAAGGATGTGCCGTTGGTCAAGGTGGCCTGGGGCGGAGGTCGGCTGGGCGACTTCACTTGGGAGCTGGAGGACGAGATGCGTCGTCAGTTTCCGCTTATGTTTACAGGTATGAAATTCGGGGACGAAATTCTTTTTAGGGGGGAGAAATGTAACACCCCGATCTTTAATTAAGAGAAATTAAGGGTAAAGGACCATAATTGGGACTTAATTGGATTTGAGTGGATAAGTTCCTCCTAGCTTAAAGTAATGTATGCTATGTGTTTTATGTGCTCAAGTATGTGAATTTATGATGTTTAAAAGTTCAAAAGGATATACAGATATTAAGATACGAGTCGGGACGTTTTAGAAGTGTTTTGGAGCTTTTTCACAGCCCAGTAATCGATTACCATCCCGTGGTAATCGATTACAGCTGTTTTCGCCATGTGTAATCGATTACAAAATCGATGTAATCGATTACCATGTGCGCAGAACGCGTTTTTCAGCGCGTTTAAGTGACGTTCGGGCCCACGGTGACTCCAGAGCATGTTTAACCTAGCCACCACGTGTATAAACCCTAATACCACACTCATTCCATCATAAAACGCTCTCTCTCCATCTTTGAGCCTCCATAGGTTTCTCTCTCAAGAATACACAAAGCCATAACCCTTCCACACCAAGAAACATCCACCAATTCTCACCCGATCAAGAAACCGACCACATATTATTGATCCTCACACTGAAATACACAAAACCACCGGTTTCTTTTCTTCATCAAGTGTCACCGTTGTCACCGGACCGTTCGTGGGTTTAGAGAGAAGAAGAGCATTTGCGGGAAACGTCGGGCTAGAGTGTTGTCATCAAGTTTTGCTTTTTGTCTTCTAAGAGGTAGGGGTTTAGACATTCTAAATGATGAATTTCATGTTTGATGATAATGATTTTTGATGAAATTGATGTTCTCGTTGTTTTTCCCATTAGGGTTCATGAAAGGGGTAAATTGTACCGATTGGTTTTGAAATTAAAAGTGTTTTCACCGATTAAAAAGTGTTTAAATTGTATTTTTATGATTGATTTTCGTATGGCTTTGTTTTCTAATGATTGGAACGATTCTAGGTTATATTTTGGCCATTGGCTATGGAAAATCGTGTTTTAGAACTCTAGAATCGTGTTTTACGACGCTGTAATCGATTACCACGAGTTCGTAATCGATTACAGCAAGTGAATTTCCAATCGTCAGAAACGTGTGCTCTCTGTTAATCGATTACAGGGGTCCTGTAATCGATTACAGTAATCGATTACCACCCCGTGGTAATCGATTACAGCACTGCTGTTTGTGCGAAAATGAACCGTTTTGACCCTTTATGCACCCTAATGTGTTCTACAACTTGTATGAATGATACGTATGAATATTCCATGGATTATATGTGACTTTATATGCTGTTTGAAATGATTATATGATGTACATGATGATTGATTATGTGATATGATATGTAAAGAGATTAATGTGCAAAGTGAAAGAAAGTTAAGACACACAGAGTAGCCTTTCCGTTCGTGATGAACGTTACAGGGGCTGGCAACCTCGGTTGTAACGACTCACTAGCGGAAGGTGAATTACCCCCTCTACCCAATAGGATGAGCTCATACCTAGGGTCGGTGATGCGGAGGTTACAGGAGGGTGGTTAGGCCAAAACAATGTAAATGATCCACGGGCACCAAAAGGGCGTGCTTTAATGAAACAGATCCACAGGCATACTAAGTATGCTTAAAAGACTCAAGATAATTTAAGTAATGAATATGAGATATACGTTACAGACAAAGAATGTTACATTACCGTATGTATTTATATGATAGTCAAGCACTTATTACACCACTCATTGATGATCATTTATATTATGTATAACTGTTAATTAAAAAGGAACAAGACGCACATAGGTAGTCGTACCGGGATAAAAGAGTAAACCCCCAAACTGGTCCTTGACAATTTCAGCGTCGGACAAGGTGGTCCTTGACAATCGGAAATACCCTAACTGGTCCCTGACAATGTCAAACGTCGGACATCATAAGGTCCCTGGACGGAAAAGCTAACGGTGTTAATGACAATTTCATTTTTAGACAAATTGGTCCCTAACAATTTTATTTTGAAAAAATCAGTCCCTAATTATTTTTTAAATTCTTTTATCTTTTATCACTCTTATTGACATATTCAACTCTAAACATGCTTAAATCAAATCTATATATCCTTTATTTGAAAATTGTCACTCTTTAATGTAATTATTTTAGTATATCTATAAAAGAAGTTGTTGATAAAGTAATAATTTTTTTATTAATAATTTTAGATATCACACTTCTTAATTTACTTGTTTAAAAAAAAATAAAGTAATTTTTCATTCTTTTTATTAAAAATATTAAAACACTTATAAGATAATATATTTATTTTATTCTAAATTTTATATAACTTAAAATAGTTAGTTTTTATATTTAATATCAATTATTAGTATAAGTTTTAATATGCATAATTTAAAATATGAAGATTTAAACAAGTAAAATTTAATAAATGATGTTTTAGAATTAATAAAATAAATGCATTTAGAGTGGTAATAATCAAATGGGAGATATATAAAGTTGATTTAAGAGTGCTGAAAAATACATATTATAATAAAGAAGATAAATGAAAAAAAATAATTAAATTATGGACTAATTTTTCCAACAATAAAATTGTCAGGGACCAATTTGTCCAAAAATGAAATTGTCATTAACACTGTTAACGTTTTCCGTCCAGGGACCTTATGCTGTCCGACGTTTGACATTGTCAGGGACCAGTTAGGGTATTTCCGATTGTCAAGGACCACCTTCTCCGATGCTAAAATTGTCAAGGACCAGTTTGGGGGTTTACTCGGGATAAAATCATTTTGGAACTTATAATTGAATTGAATCCATTCATGCTCACTTATTTATTAATTAAACCCGGGACGGCTCCCCTACTGAGTTACTTTCAAGTACTCACCCCATGTTATTTCACCCCTTTTAGACGATGAGTACCAGCAGGACGACGGAGCGAACTTGGAGCCCGCACAACCTTAGTTTTAGCTTCCGCATTTATTTATTAGGCATTGACATTTGAGTTGTTTCTCTATGGATTTATGATTATTTTCTAGTTTAAGTTTTTGAGATCGGACCTTTGTTAGCCGGCAAGTATTATTTGTTTATGGATTGTATTTGTGGAGTCTTGTGAGTCACTGTTTTAGGCTCATGAGATAACACTATTATTATTATTATTGTTTTTGATGTATGTTTTGGGAGATTATTTGGTTCATTCATTTATATTGAGGTATTATTCAGGATTATTGTTCCCACGTCTATATCGTTGTATTATTTCGAAGCCCTTATTTTATATTCCGCAAACGATTTACGAAAATTTCTCCCACGTATTTTCCGCGTATATGTATTTTGAATATAAAAATATTTATGATAACAGGAAGTAACCCTTATGAAATGGCCTAAAATGTCTTAAGCATTAAGGGCTATCTAGTAGGGTGTTACAGTTAGAGTAGAATAGTAGAGACTTATGTTTTTATGCTATGTATGTTGAGTATATGATTTGCTGATTGGTTGGCTGTTTATTGGTTTATGATATAACATGTGATTAAGATAAATACAAGATAGATAAATAGACTATAAATATAATTCATGACATGTATGATTGCTTGAGTGAGTTATGTGCTGACTGTCTAGAGTAGTTACGCCGCCCCTGATTAGTATACGTAAGACGATGGCCGGTGGTCAGTCCCGGTATCTTAGTATGGTTTACTAATTAGCGGTGAGTCGCCCGAGCCCGCCAAGTACGTTCCGATCCCGGTTATCGGACGGCTTGGTTACAGATACAGTTATACCCCACGAGGGTCAATTAAGAGTAAACTCATGCCGCACGCTGAGTCAGATTTGATTATGCCTATGCTGAGCGCTGGCGGACATATTACAGATATAGTATACGGTAAAGGGCTTGGTATGCAGGCTTTAGTGTGACAGCTCGACAGGATATTGATTATATGGTTGATAACATGCTAATTTGTGATATATGTGTTATGAATGTTGCATTGCATGCATGTTCCCCATCACTGAGTCGATGACTCACCCCTCATCAACCATATTTCAAAGTACGATCCCGCAGTGGACGAGGAGCCGTTGATCCACTAGCGGTCGCTCAGCTATAATCTTGGGTGAGCTCCGCTTCGATCGTGGAGTCTTAAGTTACTGTTTATGCTTATTCCAGTTATTAGTTTTATAGACAGTTCAGTTATAGTTGTAATGGTTTGCTCTAGACTTTAGAGGTAGGTTACCTTTTTCAGTTACGTTTCAGATATAAGTTTAACTTTGTAACTCAGATATTTTCAGTATTCCCAGCAGTTAAACAGCTATTTCAGTTATTTTCAGTTATCAGTTTATACAGTTATTAATTCACGCATTTATGATACTGTTTAGTTTCTATGCCCTAGTAGCGTGTTCATTGGGTTAGTGCCCTTCGCACGGACACCCCTAAGTAGCGGGGTGTTACAGTTGGTATCAGAGCCATAGGTTTCCCCCTAGAGTTTGGAGGTAGGAATCTTAAGTGTCACAGCAACCATGTTAATGGAAGTGCACCCATCGCCATGGAATGCAGTGCCACAGGAGGTTCATAGAAAGTAAAGTTAGCTAAGTTCAGTAGTAGTCAGTGTCTCCTTTGAAATCTCTTTCCTGATATGTCTTATGGTTTGACCTTGCCAGGATCATGCCTCCTCTTCGACGCCGCACTTCATCCGGTTCCGGGCGTAAGAGCTTACGTGACACAGTCGCCGCGTTAGCAGAGATAGTAGCCTTACAGGCACAGCAGACAGCCACATCACAAAAAACCCCGAGAGTGACGGAGGACCAGCTGATCGACCGTTTTAGCCGGTCAAACCCTTCGCATTTCTCTGGCGTACCAGGAGATATAGAGCCGACGACTTTTCTTGGCTGGATCAGAAAAGGCGGATTCTTCGTATACCGTCGGAGCTCACTACAGAGTTGGCTGGACAACAACTAGGAGGGATAGCGGATACGTGGTACCGATCTTACGGACAGCAGAGGCCGAAGCCTCACGACTGACTGGGAGGAGTTCACCCGAGGGTTCAGAGATAGATTCATCCCCTCCAACTTGAGGGACAGAGCACTGCAGACCTTCTTGAATCTGAGGATGACTAGAGAGATGACGATCACAGATTTTGATGCTGAGTTCACTCGACTCGCCAGGGTCACTCAGTTCCTCATGACCCCAAACGAGAAGGTGAAGCGTTTTCTTCAGGGACTCCCCACCCAGTACAGGTTTGCTTTGACGTGCTACGAGACGTTAGAGAGTTATGATGAGGCACTGAATGTTGCCCTGTCGTGCGAGACGAAGACTTTGGATGCACAGGCCAGAGGAGAGAATAAGGCGAGACACACCGGTTCATATTCAGGCACGGCAGCTCCCACCCGCAGTCAGCAGCAGCAGCATCATTTCTCGGGGTTCCAGTTGGGCAGGGTCTCCTCTTCAGCACCCTTTTCGGTTCGCCTCACAGCTTCACAGGGCCAGAGTCAGAGCAAGGTTAGCCAGCCCCCAGCCCTCAGCCTCGTCCCAGTAGGTGGGATCTGTTTCCTCCCACCTGCAGTGCCAGACCTGCGGCAAGCTTCACTCTGGAGTTTGCCGCATGGGGACTAGAGGGTGCTATCGTTGCGGCTAGGAGGGCCACAAGTACAAGGATTGTCCGGTCAGACAGCCGACTCCTAGTGTGGGTTCTGTTCAGACAGCCTTTTCAGCAGGACAGCAAGCACAGAGTCATGCTCGTTCTTTTGCACCGGCCGGCAGAGGCGGGGGTGGTGGTAGGATAGACAGTAGAGTATCAGGAGGCAGAGGTTCAGGCACCGGAGGACAGCCCCGTCTTTTTGCTATCACCAGACAGGATGCTCACACATCCAATGTCGTTCTTACAAGTATCATACTAGTTAGGGGTTTTGAGGGTTTGTCGTTGTTCGATCCCGGGGCAACGCATTCCTTCATATCAGTGTTCTTCGCTTTGAGGTTAAGTGAGGGTCCTTCCGCCCTTGAGTTACCATTCCGGGTTAGCACACCGGGAGGGGGATCGTTAGATGTAGACCGAGTTCACAGATCATGTCCAGTTCAGGTCGGAGAGTTTCGCGCAGAGGCGGATCTGATGATTCTTGAGGTGGCAGAGTTTGATGTGATTTTGGGCATGGATTGTTTGGCAGCACACTATGCGGAGGTTGATTGCCGTGGGAAGACGGTGACCTTCCGGGTCCCAGAGCGACAACCGGTAGAGTTCCAGAGTAGTAGCTGTACACCGGTGGATCGTCTGATATCGTCTATGAGTGCTCTACGATTGTTGAGCAAGGGGTGCGGTGACTATCTGGCAGTAATGAGTGATACATCAGTGGGGCAGAGTAGTGGCAGCGACGTGGCAGTGGTGCGGGTGTTTATGGATGTGTTTCCGGAGGATCTACCCGGGAAACCTCCGGTCAGGGAGGTGGAGTTCGGTATAGATCTGGAGCCAGGAGTGAGACCCATTTCTATACCCCCGTATCGTATGGCACCTGCAGAGCTCAGGGAGCTTCAGAGTCAGCTGCAGGAGTTGTTGGATAAGGGGTTCATTAGATCGAGTTCATCACCATGGGCAGCGCCAGTGCTCTTCGTAAAGAAGAAGGACGAATCTATGGGGATTTGCATCGACTACAGGCAGTTGAACAAGGTTACGGTGAAGAACAGGTACCCATTGTCGAGGATTGATGATTTGTTCGATCAGCTGCAGGGGGCAGTGTGCTTCTCGAAGATAGATTTGAGGTCAGGATATCATCAGCTGAAGATCAGGGATGAGGATGTACCCAAGACGGCGTTTCGGACCCGCTATGGACACTTTGAGTTATAAGTGATGTCTTTCGGGTTGAAGAATGCCCCAATCGCTTTGAGTATTCAAGCCATTCTTGGACCAATTTGTTATCGTGTTCATTGATGATATGTTGGTGTACAACAAGAGTAGGGAGGAGCACGATGGACATCTAAGGACGGTGTTACAGACACTGAGAGAGCATCAGTTGTATGCTAAGCTCTCGAAGTGTGAGTTCTGGTTGGACAGGGTGGCCTTCTTGGGCACGTAGTTTCGAGTGAGGGTATCATGGTAGACCCTAAGAAGGTAGAGGCGGTACGGTAGTGGGCACGACCGGCGTCAGCAGCAGAGATACAGAGTTCCTTGGGGTTGGCAGGCTACTACCGCAGGTTCGTGAAGGGCTTCTTGACGGTAGTGGCCCTATTGACCACCCTGACGCACAAGGGTGCGAAGTTTGTATGGACAGAGAAGTGTGAGCAGAGCTTTCAGAGATTGAAAGACAGTTTGACTACGACACCAATGTTGGTTCAACCATCAGGGAGCGGAGATTTCGTGGTTTACTGTGACGCATCCAAAGTTGGGTTAGGATGTGTGTTGATGCAGAGGGGTCAGGTGATAGCTTATGCGTCCAGATAGCTAAGGAAGCATGAGCAGAACTACCCCACGCATGATTTGGAGTTGGCAGCAGTGATCTTCGCCTTGAAGACCTAGAGGCACTATCTGTACGGTTAGACGTGTGAGATCTTCACGGATCACAAGAGTCTGAAGTACATCTTCGAGCAGAAGGGCCTGAATCTGAGACAGGGACGGTGGTTGGAGCTCCTCAGCGACCATGATTGTTCGATCAAGTATCACCCGGGGAAGGCGAACGTGGTGGCAGATGGTTTGATTAGAAATCCTGTGGTGGAGGAGCAGAGATCGCATGGGAGTTTAGCTCACGTGGCGCCGGAGAGGAGACCCATGGCAGGAGAGATCCAGAGGTTGGAGTCTGAGGGTGTTTGGTTTGAAGTTGATGGATCAGGGGCGCTCTTAGCCCATATCAGTATTAGGTCGACGTTTGCAGAGCTGGTGAAGCAGCGTCAGTCAGAGGATCTGAAGTTGTTAGAGCTCAGAGAGAGGGTTCAGAAAGGGGAGTGTTCGGACTTCTCAGTGGATGCAGATGGGGTGCTCAGGATTGGAGATAGGTTATGCGTGCAAGAGGTCGGGGACCTACGGGAGACCATTTTGAGAGAGGCTCATTGTACGCCTTATTCGGTCCACCCAAGGTCGACTAAGATGTACAAGGTCCTCAGACCGTTGTATTGGTGGCACAGTATGAAGAAGGATGTAGGTGCTTTTGTGACCCGGTGTTTGGTGTGTCAACAGGTCAAGATTGAACATCAGCGACCGGCAGGGATGCTTCAGGACCTTCCACTGCTTGAGTGGAAGTGGGAGAGGATAGCTATGGACTTTGTCACGGGGTTGCCACGGGTAGTGAGGGGCTTCGACGCTATCTGGGTTATAGTGCACAGGCTCACAAAGTCAGCTCACTTCATTCCAGTGAAGACTACGTTTACGGCTACATAGTATGCTCGACTCTACATCGACAGGGTTGTCAGGTTGCATGGGGTTCCGGTTTCCATCATATCAGACAGAGGGTCACAGTTCACATCCAAGTTTTGGCGTGCCTTCCATCAGGCCTTAGGCACGAGGTTGGATCTCAGTACAGCTTTCCACCCACAGATCGACGGTCAGTCGGAGCGAACAATCCAGAAGTTGGAAGATATGTTGAGGGCATGCACCTTAGACTTTGGTGGTTCCTAGGGGTGAGCAATTGCCGTTGGTTGAGTTTGCATACAACAACAGTTATCAGGCTAGTATTCAGATGGCTCCTTTTGAGGCCTTGTATGGGAGGCGTTGTCGTTCACCCATTTGTTGGTTCGAGGCAGGAGAGGCTCAGGTGGTACGTCCAGATCTGGTTCAGGATGCCTTGGAGAAGGTACGGTTGATCAGAGAGCGTTTGACAGCAGCCCATTCTCGATAGAAGGCTTATGCAGACATAAGGAGACGCGATTTGGAGTTTGCAGTCGGGGATCAGGTGTTTCTGCGAGTATCCCTGATGAAGGGGGGTAGTGAGGTTTGGTAAGCGGGGAAAGCTGAATCCTCGTTATATCGGACCTTATGAGATTACAGAAAGGGTGGGCAAGGTGGCTTATCGGTTATCCCTTCCAGCTGAGTTAGCAGCGGTTCATCCGGTCTTCCATGTGTCGATCCTAAGGAAGTACGTTCAAGATGAGTCTCATGTTCTGCGGTCACAGCTGGTACAGTTTGATCAGAGTTTCGGTTATGAGGAGGAGCCTGTAGCCATCGTTGACCATCAGATCAGAAAGCTTCGTTCGAAGGAGGTACCTTTAGTCAAGGTCATCTGGAGGAATCACTCTTGAGACGAAGCCACGTGGGAAACGGAGCAGTCAATGAGGGTGAAGTACCCGTATCTCTTTCATCCGTGAGGTAAGCTTTTATATGTGTTTCCAGTGTTTCCTTTTCTCTATGTTTAGTTTGGATTTGGGGACCAAATCCTTAAAAGGAGGGGATATTGTGATACTCCGTATCATAGTGTCCCTTAGGAAGGACTCTCTTTAGGACGCGTCAGAAACACGTCAGCAAGTTGCTGTCAGAGGGGGGCTTGCTAGCGAGCAGTCAGCGCCCGCTAGCGAAAAGCTCGTCGCTAGCAACCATGTGTTAGTCGCTAGCGACCAAGTCGAAGTCCCACATTAGTTGCAGAATGTTGTCAGCCTTCCCCCTCACCCTATGTATAGGAGTGGTAGTCAAGCTCTTTCTTCACACCTTTTTCTTCCGCCTTTTTCAAGAGCAGTGCTTTTGGGCGTTCTTTCTCTATAAAGGAAACTCTATTAGAGTGAGGTTCTGACGCTTTGGGGATTTCTCAGTACGAGCAAAGTTCCCGACGATGAGTAAAGAGCGGGCATTTTTGCCCTTCCTGCGCGAAGCGCACTAGCGAGCGTGACAGTCGCGTCCTAAGTTCAAGTTTGTTCCTTTTCTTCAAGGGTCCTAATGGGTCCTTTTTACACTCCAGGTGCAAACGCAGTGCCGCTTGCCGGAGCCGGAGCCGACGGTGCTTCTCAGTATCAGGAATATCCAGGTGAGTGGAGGTCTTGTATGTAGTGTAGCATTGATGGAATATATTTATGTTTGATAATTAGATAATTAGGAAAGATAATAATAAAGTTATTATGCATGTGTTTGTATGTAGAGTAGTAGTAGAATTAGTAACATGTTAGGTGGTTAGAGTAGAATAGTAGAGACTATGTTTTTATGCTATGTATGTTGTGTATATGATTTGCTGATGGTTGGTTGTTATTGGTTATGATATAACATGTGATTAAGATAAATACAAGATAGATAAATAGACTATAAATAGAATTCATGACATGTATGATTGCTTGAGTGAGTTATGTGCTGACTGTCTAGAGTAGTTACGCCGCCCCTGATTAGTATACGTCAGACGCTATGGCCGGTGGTCAATCCCGGTATCTTAGTATGGTTTACTAATTAGCGGTGAGTCGCCCGAGCCCACCAAGTACGTTCCGATCCCGGTTATCAGACGACTTGGTTACAGATACAGTTATACCCCACGAGGGTCAGTTATGAGTAAAATTATGCCGCACGCTGAGTCAGATTTGATTATGCCTATGCTGAGCGCTGGGTGACAGATTACAGATATAGTATACAGTAAAGGGCTTGGTATGCAGGCTTTAGTGTGACAGCTCGACTGGATATTGATTGTATGGTTGATAACATGCTAATTTGTGATATGTGTTATGAATGTTGCATTGCATGCATGTTCCCCATCACTGAGTCGATGACTCACCCCTCATCAACAATATTTCAGAGTATGATCCCACAACTGACGAGGAGCCGTTGATCCACTAGAGGTCGCTCAACTGTTATCTTGGGTGAGCTCCGTTTCGATGGTGGAGTCTTAAGTTACTGTTTATGCTTATTCCAGTTATTAGTTTTATAAACAGTTCAGTTACAGTTGTAATGGTTTGCTCCAGACGTTAGAGGTAGGTTACCTTTTCAGTTACGTTTCATATATCAGTTTAACTTTGTAACTAAAATATTTTCAGTATTCCAAGCAGTTAAACATTTATTTCAGTTATTTTCAGTTATCAGTTTATACAGTTATTAATTCACGCATTTATGATACTGTTTAGTTTCTATGCCCTAGTAGCGTGTTCGTTGGGTTAGTGCCCTTCGCACGGACACCCTTAAGTAGCGGGGTGTTACAGTCTGCGGCGTGAGGAAAGAAACTGAGGGCGTCCGGAGGTAGTGTGTGGTGGTGTGCGAGCGCTGGCCGGAGACGCGAGTGGGAACCGAGGGAAGCGGAGGCAGAGGAAAGGTGGAAGGTGTTGTCACGCGAGCTCGGCTTGACTTGGTGGGCTATGGCGGATGGCGCTTGCGGAGTTGATGATGGTCTTGGGGAGAGGCATAGAAGTCGCGGCCAAGGGAAGGAGCCGCGACCTTCGCTCCGCTACTACCACAGCGCTGAGAGTGGAAGGAGTTTGTTAGCTCAAAGAACCGTTTACCTCATCATTTAAGGTTTTGAATGATAAAATTCTTAATTAAAATAAAAGTTTTAATTTGGTTGGACTAATGGTTTGTTAAGTGTGTTTTAGGATTTAATTTATTTGATAATATAAAAAGACACATCTTGACCACCATGGACCATCAAAAGTGGCACAACATAGAGCTTGTAGAACAAGCAATTCTAATTTTTGAAGACCAAGTCAAAGCTTTTCTAATTAAGGAAAGTTTGATTGGAAGACTCCATGATTTCTCAAAAATCTATTTATCGAAAGTGCATGGATTTAAATAGCAAATCTCTATTTAATCATCCATGTATCTTAATATATATAATATATATATTTTCGAAATATAAGAATTAAAATAGGGAATCAAAATCAAATCTCTATTTTACATTCTCTCTCCTAATAAATTCGAAAATTATTATATATATATATATATATCGAAAATTACATTAAAATAGAGAATCAAAATCAAATCTCTATTTTAGACATTATCTTTCAAGATTTCGAAATTATATATATATGGGGGAAATCTAGAAAGATCTTGTATGGAGAATCAAATGCAAAAGATTTAAAAATAATTATCTAGAATTTATTCTAGAATATATTTTGCATTTAAGTAACAGAATATTTTTACGGACACTTTAAAAAGATTCTATGAGCCTCCTAAAGATTCTATATGAATCTACAAGATTCCCAGAAGATTCCATACGGGACCAGAAGATTTTGTTGAAGATTCTACACGAAGTTAGATGACCTCAGAAGATTCTGTCAAGAATTTCAAGTCTAGAAGATTCCCGAAGATTCTGCAAAGATTCCCGAAGATTCTGCAAAGATTCCCGAAGATTCTATCAAGATCCCGAAGAATCCCAAAATTCCAGAAGAATCTCAAGCCTCAAGATTCAAGATTCAAGAATTTTCAAGATTCAAGAATCAACCTACAGAAGATTCCATGGAAAACCATGTTTGGTGATTTAGGATTTTCAAAAATGAGAAATTATGAAATTCTAATTCGTACCAACATGGAGGCACACTTGTGGAGCAAGAAAAGCTAAAAACCCTAGCCTTTCTCTCTCCTAAAAGTGGCACAAAATAGGTTGCATATTTTGCAAGATTTTGTGAAATTATGATGAAGCAATGCACACCACAAGATCAAGGCACAATTCAAATTCAAGGGCCAACATGAAGTTTCCTTATTTCAAATGCTCGGTTATAAAGTTTTCATATTTAAGATCAACTAATAACCTTTGGATTAAAGGGAATTATTTGAATCAAGAGCCAAGATGAAACTTCCTTTTATTTGATCTTTTCTATTTTTGGAAGATCAATTTCAAATCATATCAAGGAGCCCTCACTATTGGATCAAGAGATTTCAAATTCAAATCAAGGGTGGAGATCAACCTATGATTTTCGAATTTGAGCTTGAATTTTCCCTATAAATACAAGACCTCAATGCCCAAGAATTCAAGAGACTACCCAAGCTTACAAGTGTCAAAACGCTGTCGAATTGAATCCTTATTTCTCTTCATCTTCAAGCTCTACTCCTCAAGTTCTTATTTTCTTTTGGGTAAGTTGTAATTCTTAAAAGAGTGAGCTTTATTGTTTATCCTAGCTTTGCTAGTTATTCTTTGAGAGAAAAATCCATTAAGGTTCAAACTTAGTTGCATCTAAGTTCTTGATTGGTAAAAATCATTCCTTTTGTACAAAGTCCTTATTTTTGTAAGGCAATAAGTCCTTAGTGAGACTAAGGCAAGTGTAGAAAGTCCTTAGGTGTTGAAGGCAAGGTTGAAGTCCTTTGTAGTTGTCAAAGGCAGTGAGTCACCTAGTTGTTGGTGCAAGGGAAGTCCTTTGTTGTTTGCAAGGGCAGTGAGTCACCTTAGTTGGAGGTGCAAGGGAAGTCCTTTGTGATTTTCAAAGGCTGTTAGTCACCTTGGTGAAGGTGCGGGTTGAAGTCCTTTGTGGTGTAGCAGAGGCAAGAAATTCCACCTAGTGTTGGTGGTGATAGTGAAATCTCAGGTGAATCCTGGGGACTGGAGTAGGCACGTTGCCGAACCAGTATAAAAAGATTGTGTGTGCTCTCTCTCTTCCCTTTCTCTTTATTTAATTGTTTTTACAATTTATCATTGCATACACAACATATACATATTGCGAAATCATCATCATCATTTGTCTAAGTGTTGAAGGTTAAAGTTTTAACCTTTATCATTTAGAAGAGCTTGAAAGTAAATATATTTTCAAGATCTACCATAGCCTTGTTTATAGGCTAAGTTTCTGATTATTATACTAACAATCGTTTCCGCTGTGCAAGACAAGTCCAAGACTTGATCTTTATTTTTTAGTAATTTTCAGAAACAGGATTTGTTGGTGTAACGTGATTCAACCCTCCTTCTCACGTTTCACTACCTTCAATCGAGATGATCCGAGAAAAGAGGGAAATTCGATGTTGTTGCTGCTGCTGTGTTTTTTCTCCCACCTTTACTATGATGTGTTATTGTATATAAATAAATGACTAGAGAATATATGAAAATAATATAGATTAATTGAATTTGATTTGGTTCGATTTTATTTGATTTGATTATATCTGATTC
This sequence comes from Aeschynomene evenia, assembly GCA_013621005.1. NCBI lineage: Eukaryota > Viridiplantae > Streptophyta > Magnoliopsida > Fabales > Fabaceae > Aeschynomene > Aeschynomene evenia. The sequence continues at coordinate 23,480,794 of CM024268.1, forward strand.
AATTGGGATTAAGTTTGGATTTAATTGAGATGCTAATCACAATTTTATTTTTTTATATTTTAAAATAAATATCCAGTCAAAATACGGTGTTTACATCGGGTTTATTTTTAAATAGTGAAACATGTCAAGTTCATTTCAAGTATAAGCTCAAAAATGTCTTTCTCCGGAACGTCCTTATCCTAGGTGTGTCTTGCTTATTTTATTCATACATATAACACTACACATAATATGTCTCTGTGCGTGTACTAGTGCTCCTAAGCATATACAACGAACATAACATAACATAATATCTTTTAGCTTTATCTTTCATTAACATCTTTTGGCTTGCCCATCCTCTGTAACATATCTCCACATCACCGGCCCTTAGGCATGACGTCATTTTAATCTTTGGGGAAAGGGAGAAATTCACCTTCCCTCAGTAATAAGCTAAGGTTGCATGTCGAGATTGCCATCCCTCCCTCATAAACTACCATTACATGTCGAAGGCTACTGTGTGTTTTAAAATTAACTTTATCTTTTCATCATAACATAATATCTTTATCATTGACATTACATAGTAACAGACCTTAGCATTATATCATAACATATATCAACATAAATCATTCATATAGCTCATATTGTCATACATAAGTTATGGACAAGTCAAAAATATCATTCATATAAAATATAGAACACATTAGAGCACATAAAGGGTCAACACAACACATTTTCATAGAATTTATAGCACTATAATCGATAACAGAAACATTGTAATCGATTACACAGAGCCTCTATAATCAATTTACAGAACCCTTTTTTTTCTCATGATTGAAAATTCTTATATTGCAATCAGTTACGCATTCAACGTAACCCTTTTTAGGGTTTCAAAAACACGTTTTTCACAAGCCTATGACTAAAACTTGATCTAGAATATTTCCAATAGATATAAAACGAAAGAACACATGAATCAATTGGTGAAAATCTTTTCTAAACATCTTTCAATCGGTAATAACTTGTTTTTTTTAAATCATTCGGTAAAACATAGCCCTTTCATGAACCCTAACGGGAGAAACGAGTTTACAAAAATTCAAACGGTAAAAGAATCATATAATTCATGTAATCATATACTAGCATGCACTTCTAGAACCCCTACCTCTTGTAGACCTCCAAAGCTATACGTTTTGACACCCTTTCCCGACGCGTAACCTATTTCTCTTTCTCAAAATAGCCCCACGAACGGTAGGATTATAAAAACGATCCCTTTTTGAAGAATTGGAATCGGTAGAAAGATGTTCTCTGTTGAGATGATTAAGAATATGTGGTCATTTTTGTGATCTGGTGAGGTTTAATGTGAGTTTGGTATTGCGGAATGGCTATGACTTAGAGTTCTTGAGAAAGAGAAAGAATGGTGGAGGCACAAGAGTTAGAAAGAGTGTTGGGAGTGTTTCTGATAGCAATAATTAGGGTTTTCCACGGAGTGGCAAGTACATGCATATTATAAAGACATTGTGGGGGCCAACACGTAACTAAAACCGCACTAAAAATCCATTTTGCGTAGGCTGTAATCGATTACAGCCTTGGTGCAATCTATTACACCCTGTAAAATTGCCAAATTTAAAAATTTGACGCATTTAATCGATTACCAACTCGTGTAATCGGTAACTAGGCTACGTAAAAGCCTCAAAACAGCTTAAAAACGTCTCAACTCATGCAATAACCTTATATATATAATACGTAACCTCATGCATCATTAAAATACTAATAAAAACACATATATACACATAAAACACATAACATACAAATGTTTATTTAGGAGAAACTTATACATCCAAACTTAACTAAACTCCAACTAAGGTCAATTTCCCTTAATTTAAGTAAATTAAAACTTAATAAAAATCAGGGTGTTACATCCACCCTCCTCAACAGTAGTAAAATCTCTTTTATTTTTATGTTATATGTTATGTTTAAAGATTTGTATTTGTATTTTTTTGAATTATCTATATACGCATGCTTTCCTACTTTGATTATATTATATGCATGCGTTGAATTATGATAATTGCTTTTGATTTTTGATAATGCAAAAATAAAGAAGATAGTTTATCTTATTGTGAAATTGCTTTTAAAAGATGCATATTTTGAGGAAAAATAATACATATTTGCTTGTCTTTATCAAAAGGAAAAAGTCTTATAAAGGAAAATAACGTGTGTGTGTTGAAAAAGTCTTATGCTTGGAATGTTTTTGATTGATCCATGTTTATAAAATCTCTTTGAAAATATGTTTTCATCATGCAAATTAAATGTGTTGCAGAGGATGGATCCTAACATTTCATAGGACAATTTCTCTCATTCATAGGATCCATCTTGTGTAAGAAATTGTCTCATGCGTGTAGTGTATTTTATTTCATAGGTTTAATAAAATATTAAATAATTGAATGAGAAGTTATGGTGGTTACTTTAGAAAGAAACTAACTTGAGGATTCCCTACGACCCGAACCATAAGGCCAAATGAAAAGTTTGTCTACATGGGGAATAAAGATAAAACTCCAGTGGAAGCTGTCGGGACTTATCGTTTGATCCTTGACACTGGACATCATTTAGATTTATGTGATACTTTTTATGTACCTAGTATCTCTAGAAACTTAGTTTCTTTATCTAAACTTGATGTTGCTGGATACTCTTTTAATTTCGGGAATAGGTGTTTCATTTTGTTTAAGCATAGTTGTATGATTGGATCTGGTATACTTTCTGAAAGTTTATATAAGTTTAATCTTGATGATTTATATGCTGAATCACTTATGACCTTGCATCATAATGTTAGCACTAAACGTGGTTTAGTGAATGAATGTTCTGCTTACTTGTGGCTAAATGCTTAGGTCATATTTCCAAAGAAAGAATGGACAGGTTGATAAAGAATGACATCCTTCCAGATTTGGATTTCACTGATCTTAATGTTTGTGTGGATTGATAGGATGCGAAATTCTGTGCATTCTTTATCTATATATGTCCATCTTGCATCCTTTATTGCATTAATAATAGTTGTTTGCTTTGTTTTTGCATATTTTCACTTTCTTGGTTGGTATGGCAATTTTACATCTTTTTGAGGCTTGTTAGTGACACCTTGGTCTTATTATCTTTTGATGCACTCTTGGGTAGTGTTTTATGATTTCAGGAGTCTAGGCCGGAGCTACTTCGAGTCTTGGGAGCATTGGGAGCATTGGAGCGAAGGAGCGGACGCATTGGCAAGTCGGAGAAAGCAACTTAATATTGAAAATGCTGTGTTGGTCGCTAGCCACCACTTTTTGGTCGCTAGCCACCAAGTCCTGACAGCATCATCAAATTTTGCATAATTTTGCAAATTGGTCCCTCTAGCTTTGTATTAATGAAACTTTTGTAATTTTGCTTAGACACTCTTTCACACCTTTTCTTTAGTCTTAGTTTAGGTTATTTTATTAGGGAATTCTAGAGAGAAGCTCTCCCTTCTCTCTAGAATTTCTCTCTATTTCTACACACTTTGTTCTTACTCTTTTCACACAATTCTCCAAGTTCAATTTAATTTCTAATTTCATTTCCATCTTTGCTATTGCATTTATTTCTTGTTTCTTACTTGCCCTTTTAATTATGGTTGAGTAGTTTCTTCATTCTTGGTGTTGGGTAATACTAGAATCACATTTTCTCTTGAAACTCATTGCATGATTTTGCTCTTGCTTCCTAATCTCTTGGTTCCAAATGCAATTATAGTTTGTTTGTGTGGATCCATGCTTGCTAATTTTAATTGTATATCTTGAATGCATTTTAGTTTCTTGATTGAGAGATTATTGTGCATTTGAGTGTTTTTGGGTGTTGAGTGAGGATTATCATTTGATGCCCATTTGCTAGGAGAGTATGAATAATTCTTCATTGAGAATTAGGTTTGCATATGTTTAGGATAGTTTTACTATTTTGGTTTGGATTCAAATCATTTTGGTTGAATAATTCTTATGCATGTGTAAGTTGCTTGCAAGGTGTTTGATAAAATGCCTAGGTGGGTTTAGGATGGGGAAAATATGGTTTGATGCATGTCCCAACACCAAGACTCTTTTGCATTGTTATTTTCCTTTATTTGCATAACTTTATTTACTTCTTGCATAATCCCAAATCTACATATACTATACACACTAGATCAATGATATAAGCCTCCTTAAGAGACGACTTGGGTTGACTAGCTATACTACTATAGCCAATCAATTCAATCCCTTTTTCTTGGGAAAACTCCTCTTGTTCTTCAATTCTAAATTGATTGTAGTTAAAAGAAATAACGACGCTCTTAGCCACATCAATTTTTGGCGCCGTTGCCGGGGAGGCTTAAGATTTGATCTTTGTGCATAGTTATTATTAGTTTATACTAAAAAATATACAAAAACACAATAAGAATTATGTATTTTTTTTAGTGCATAATTTTTTTTTGCATTATTTTGTTTTTCATGTCTCTTACACCTTCTATGCTATCTATGGATGACTCGGTTGCACCCCGATCCACCGCTAGAACGTTTTGACCCCGAAAATGGAAGAACCTTAAGGAACTAAAGGCGTTCTAGAGGGTTGGTGGTGTAGAAGACATAGGAGTGTTAGGTGTAAATATGTTCTAACTCTTTTTTCTTGTTTTTCTCTTTTGTTGTTTTTGCTCTTTGATATTTTTCCTATTTTGAAACTAACATGGATACTAATACTTACTTTGGTGCCCAAGATTCTTGTTCTTATGACTATGTAGGGAATGAGAATATGACATTTGGTGAGGCCCTTCAACAAGAGGTGGACCGAAAAATGGCGGAGATAATGGACATTCTTCATGAGTTAGCCACGCTACCTTCTTTGGAGTTGGATGTCTCTCATATGATGAATATGGCAATGGGGTTTCCATGTGAGGTATACTACTTGTCTCTTGAGGATAGTGTCAAGTTGGATGAGCTTTTGGATACATGTAGGAGGCTATATGATGAGTTCTTTTCATCTCCACCACCATACACACAAACGTACACCTCACCACCATACCCACCATCATACACTCAACTATCACCACACCCAAACCCTTACCCATACCCTTCATACAATGATGCTTATCAACAACCATATTATGAGCCACCACCACCCTCTTACCTTGAACCATCTCCATACCCTTATCATGAGCCCACGCTATACCCATACCCAACCGAAAATCCAACCCTACCACCCATAGACCCATCTTCCTCATCTCAACCTCTTGCATTTCCTTCTAAGTGTAATGAGGTGGAAGGCTCCACAATGATCCAAATCATAAAGCTTCTTAGGGAGCAAAAGCAACGAAATGAAGAGCTCTTGCGCCAACAAGATGATATGCAAAGGAAGCTTATGCAATTGGAGAATGCTCAAGCCACATCCTCTAGCAACCAAGAAGAATCACTACCCTCATCTCCATCACCATTATCCTACCCACAACCTTCCCCCTCACCCCAATTGTCACATGCACTGCCCTCACCACTCTCACCATTACCACATGAGGAGGATTATGCTCTGGAGCAATTGGATTGGACAACTTTGAAGTCCATGGTGGAAGAGCTAGCTGGGGGAGTTGAGAGCCTCCACCTCTACCCTCACCACCCTCTATTCCCTTGGAGGATTGCCCACAATTCCATGAGCCTTCACCCATTGAGATGTTTTATGTTTTGGAGCCTCGTGACCCCTTGGATGGTGACATGGTAGTGGATGCCGAAGAGAACTCGGATGATGATGAGATTGTTTATGAGGACCCACCGCCGCTACCATGTGAGGAAAAAGGAAGTGGAATTATGGAGAGTTCTCCTCTTTGTGTTGAGGTTACTGCAGGAGCTTCTTCATTGGAGGATTTCACCCTGGGGCCATGTGAAGCGGTTCGTGTTGCGGTAATGCCTTCCCAACCCTTACTCGAGTGCATTTTCTTTGGTTCAAGCCCATTCTCCCTCTCTCACCATGAGTACGCTTTCCTTCAGACGGATGCACAACTCTTAGCCATTTGCGGGGAGTCAACATCTTCTCAACTTGAGGCATCTTGGGAACCAACGTCTATTGGTATTGTCCATGTGAAGGCTTCTTGTGAGGTTCACCATCCCTTCTCACTTGAAGTTAGTTGCTCTTGGGCTGCTTGGTCAAAGGGGAGTTCTCACTCCCCAAGGAACAAATTGCGGGCCAAGATGCATGGGTCCGGAGACAAGAAGAGGATCATGCTCCGTGGTTTCATTTGCTTCTTGTGGGATCCCGGCGGGGGGGTTGAGACCACTCCTTGGTGGGAGCTCCTGGACCAATTCAAGCACAAGCCTCCTTGAGGGAGTTTCTATCACTCTTTTACTTTATGTTTTGCATTTAAATTCAATAAAGCATGTTTTAGGTTTGTGTGATAGTGTAGGTTGCTTGTTTGTTTGAGTTAGTGACTTGTCCATCATGTTTTTCTTGTTTCTAGTCTTTTTTATTATTTGCATTCCCATGTGTTAGGAGTTATATTTTCGTAGCTTAGGGTAGGATTGGGGGCACTTTGCAAAATTCTGCAGCATTTTGCTGCATAATGCTGATTTCTGCAGCATTGGTCGCTAGCGACCAACCCCTCGTCGCTAGCAACCACCCACTTGGTCGCCCAGCCACATGCGCCTCGTCGCACGCGCTTCGAAACACACTGCCATATTTAATTTTTTCTCTTGGTCGCTGGCGACAATGCAGCTGGTCGCTAGCGACCAGCTTCATAAAAAAAAAAAGTCTGAAAATGAAAAGCTTAGGTAATTTAGGTTCACTTTGTGTGCTCCTTGACTTTCTTTGTTGCTTTGTAAATGTTGTGCTTGAGACATTCATCATTTTTTGGTGGTTAGGAGTTCCAACACGGTTGCATTTCATTTAGATTTTAATTCTTGTTTGGTGATTGATCTTTAATTGTATAGATGATTTGTGTATGGACATGCACCTTGTGAGTTTTGAGCCTTACATTGAGTGGCCACATTACATGCCATTCCATTCTTGATGTGTGTATCTCTTCTGGACTATGTCGTTCTAGGGTTTGCCTTGTCTCTTAATTGAGGCTACGTTTCATATGCATTCTTGAGTGTGATAGAGGCACTATTTTTTTTTAGCTCACGGCCATATTGCCCACCCTCTACATTCCCATTGCAAGCCCCTTTGAGCCTTATATCCCATTCTTTGATCTTAGCTCATCTTTCGCCTAAAAAGTGCAAAACTATTTGACACCCTACTTTGGGAAGTGGAGTAGCATTGGTTTTATCATTTTGTCTGCTTGAGTCTAAGTGTGGGGGTTTGTCGTGGACGACAAACTTTTAAGTGTGGGGGAGGGACATATTGATGTGTTAATGTGAAAATTGGTTGGAATTGTATGTAAAGAACATGTAAGTGAAGAAAAAAAAAATTTATACATGAGCAAAGGAAGAAAAGCACACAAAAGCAAAGTAAATTCAAGGTCAAAGACCTCATGTTTAAGTATGTAAAGGTTCAAAGTGCAAGAAAAGAGTAAAACTCTTGTGCTTTTGCTTTTGTGTGCTTGGAACTCCCCCTTGTGTTTAATTGAGACTCACATAACCAATGCTAGTCTAACTTTCTTGGGTCCTTTAGCTCACTTATCCGTACATTCCACACCTTAACCTTGGCCTCATTACAACCAAAATAAAGACTTCTTGATTCTTGGGTGCATTGAATGTTAGTGGTGGAGATCTAGAGGTTTGGCAAACCTACGTTGAATGCTTGGTCTAACAAGAGAATTGAGAGGAAGACCAAGCCACTGTATAAGTGAGTTGAGAGCATACACACTTCCCTGAGGTCCTTTCATTTCATCTATGCATTTTAAGGGATTTCTGCTTGGCTCGTGATGTTGTGCCTATTGATGTTGAAATGCTTGGTTGTTGGAATTTCTTGCTGCTTTAATTGTTTTCTTGGTCTTAAGCCAGAGCACTTTTGAGCATTCTTGGAAAGTCAAGTAGCACCTTGTTTCTTTTGTTTTGATTTCTTAGCTTTAGGATCTCTTGCATGAGGACATGCAAGTGGTTAAGTGTCGGGGTATTTGATAGGATGCGAAATTCTGTGCATTCTTTATCTATATATGTCCATCTTGCATCCTTTATTGCATTAATAATAGTTGTTTGCTTTGTTTTTGCATATTTTCACTTTCTTGGTTGGTATGGCAATTTTACATCTTTTTGAGGCTTGTTAGTGACACCTTGGTCTTATTATCTTTTGATGCACTCTTGGGTAGTGTTTTGTGATTTCAGGAGTCTAGGCCGGAGCTACTTCGAGTCTTGGGAGCATTGGGAGCGTTGGAGCGAAGGAGCAGACGCATTGGCAAGTCGGAGAAAGCAACTTAATATTGAAAATGCTGTGTTGGTCGCTAGCCACCACTTTTTGGATGCTAGCCACCAAGTCCTAACAGCATCATCAAATTTTGCATAATTTTGCAAATTGGTCCCTCTAGCTTTGTATTAATGAAACTTTTGTAATTTTGCTTAGACACTCTTTCACACCTCTTCTTTAGTCTTAGTTTAGGTTATTTTATTAGGGAATTCTAGAGAGAGAAGCTCTCCCTTCTCTCTAGAATTTCTCTCTATTTCTACACACTTTGTTCTTACTCTTTTCACACAATTCTCCAAGTTCAATTTAATTTCTAATTTCATTTCCATCTTTGCTATTGCTTTTATTTCTTGTTTCTTACTTGCCCTTTTAATTATGGTTGAGTAGTTTCTTCATTCTTGCTGTTGGGTAATGCTAGAATCACATTTTCTCTTGAAACTCATTGCATGATTTTGCTCTTGCTTCCTAATCTCTTGGTTCCAAATGCAATTATAGTTTGTTTGTGTGGATCCATACTTGCTGATTTTAATTGTATATCTTGAATGCATTTTAGTTTCTTGATTGAGAGATTATTGTGCATTTGAGTGTTTTTGGGTGTTGAGTGAGGATTATCATTTGATGCCCATTTGCTAGGAGAGTAGGAATAATTCTTCATTGAGAATTAGGTTTGCATATGTTTAGGATAATTTTACTATTTTGGTTTGGATTCAAATCATTTTGGTTGAATAATTCTTATGAATGTGTAAGTTGCTTGCAAGGTGTTTGATAAAATGCCTAGGTGGGTTTAGGATGGGGAAAATATGGTTTGATGCATGTCCCAACACCAAGACTCTTTTGCATTGTTATTTTCCTTTATTTGCATAGCTTTATTTACTTCTTGCATAATCCCAAATCTACATATACTATACACACTAGATCAATGATATAAGCCTCCTTGAGAGACGACTTGGGTTGACTAGCTATACTACTATAGCCAATCAATTCAATCCCTTTTTCTTGGGAAAACTCCTCTTGTTCTTCTATTCTAAATTGATTGTAGTTAAAAGAAATAACGACGCTTTTAGCCACATCATGGATTGTATTAAAGGAAAACAGACAAAACACTCAAAGAAAGGAGCCACAAGAAGTAAACAACTTCTTGATATTATACACACTGATATATGTGGACCTTTTGATGTAAATTCTTTCAATAAAGAAAAATATTTTATCACCTTTATTGATGATTATTCACGTTATGGCTATGTCTATTTGCTTCATGATAAATCTCAAGCTGTAAATGCCTTAGAGATTTACATAAATGAAGTTGAAAGACAATTGGACAGAAAGATGAAAATTATTAGATCTGATAGAGGTGGTGAATATTATGGAAGATATAATGAATCTAAATTCCTTGAAAAGCGAGACATATGTGCTCAATACACAATGCCGGGAACACCACAACAAAATGATGTATCAGAAATGAGAAATCGTACTTTGATATAAATGGTTAATATCTTTGGATATATAAATATAACTAATTGTACATTAACATACCAACATTCATATCCATTAATTACAAGAGCAACTAGTCAACCTTTGGGCGACCCTTAAATGCCTCATAATAATGAACTTCAATTTACTCATAAAAAAATTATTGTTTAGTATCCATTCTATGAGTAATTGACACAAAATAACATAAGTTTGGAATTAAAAAACAGATTTGACCACTTTGGTGATTAACAAATCTCACATACAATAATTCCAATAATTCAATAATAATAATAATAAAACATTCATGAACAAAATAATATGAGTTCATCACTGTCATCATCATTATTGAAAACATGAGCAAGTCATAACATACATTTAAATTATTATTGAAAACCGAATGTCAATTAGAGTTGAGCAATCATTATTATGTAAAGCATAATGAAGCATGATTCATTGTGAATGGATTTTAAAACATAATCCTTTTGCGACTCTCATTATCACTTTTCAAGTCAAAATGCATATATAAAGTGAGTCACATACACTGCAACGTAACTTCAGAGTTTCGAAATCCATCATCATAAAATCCAATTCATTTTAATTCAGTTTTAATTTCAGAGATGATTTTTCTAATTCATCTTAGTCTCATAATAGCGGAAGCATAAATTTAATAATATGTATTTTCATGAACACATCCATAAAAAAATATCATTTATGGAAAATCATGAATTTCACAACCATTGTTCTGATACCACATGTAAGTTTAACTTTAATCCAATATAGTAATATGATACTATATTGATAATAGCAAGGATCTTGAAATTCATGATTATCACAATATAGGAATAGATAGAATCACTAACCTTGATCCATTGTAATAGTTGATCTTGATAATTCACTTGTCTATTCCTTGACCCTTCTTAATTTTTTCTTAGAACTTTCTTGATGGTATATTTTGATAGAAGAAGAACTTCATGGGTAGGAAGAAGAGAGAATGTGGTTCTCTTGGTTAACTTTTCCTTTTTATCACTAACTTCCATCAAGTTAGTTTCTTTCTAAAGTAACCACCATAACTTCTCATTCAATTATTTAATATTTTATTAAACCTATGAAATAAAATACACTACACACATGAGACAATTTCTTACATCTTGAACATCAAAATAAGGTATTTGTTGATAATTATAGCAGAGGATAGATCCTCACATCCTTAGGATTGATCATCATCCACTGCAAAATTTTATATTTCTGTAATTTTCATGCACAAGATCAATCTTGTAAAGCATATGATCGATCTTGCACTCAAAAAGTTCAAAATTATTGTCATTTGAAAGGTAGGATCGATCCTCTTTCTATTAGGATCGATCCTACTTTGTCAGACAATGTCGTTACCTTGTTTTTAGTGGAGGATCGATCCTCCAAAAGGCAGGAAAAATCTGTTAGTGTGAGGAAATTCCAGAGGAATGCCTCTAATAAGCTATGCTTCCACACCAAGGGGGGGTGAATTGGTTGTTAACTTTTCTTGAATTTCAAAATTCTTTATTCAATATTCTGCACTTTAAAACTGATCAAGCATCTCAACTTGTCAAAGATTATTTTCCAAGCCAAAATATAATATCAAACTCAAGAAATTATTTTTTCAAAGTATTTTGCAGCGGATTATAATACACAACCAATCAATTCAATTCAAATATGTATCAAGCTTCTGACTTATTACGGATATATTCAATCCTCTAAATCAATCCAATTAAAATGATAATATCAAGATATCAAAACAAAATTCAGAATCTCAATCTTCCGAACTCAGAATATTCAAGTTCTGTTCCAGAATTATCAATCTTCTGACTTCTGCAGAAATTGAGTTTCAATCTTCTGAATTCTCAAACTTGATTCTTTAATGTCCAATATTATCAAATCAATTAATACAGACTTAAATCAACATGTAAACATATGATTTAATCCATTTAATCACTTAGAACATATAGAAAATAATATCAGAACTATCAATCACAGATTTAACAAAGCACAGATTTATCAAGATCAGAAATACAATGCTTCTCACTCTGTTTTCTTAATCTTTTCGATGTTGATCTCAGTTCTTGTTTCTTTTATCAAATCAATATGTTTTTCACTTATTAAAACATCAAGAATTAATATACCAATTGATTTTGATCACAAAGATGATTTATTCTATCAAATCTTTAAGTTTCAAAACTCAAACAAACAAACTCTATTTTTGCGTTTTCTTACTCTGTTTTTTTATTTCAGAATTTAAACACAAACAAAAACAATTATATGAATGCAATATGTAAGATGTATGAATGTTAGAGTTAAGGGTAAGAAGATTAAACCAATTTTTATACTGGTTCGGCCATTAATGTGCCTACATCCAGTTCTTCAATCTTCAACCGATTGAGTTCCACTAGACAAGTTTTCTTGAACACAGATTACAATCAATTCGATATCTTTTGCAACCTTCTCAGGTTCGACACTTTGAGAATATCCCCTTCCCAAATATTTCACTTCCTAGATATCCCCTCTAGAAAGATTTCTGCTCCAAGGATGTACCCTCCAAGAAGACTTTCCTGCCTTGATATCCCCTCAAGGACTTTTCAGCAATCTTGTTCTTGAAACACCTTCTTGCGAATCAATTGTTGACAAATTGATTTCAGATTCTTGGTTTTCTTCAATCTCAAACTCATTAAGTTTGATTCTTCTTTCTGAAATTTTATTTTCAGAATTCTTCTTTCTTCTTTTCTCGAATCAGAAGTATCACTTCTGCATTAACTCTTTGAGCGCTTTCTTTCTTCTCTTATTTCTTCTTTCTCACAGCATTTTCTCTCAGATTTCTCTATCTCAGAGAATTTTCTTTCTTTTTCAGCACATTGCTTTTCTTTCTTTTTTTTTCTCTTTTAGAGTGTATGATCGTGTATGATTGTTCTCAACAGCGATTACAACTTTAGATTCTCTTTTTATAGAGAACTCTTTCAACTTGATACAATATAACAACTAACTAATTTTTGGGGGGAAAAGCTATATGGATAACTCTTATCCATTTACAATTTAACTAACCTCCCTAATATAACATGTGCTAATTAAACATACATTTAACTAACTCAGATTAAACATATCTAAACTTCAGCAATTAATATTTCGAGCATCCTTCTGAAGTTTCAGATTTATCTTCTCAGAACTGTTTCAACACTCAACACAGTTCTTTATCCTTCTGAGGTTTCCATTCTTCTGACTCTGACTTCTATAAACCCGATTCTTCTCTGAACCAGCTTCCGAAGCTTTTGAACTTCCTCCGAAGCTTCTGAACTGTCTTCTGAAGTGTATTACATATAGAATTACAAATATAAATCCTAATACACTTTCTAAACCTGTAATCTAAGCTTCTTATGTCTAAAATACATATTATTCAATCTTCTGAAGCTATTACAACAAGTATCATCTATCTAAACTATTACAGAAGTATCAATCTAACCTTCTTAGATAGACTACATGTAACATCCCAAGATGTTAACTATACCATGGACATATTTAACACTTTGACATGTTACTTGAAACCCGAAAAACCCAAGGTTTTTTTTTTTTTTTTGTAAGAGGAGCATATATATATACATAACATAAACCCTATAACATGAATAAATGACATATTCGATAAACTCAAGAGCCGTGACCATGAATTTGGGCACGATTAGAATTCCCTAGATAAGCATCTAATATAATAAGCATCAGGATATGATAAAAAAGGCCTAAACATATCAACCGTACATACATATATATATTAACAATATGAACATAATACATCAAAAGAGTCCAAATGATGTCAAGGTCCTGAATAAATACATATAAACGAAGACAAGGAGCTACTGTGATAGAGTTGAACAGAAAACCCCGGGTCTAGAACATACAACATAGTCTGGGGTAGAGTTATACAAAAGTCCTGTTCACCAGAATATATACAACATGCCAAAAAGAATCCCTCTGCGGGGTACAGCTCCAAGTATACAAAATAAACATCAAAAACCAAAAGAAATAGCAACATTTGCTGGTCAGGTACTCAACGGTGAGTCTCGGCGAGTGATCATCCTCTATCTGCCCTCATCGTCGTCGCTCACATCCAATCCCGTCACTGGGGTTGCAACCTCATACTCTCCCGCCACGTAATCAACCTCGGGCTCAGAGTCAGAACTCTGAGATGCATCACTTTGATGCTCGTCCTCTTGTGGGTCCGACTACTCCGGCTCTGGCGCAGGTGCTGGTGCTGGAGGTGGCGGTGGAGGGGCAGGTGCTGGAGCAAGAGTAGGTGCTGGAGCAGGAGCAGATGTTGGGGCTAGAGCGGGGGCACGAACAGGAGCAGGGTACCGTGCTGTGAGCTCCGAGATGAAGAACATGTGTACCCCCGATACAGTAGAAGAGACCGTCACCGCGCCTGTCTCCGACATGTAGCTACACCAGGCGAAATCCACAGGCCTATGTCTGGGAGGGGCCGGCGGCAGCGGAGGCTCCATCTAGAATCAATAAACCAAAGAGAGTGTAAGACGATAACGTCTTAGTGAGTCACACTGAGCACGGGGGCCTACGTGCTCGATTACATCGATTCCAGCCAGTCAAAGTAATACTCAAGTAAAAACAGTATTTCTCTTTCTCAAATAGGCGAATCCTTACTTTAATTGGGACAAAACATCTTACTGTCCCGTTTATAAGGGAACCTAAGGGTTTATACTATGTTCTCGTAGGTCCCTCGCAATATATATAAGGTTCACTCTCCCGAATATCACAATATGATCAAACACATTTCTATATCATGCATATACCATGGGCAAACATAAATCGCAGCAATGAATCCATATTGTGTTCTCAATGTCATACGACAATATGTCAGTCCTCTATCAATTATCCCATAATCATAAACATGTCTGTTTTCATAACAATTCGCTCACTATCATAATCTTTTAGTAAACACCATATCATCCTCTCGATCACATAACACAGTACTTAATCAATTAAACATCATATAAACTACCAAATTACACTTAACTCCTAGGTAGTTTTCAAGAGCTCGCAACCTCACCATACTACACCCAACCCCTAGGTTCTTGGCTATCCAGAGCTCACAGCCTCACCATATTACACCCGACCCCTAGGTTCTTGGTTGTCCTCACGGAGATACCATAATTCACCCGACCCCTAGGTATCCGGTCGTACCATAATACACCCGTCTCCTAGGTAGCCAGGATTCTATCCGTAGTTCCATAATACACCCACCCCCTAGGTATACGGTAGAATAATACTTTAATAAGCATAATCAACATCTCTTCATAATCATCACAACACTTCTATCATTATGCATTTTTAATATTAACATATCCTTCATGAATGTGAGCTAAATCACTTTAAATTTCAATTTAAAGGAATGCATTTTTTCATATTATCATAACATACTTTAATTACATCAGTTCAAAGTATATATATTACCTCCACTTCTATCTCAACAATTCATAATACAACACCTTAAGGGGCTGCCACATACAAATTTCATCTTTTACAACAAATTTCAAGTTTTACGAGCATTAGTGTCCAATAGTTCTCCGAAAACTTGTTTCTTGTGCCTAGGCTCATCAACCAATGCATCAATTTACAACTCAAGCTTAATAAAATCCTTTGAAAATACAAACCACAACAACACCTTAGTCATGTTCATCTCAATCCTTTCAAAATTACCAATGTTATGTTCGAACATAACATTGGAAAATCCATTTATATTTATAAAGAATCATCAAAATATCATTATAAGATGATTGAGGGGTTTTAAAAAGCCTTCCAAAACATTTCTCAATGTATTACACATGTCAAAGAAGAGGCAATTCAATTCCGGAGATAACAGGGCCATAAAATACAAAGCTGTAAAATTCTTATTGCAGGCAGACCGCTGGGGCGGTTGGTGCACTGCTGGGGCGGTCACGACCGCCTGGGCGGTGGGAGCATTGCCGGGGCGGTGGTGATGACCGCCTGAGCAGCCCGACTCTGCAGCAGAGTGCGAATTCTGCACTCTACTCTCCCCATTTGCCCCTTTCAAACCCAAATGGTTTTCAATGACCAAAACAAGAACATATGCATGATTAAACACAATTTATGAACTTCAGAACTCATCCACATAATTAAACACATCATCAAACACAAGGACACATACATGCATGCTCTCATTTCTCATTTTAAACACTCCAATAACTCTCCAACCTCATTATCAGCCACCCTCATCATCACACATCAACAACCACAAATTTAATGTTAAAGTTTAGGAGAAAATAGGGCCAAGATAACAGTATTATATGGTGTCTTCGCAGGCAGACCGCCAGGGCGGTGGGAGACCACTTGGGCGGTCGACACTACAGCAGAATTGCAGAAACGCATTCTGCCATAGCTATGGAGCTCCCTACTTTTTCTATCATTTCCACACATCAACACACGAATCTCTCACTCTCATACACCTCAATACACTTCAGAGACACTCATAGATCAACACAAATTCACACATTTTCATACCAATACATACATGCATGCATCAAAACAATTTAAACACATTAACTGTCCAACTCTTCTCAATCCCCATAGCAGCAACCTTGTGCAAATGGGAGCCCAAATTTAGGGCTTTGATTCTGAAAAATTTCAGATCTTGTAGAGCTCTTGCATGTGGAGAGAATGGACAGATTCTCAAAGGGGATGGAGTGACTCACTTGATTCAGAAAAGGGAAGCTTGGAAGTGGAGGTTGGGATGGAGGAGATGAGTTCTTCTTCTCCTTGGGTGGCTGGCCAGAACAGGGAGCTTAGAGGAAGAAGAGTTAGCTTCTGATTTCTCTTGGAGTGAATGAATTTGAAGAATGAAGTGGGGTGTGTGTGGTTGGCTCATATAGCTACACGGGTAATGGGGTGGGATTAGGGGGTTTTTAATTAAATTAACAATGTGTATTGTGTTTAGGTAGTGTGTGTGAGTATGTGAGAAATTTTATATGAGTGGGAAAAATTACGTGGAGTAAGGATCCAAATAAAAATTTTCGGAATCACCGGTTCGTTCGGTTGCGTTTTGGATCAAACGCAACTCTCTCCCACACCTAACTCAACTACTCACTAAACTTTAAAATATCACACTTAGAGTAACTAATGATCGTTATTAAAATTTATATAATTACAATGAGACTCTTAATAATTTAAAATAATCAATTCATCATATTATTAATTTCCACATCATTAATTTATTAAAAGATAATTCAATAATCACTATTATGTGGAAAAATAATAAGAATGATATCTTAAAATCTTTCAATATCCAACATTGGTGAATTTGTTCCCAAATAAATTCTAAAACACCAATTTGGACTTTTTAATTAATTATTATAGTCTCATTAAATTTTATAACGATCATTGCCTCTCTCAGAGGTTCAATAACTCATTATAAATAATAATACTAGGCTTGCCTTGCTCCACAAGCAACCTAGATTATTATCTATGAACACACAGCACATATGCACTTTATTTGTTCACATGTTACCAAGAAAATATGCTCACATATATATATATACCCATATACACATATATAAGTATATACATCAAGTACATATTCTCACATTAATACAAAATCTTAAATACTTATCCATTATCTTTCAATTACACACATACACTTATAATACACCGTATTTATCTCAATCATCATCATATCGATTTAATTTAAATTCACACATCACGCATAAATCTATCCGCGAAGCATCAATTTCGCCCAACATGCCCGAAAATATATTAAAATCATAGAATATGGAATTAGGGGCATTACACTACATAGTTCTTATGTTAATGTACAATCTTCTGAAACATCTATACTTATTTCTTTCCAGATTTATAACAACATAAACCTTCTTTACATGAGTTTTGTTATTATCAAAACCAAAATGAGGATTTACATCAACAAGATCCTCATCTGCATAATTGTGCAGAAAAGTAGTTATAATGGCTATTCTTGTAAAATACTTTAAAATTAATTATTTCCAACGACTCTAAGGCCAAATTTCCTATAAATAGAGGCTCTAAACACTCAACTCAATAACACCAAGTACTCTAATTCTTTCTATCATCAAAGTATCATCTATTTCATAATTTTGAGTTGATTTTGAGCTATTTGAGAGCTATATTATTGGTTTTACACCATAAGTGCTTTCATTGTATTATTTGCTTTTTGAGAGAGTCATGCACATTTACACACTTTGATATTATTGTAATTTTAGGTGAGGTATCCTTCAAGAGAGAGTTAGAGACTTTTACACTTTAGGTGAAGGTGTGAAAAGTGCTCGATGTTGTAACGATTTAACAAGCACCTGACTAAGCTTGTTGGTTCGAGGCTTTTACACTTAAGGTGATGGTGTAGAAAGTGCTCGTGGTTGAAACGATTTAACAAGCACCCACTCAAGCTTGTTTGTCGA
Organism: Aeschynomene evenia; assembly: GCA_013621005.1. Lineage (NCBI taxonomy): Eukaryota > Viridiplantae > Streptophyta > Magnoliopsida > Fabales > Fabaceae > Aeschynomene > Aeschynomene evenia. Next base: position 23,499,045 of record CM024268.1, read on the forward strand.
GGCTTTCACACAAAGGGTGAGGAATCCGGAGGTGTTGGAAGTCCTCGAAATTGTAAAGGTTTGGTAAGCACCCAGTTAAGCTTGTTAATTTGTGGATCACTCTTGAATGTGGAGTTCAAGGAACTGGATGTAGGCACAAATGTGTGGTTGAACGAGTATATATCAAGTTTGCAATCTCTCTTCCATTAACATATCTATTTCCCGCAATTTATTTACCGTAGAAGCCTTTTATTCTAGCGCTTGCAATATTCCAAACGTTCTTAATTCATAAATTCCAATTCACTTTAACCACGCTTGCGAAAAGTTTTAATACTCAATTCACCCCCCTCTTGAGTATATTTGAGGCCATTTGTTCAACAGAGTGGTACTCTTGATTCTAGCTAGTGCTATTGATGCCTCGATCCCTTAAAAGGTAAACCAACCTTGAACAGAGTTGTGGTGGTTCCGCGACAACGGTGCCAATGTTCTATACCTTTCCCTAACGTGGAACTGTCATAAAACAACTAAACCTTCGCGTCGCTCCTCTCCACGGTGTCTGAGGGTGTTTCCCTGCAAGGACTCCGAAACTTAAGTCAGAGTGTGCACTAGCTATGAGAACTTATTTAAAAGTGTACCTGATACTGAGAATGACATCCCTATTTATAGAGTGGGAAGTGAGTGAATCTGTGGTAACCATATTCGAAAAACTCGGAATAACGATTATGCCGCTTCGCATGGCGTGTACGTCCCACGATGTATCTGTTGTTGTTCTAGGAGTTTCGGCGTCATCATCCACTTCTACTGGATTTCACGCCGTAGACACTATAGGTCGGGTTATAACCATCTCTGGTCGGGTTTATCGACCCGCTCCGGACCCGAGCTTTGGCCCATTACATCATTTGGTCATTCACTTCATGTATTGACCTAAGGCCTAAATCGAGCCCCTACAAATGGGTCAGTCGAGCTCCGAATTGAGCCTTTCCTTTGGGCCTTGATGTCTTATCTACTACTCTGGATTGGCCCCCAATTTAGGCCTTCTTACACGGGGGTGCGAACAATATCTTTTAAAATAAATAAAATTTGATATAATATTTAAATAACTATTGTATAAAAAACATCAAATAGGCAGCTTAATGTTTAAAGTTTTACAATCATATTAAACAGTAATTTTTAGCTCTCTAAATTCAATAAAAATACTTCTCATAAATTCAATAAGTTAAAACATGATTAATAACGAAAAATTATTAATAAACTATTTTTATTAAAATATAAGAAAGATGACATTTTATATAAATGAACTAAAATTTAATGTGATTGTGAATGATAATAGCCATTTGAGAGTGACAACAGTTATCCCTACTAGATAAGATTAAATTATAAGATTTTGTCTTCATCTTTATGTATAGTGTCCTCAAAATGTGTGTAATTTTGATTTACTATAACAATACTCTAAATTTTAGCCTTCTACCATTAACCTACGGAAGTCATTCATTTGCTCCTCAAGTAAATCCAGGCATATATTAAGCCCTCCTTCACCTTGCGGCCCCGGTAAAAGCATGACCAAACCAGGCTTAACTGCAAGAGGAGTGGCACATTTTAGTCTACCCCATGCAAAAGGTTGGTCCTCTATCCCCAATCTCCACCATGCCACCAAGGAGAAACTATCTTCCATGCAAGGCACTCCTCTGTTCAATTCTAACCAATCTATACCTGACTTAATGTACTCATCATCCAACCTTTCAATCCCTTCTTGTACTTTTCTAATAAGATGAGAAGCCTCTAATCTCATGAGCTCTTTCATAGTTGCTCTTGCAAAGCCTGGAACTAATGCATTGCCGGCAAAGCCATCTGGAAGTTCTGGAAAAATCCTTTTTCTAGCATCGACTGGAAACAACATTGTTGACACTTTATCCTCTGGCATCTTTATTGCAATGCTTCTTGCCTTCCATATTTTTGCAGCCACAAATTGGAAAGTGGTGGTGTGCTTTATGTTTCCATGCTTCATAGCTTCCTTTTTAAAGTCAGCAATTTGTTGTGGGGACAAATAAAGCACATGGCTATGATTTTGTGCCACACGTTGTCTAACATTGGTGCCACGAACACTAAACAAGTTTTCAATGTTAGAAGATTTCGAATACTCAAAATGTGGATGACTTATCTTTGGAGGGTTTCGAGCTTTTAGCAACGTCCTATCTGTATTTGGTATTATAATGAGGGGACCACCTCGTGTTAGTGAAGCCAAATTCACCTCAAAATCTCTAACTGCTATACCGTCCAGGGTGCAATGGTTGTAGTGAGAAGCTAGTGCCAAACTTCCACATCCAAATTGAGTCAACTATCACAAGAAATAAATAATATAATTAAAAATTGTGTATTTATTTTTATGTATTTTTCATTATTAACATTATTAGAAGTACTAAAAGAATTTAAGTCAGGGTCACTAACATTTCATAAAGTTTATTATTGTGCTGAAAAAACATGAAAGGCCATTACATGTAAAACCTAATACCTCTATATTTGACCATAAAGTTGGACACAAGAATATTCGATGGATTTGGAAGAAATCATATGACTCAATAAATCAATTAAAATGTTTTTTCAACATGTACATACAATCTAAAAGGCATCAATAAATGAACAAATGTTATTCTAACAGGTAGATATAGGTGTAGGCACCAAAAAAATATGAGAGAAGTGAAGGAGAAAGAAGTAGATAGTTGAGAGAAAAAAGAAGTGTGAGTGTCTATATATTTGGTGAGTGGGGTGTTGGAGTGTTTGGGATTGTTGGGTGTTGAAATAGAATTGCTGTTAAAAAAAATCTGAATGGAATAATAAAAATTCAGTCATCGCCGGTGAACACGGATGCATAACTGTCAGTGTGTATAGTGCACATCGAATTACATGTAAAATGCATATCAATACAGAGCAGATGCAACTAAGATCAAGAAAATTTTATCACATATATATATAGATGCATAACCATTAATTTGTATAATGCACATGTATTATATATTATGATATATAATATATATCTCATTACACACAAAATGCAAATTCTATGTTATTGGCCGGTGTTCGATTGAAAATTTGTTGTTCAGTTGTTGTTAATAAATAGAATGAAAATCAAACCTATAAATTTATGACATACAATCAGGCAGTAAACTTTACATAACTAAAGTGATAACCTGTAAGGACAAAAGGGGTTTCTTGTTCCAATCTGTTTCTTCTTCATCTTCTTGCAAGAAAGCAATCAATTCTTTTAAGCCTCCATTAGGTGTAGAAATAACACCTAATTCACTCAATTTTCTATCAGTTCTTGCAGCAGCAACTACAATACCAGAACCATTACAATCTATCTCAAACCTGTGATTTTCCTCTAGACTTGGCACAAGCCGACCAGCCATAAAATCGTAATGCACAAGAATTTTACTAAGGGCATTGTAAAGTTTGTTACAAATTTCAGAGAAACTTATTTGGTTGTTTGGAGGATCGAAAAATGATGCAGAGTCTTGATAAACAACAAGGGAGAGGTCAATATTTGACAAGAACATTCGCTTACATGGTGTGGGTTGCTCGGGGGCAACTATGACTTTCTCCACTAGTTTAATCATACTCATTGCATAAAATATATTGGATTGAACTTAATCTATTCACAAACAAGAAAGATTTTTAGTTCCTTACCATAATTACTTCGCTAAGTGACATCACTACATTAGAAGGTGGCAAAATATATGGTAATTGTTAATGGGTGAAGCAAACTTATGCATTGTATCAGTTTCCTGACAATGCTCTTAAGTTACATGTATGCTATTCAAGAGTCATTTGTTGTTGACATATAATGAGTTATCTAATAATTTGTGATGTTACTAATAAGCTCAAAAGAAGAATTTCATTAAAAATATATATGGAACCTTTCAACCAATTAGGAAGAGGTATGATGTTAGCGAGGGAGAAAATTTGATTTGTAATTGTATTTTTATTAATAAGTAGGAGAGACAAAGTAACTCATTAGTACATGTTACGTAATAAGAAGCATTATTAGTCCACATCTAAATAAAAAACTCATTATCATGTAACATTTTTGGAACTTAATTGGTAATCAATGTAATATGTTATGATATATTTTATTTACTTGTATTACTACTGTTTCACTTTAGATGGTTTGTTAGGTTTTCCTTTTTTAGATTTTCGCATTGAATGCAAAGTAAATGAAGATAGAAATCAGGTGATGTATTCGATACCTAATAAAATTCATGATTACCAGTATTCGTTAGTTATCACGTGGTTATAAAAAAATTATATGTTCCTTTTTAAAATCCATTAAATCAAGTATTCATAGATAGCAAAGAATTGATGTAGATTGAACAAAATAACTATTCCACCAACAATTGGATTATGACACAAAAAAAAATTGTTTAAACACGATGTTATGGTGATTTCTATTCTTAAACTTTAACGAGATATATATCAGTTTTGTTTGATTAAGATTTCGAGAGAAGTACTAAAATCAGAAAACTTTTTAACATTTGGATATAGTTATAGAACTATTTTTCTATTAGAATCAAAAGTAGTGAAATTGTTTAGATATATAATCGCAAATTCTAACCACAAGCAGTGGCATGGTGGTAGCTCACCTTGTCCCTTAACCATGTGGTTGGGAGTGCGATCCCCAACTCATGAGAATGGAAAACTTCTTGTGGCCAGCCCTTTATCGCTTAGTGTGAGCTCCCGGGACGAGGTCAGGGGGGAAGCCACACTATGGAGAAGGGGGCGATGGCCCCGCTGATTTTTTTAAATTTTTTTTAAAATAGTTTTAATAATTTTATTTTAGTTCTTTTTGAATATTTTATTTAATAATATGAGTTTAATTTCAATCCATTAAAGAAATTTAACACAGATATGTAATCATGGATTGACACATCAACAAAAGTCTTTAACTCAACCACCCACTAACTAAAAAGTCATATAAATAAATGGATCTGATTGGTTGACAGTGTAAAAAATTTTACACTGTTAGTGAATCATAATTAAACTCTAATAATATTTATCAATTTTATATTTAATTAGTTATTTATATACTATAATAGATAATATGCTATATATAAGTGTAAATTTTTTTCTTTAAATTTTCATAATAAAATTTAAAGTGAATAATTACTTTAGTCCTAATATTTTTAATCTAATATCAATTTGATCTTAATATTTTTAATTTTGACATTAATTTAATTATTTTATAAAGATAAAAATCTAATAAAATAATTATATCAATATTAAAATAAAAATATTAGAACTCAGGTAATTTTTGGCCCCTTCTGAACAAATTTTCTAGTTTCGCCCCTGAGGGACTAGGCATTACTGTCGACAATGGACTCCTCCTGATTATACCAAAAAAAAAAATAATCGCAAATTTTTTTGTATATACAAAAATTGCAAATTAATCATCCAACAATACATGATACGTATTTGTATACCTTTTCTTTATTAAATACATGACATTATTGCACACTCCCACACTTGCACACTCCCCTTCCTCTTCTCATTTCCCTTCCGCTTCCCTTTTTTCTTTCCTGCACTTATATTCATTTACTTTTCATTTTTGTTTATTTTTATTTTTCTTGTATAAAAGTTGAATTGTTTAGTTATAAATGTTGGATTGAGTAATTATTGATATTATATTGTCTGAGTATAGAAATTGGATTGAATATTGTTAAATGTTGGATTGAGACAGTATAATAAAAGTTAGATTGAGTAAGTGTAAAGATTTGATTGTGTCAATATAAAAGTTGTCATTGTTTAAATATAAAAGTTAGATTGTCTCATTATAAAAGTTGTATTGAGTCAGTATAAAAGTTTGATTGAATAAGTGTAAATGTTGGATTTTGTCTGTAAAAAAGTAGTTATTGTCTCAATATAAAAGTTGAACTAAATAGTTATAAATGTTGGATTGAGTTAGAGTATAAGTTGGATTGAGTAGTTGTAAATATTGAGTTGTGTTAGAGTTGAATTGGGTATCTGTAAAATATTGAATTTTGTTGATATAAAAGTTGGATTGTATCAGAATAAAAGTTGGATTAAGTAGTTATAGATGTTGTGTAAAAAAAATAGTTGCAAAATATAAAAGTTGGATTGAGTGTGTGAATACACTTTTTTTTAGAGATGGTAAGAATGAAATTCAAAAAGTTAAATTGAGTAGAAAAAATATGTATATACATTGGTACCTGATTTGTGTGCAATTTTGATGCACATGTAGTAGCATTAATATATAATAGATATAAAAGTACCCATTTTGCTCCTTTATGATTAATATTTTCATTCTCTTTTAGTTATTACATCCTACTTAATGATCATATTTATTATTTGTTTTCTTAAAATATATTCCATGTCAAAGTTGAATTAAATAAAAATGTTGAACTTTAAATATGCTTACATAATAACGTTACCATATGTTTAAAAGGTAAAAACAAAACAATTTTGACATGGAATATATTTAGAGTTTAAATATGATATATTGACAGTGTAAAAAATTTTATATTGTCATTCAATTATATCTATTGATTCGTGAGACTTTTTCTTTACTCAGTTGTTGAGTTAAAAACTTATGCTGATGTATCAATGCATGATTAAATGTTCGTCTAAAATTATTTTACAGTGACAGTGGATTGAAATTAAACACATATTTATTGATATCATCATATATAATGAATTAGTTTTAAGAGAAACTTCAATTTTTTTAAAAATATAGTATATATTTTTTGAATATTAATGAAAGTATATAGTCACTCCTGTGACATCCGTATTTCTATAGCTATTTGATTATGGTATATTTGATTGTGACTAGCTATATGTTTGTGTGGATGATTTGGAGTTATGTGCTTATGTGGATGTATGCTTATGTGAATAAATTGTGGCTATATGTTTATGAGGATGGTATGTGTCTATGTGGATGAACTTAGAAGATTTAATGAGGATTCATGATACTAAGGTTGCATGACTCATGATTTATTATATTTATAAGGATTATTTTATTAGATGCATAAATTGATATTTCAATATTTTACTACTATTTTACGTATATGAAAAATGTGCATGTGCATGCAAGATCATAAGGTATCCTTTAGATTTAGAGAGTGATCTCTATGTTTTCAATTAGGACCAATCATCTTTGAGGGCCTCACCTCTTATTTAGTAATAATTTCATCCACCATTCTACAAGAAATTATTATTCTATTCCACCTATGACAACAATTCCTTCCATGACCCACAAATTGTCTTTGATCGCCACTTGGCACCTCTTGACCATTCTACAAGCAACATGACTAAACCTTAGAGATCATACATTATTTAATTATCCTAGATGTACAAAATTTAAATAAATTTCCTCCCTAAATTCCTCTCCAAAACCGTGGCTATATATATATATATATATACATACACATACATTAGTTCATTTTATCTAGATTAGTCTATTGTAATTTAAGCCCATGATGGCACCTTTATCCACTTCACCAAGGAACCTACATGCAAGCCTTCACATCATCACCTCATCTCTTAAATCTTGCTGCCCCGGCCCCACCAATCCGCCACTTCATCCATTGCATGCAAGCCACTTCACCAAAGACTACTTCTCCAAGTCACCTCCTTTGAACCATCATTGCACCATGTGCACCAAGACTCCACATGGACCTCTTAGAACTGATCTAAGACCATAATTTCCCTTTAATTTCGTGCATATATTAGCCTCACATAATATTAACACATATCAGCCCCAATTAGAGCCATGCTACACTCCATAATCACCCTATGGTACTACCATTACCCCTAAATGGTTCTAATTATATTCTCACACCTCTAAGCCTATTTGATTAAGTTAAAACACCCCATAATCCTCTCCATTTCGTGCACACCATCCACATTTCAGACCTTACACATCTGAACCCATCAAGGCACTCAAACTCCTCCCATTGGGTGCATGCACCACCCACCATCATCACCTTATTTCTCCAACACTCCAACTCCTCATTCAAACACTTAGAAACTATTCTAATTCCGTGGTTCCTCTCCTCTCTCATTTCCAGAAGCTCTCACTCATCCCTCATACACTTTCAAGAACATTCAAAGTTTATACACACACTCAAGAACACAAAACACCATTCTAGACCACTATTGCATCTCTAAACTCATAACCATTGATTCTGATATCACCTCCACATAACAAACATCATTCTCATCCTCTCTTGGTCATTCTCAAGTGGAGAAACTCGGCCTAAGAGCTCTAGAACCGGATCCACCATCAAAAGACCCGTAAAAGCTCAAGAACACCACATTTGAGTGAGTTGTTTAACCATCTTTGTGTCCATCCTTTAGATCTGAGCATGCCATGTTTAAATATGTTTTTGCATGCATCATAATCTGTATTTCGTGATACATGAAGCCCTACATCAGAATCATTAATATGCATTTAAAAAAAATCACATTTTGAAGACATGCATTAGCATATTCTTTGCATGCAAGCATTTTCATGATTTAAACAATATATAAACACATTTCACCGATTAAAAGTTCATCTATATGTATATAAATGATTTTTGATGGAAAAGAATCGGTGAAAATAGATTAAAACAAGTTTTGAAGCTAAAACACTATTCTGCAGAAACTTGGTTTCTGTCAGCATCTGCTCGCTAGCGGCTGATCTACATGCGATAGCGACCACCCCGTCGCCAGCAGCAGTGAAGAACGCGCTAGCGACCACCTTTAGAAACTCCAACATGAAAATACGTCTATTTGAATAGATCTCTTATTTTAACATGCATGGATTAAAATATGCTTACTATGTTTTTATATACTTACATGTTCGATATTTACAACTTGTAACCTTTGAAAATGGTTGGATGAAGCATTTTAAGTTCAGAAGCTTGATCTGTTCTTGAAAATGGTCTATTTGAATAGCGGCCAGCACGCACGCGCTAGCGAGTGACCACGAACGAAGCAGGCGCTAGCGGCTGTATCATGCGCGCTAGCGACCTTGCCCGAGAAATTCTAGGAAATGTTCTTGATTTTGATTTTAATGGTTTTTAATGCTTTTAAGTTTCTGGAAAAATGAAAAAAAATATATATATAATGATCTTTTATAATTTGTATTAATTATTTCACCCTTAGAATATTTTTCTATGAATATTAGCTTTTTACGTGTTTAAAATTAATAAAAACTCAAGACATGGATTTTTATGTAAATGAGCATGATTCTGAAATATATGAATTAGTTACTGGAAAATAAGACATTAAAAATATATGAGTACATAAATAAATGGTGATTTTACTAAAATACCCTTTTATGCTATAACTTGAAATATTTAACATGTTATAACACATAACTATGATGCAATGATTATGATTCTGAATGGTGGTTGATTCATACATGTTAATATGCATTTTAAGAAGTTTATGCTTACTGGAATATGATGATTTATATGAAGTTTATGCTTACATGTGAGGAATTGCAATATTTGTGATTGTAAATATGGATGATATGTACATGTCATTATGCATTTTTAAAATAATTATGCTTGCTGTAATATGATGTTTTATATGATATATTATGATTAAATATTGTTGAGACTTGATAATGATAAGTATGAACCATGCAAAGTACTATTATGTGAAATTAGTGAATTATGACGATATGTATACTTGTGTGAATGTCTTGGATGATTATTAATCTATGAAATCAGAATGTGTATTGTATGAATATGTTGTTGATAATGATGATTGAGAAGGTGTGAAATAATGTTGATTATATTGTGTTGATTTTATTCCAACAATGATGATACCATTGATGTGTTATTGATTGTGAGAAGTGTTGAAGTGGTGGGAACTGATGAAGTGTTGAAGTGATGAGAAGTGATGATGAAGGGGAGTAATGATTGAGATTTGTGATTTGATTTATTTGCATATATAGCCGTCAAACGAAACTATTGATTAGCCTAGATCCAGCCGTTCGAGGAGCCGAACGGTGGACATTCTCACGGGATAGGGAGGCCTATGTGGTGAGATGCAGTTTCTGGCACTGGGACACATAGTCCTGCCGTGTTTTGGTTGATACCTTGGAGTAGGGTGTATACCGGTATCAAAGCCCACCAGGTACCTAGGAGTAGGGTGTTTTCCGGTATGGCTGGCGGGGTTTATTTGGCTACCCAAAAGCAGGGTGTATTTCAGTAGGCCTGGAAGTGTTGTTATTTGAACATGTGTTCATGAAAATGGAAAACGGATAATCTCTAGTAGCGGGAGACGAAGAGGCTCTGAAGTGCGAAGCGGACCGAGGTTCTTCATAGTACGACCTATGGGAGTTTCGTCGAATGCAACACACGTTCAGATACTGCGTAGGTTGCTAGATTCGCGAGAACATAGAAAAGACAACTAGGTTCCCCTAGATCGGACAAGTAAGATGTTTGACCATTCGAAACAATAGCTCGATCTTTTATGTGAAAGCTTGTTTTAGAAAACCTGAGATATTGCTTCGAATGGCTAGAATTGTCGCATGGGTACGTAGTCCGAGTGCCCGAAACAACTTGCTGAGATATTCGTATCTCATCCTTTTTCTCTTTATGCCTCAATTCCAGATGACGATGGAGCAGCCGCCGCAACCCACATATGATCGTACTTTTGATGGGCACACGCCAGACACGTGCACAGTGATCATCTCGTCGGCATCTCATGAAGCTCGAGACTTCTCTGCAAGACTTGACTGTGATTTCTGTATCCTCGTATGCTCACGGTGCATAACCATCTATGGTCGACTCTTTCTTTCCTTCCTCGACATTCGGGCAGATATGAGATGGGACGCAGTCATCGATCATGAGGAAGACTTTCTTGAAGGGGTACCGGTATCTAGAGATGGGATTTGACGAACACCTGGCTTGTGGAACTGCGCGTGCACCTACGACTTCTCCATTCTAGTTATTATCAGTCTTTGCTATCGATTCCTCTTGCATTTGATTTCTTGTATTTCATTTGAGACATTTGTACCTTTTCATTGTGGATGACTGTATCACTTATTCAGACATATGATGCAGCTTCGTCTGCAAGTTTCAGATACTACTATTGTTATTTGTCTTCCTTTATGATTATCAGTATGGCTCTTCGTTTGTGTTTCATTATCTTATTGCTTTATTCTTTCTTCTTTCTTTTCTCCTTTGTATGGTTTCAAAAAAAAAAGAAAAAAAAGTGTGGTTATTTCTAAGTAACGATTAGCAAGTTAATTACGACTTAAGCATAATTAGCGAGTTAAGGTGTTACAACTCCTACATGTCTATACTTAATCGAAAATTCCTAATAAAGTTTCATAATATAATTTTGTTAGTGGGAAATTGATTCGACTTAACTGCAACTAGGTTAGCCGAATTCTGTATTAACACAATGGTCCCTAAAACCTAGGCGATTGCCACCGAAGAGGGGAATTAACCCTTCGACTATGAGCTCTCCAAAGTTCTCAAGAAGAAACAAGAACTCAGATGAAGGAAAGAGGAAAAATTGGAATCCAACTCGAAACTTTTATTTATCAGCAAATCTTCAAGTACTACACTGTTTTGAATTTGAAGTTTAAAATAAACTAAACTAGTCCTAAAAGCATTGAAAATATAAGTTAAACTGAAAATAGAGAAAAATAAGTAAATTCGAATTCGATTGATCCATGGATCCTTTTCACTTGCCTAAATCTAACTATTTATATGCCTAAAATCGTTCCAGACTTCAGCTTGCTCTTATTTCCACCATCGCCCAAGATTACCCTTCTTTTAAGGGTTGAAATGCCTTAGTTGAAGAACGTGGTCTACTCGAATTTGTCGCAACCGCCCCATGTCTCTGTTCTTGGACGCCTCCATTGATCCTCAACTCAGAAAATCCCTCGCTTCAGATCGGGTTTCCTCGACTCCCTCCTCAACCGAAATCTATCTCACGCCTCGACTCATAACACTTTTCCATGACTAGTATTTGACTTACTTTTTCTTGGCCCATTCCAATTCGGGAGATAATATGATGCCCCCTTATATTAATCAATCATAACTTGTTAGTTGATTAATACAACAAACTAACACCCAACTTCTTCTCAGGCTTTTCGCAGCCGCCCCGAGACATACAAAATGATTGATTTGATAGTTTTTAAATGCATGTCTCAACAACTTCCTTCTTCCTAGACTCTCTTCCAAATTTGCCAAGCTTTTATTTTTCTTACTCATCTTCCCTTTACCATTCACCTTTCTCGTTCCATTCTCCTCCATCATCTCAAAACTTCTTTTCTTGCACACTCTTTTCTAATCTTTTCCTGTAATGGTTCCCTTAGTCCCCATTGACACTTCTTGCAAGCTTTACAAGCTTGCTCAACACACCAACTAAAGGTGTGTGTTTGCATGAGAAGGGGGCTTGAATCGTGCTGTGGATTTTAATTTTTTTTTTCCAAAAACAAGTTTTTAGAAAAACTGGACTTAGAAGCAATTCCTTCTAAGTAGCAGTAGAAGTCTTTCTGAGAAGATATTGCTTTCTGAGAGAGTCAACATTCTGAGAAATTAAAGTGAATTTACAGTTTCAGTTTAAAACAATTTAAATTAAGATTGTTCAAGTTAAAAGATTGAATCAGAAAGTTAATTTTTTCAAAGAGTTATTTGTTAAGGTTTTCAATGTATGTGTTGTTTAAGGAAAGAGAGAAAAACAGACAAGAATTTTATACTGGTTCGGCTCAACCTTAGCCTACTCCAGTCCTGAACCTTCAGTTGAGATTTCCTTAGATATTTTTCTTAAAGTGCCTTCTCAGGTAACACCACATTTACGCCCGTAAAGGATTTTCACCACGTCATAACTCGAGGGGGATTTCTTAATAATAATAATAATAATAATAATAATAATAATAATGTATTTCATTTAATAATCATGTAAAAATTACAAAGTGTCGAGAAATACAGATGCCAAAAATGAATATAAAAAAATTTGATACTATACTCCCCCTAAATCTTAGCTTATTATTTATCTTTTGCCAAAATATTTCTATTAAATTTTCTCCCCCTTTGTTATCTCAAAAAGGGTGGCAAAGACAAATACACCATCACAGACTAAATCCTAGCTAGCTCCTACGAGCTATATATCTCAAAAGCCTGCACATCTCAATAATGTGTTCCCTTGTGCCCGAGGTTGTAGGGGTTTCTTGAGGAAGCTCATCAGGAGGTGCTTGGGAGGGTCTTCGCGCGTTTTCTTCTTCAAAAATGTTGAACATGAAGTCATCAGGAGGAAGAAGGTTGTTCAGAAGGTTGAACCCTTGTGGCAGCTGGTTCAGAAGCATCAGGAGGAAGAAGGAAACAAGGGAGAGGATCTGAGGATTGGACCACTCTGAATATTCTTGTTCTTGCATCCCCATAGAAGTATGGTCTGTAGGATACAGAAGGGGGTGTGTTAACAACGTTTCCCAGCTGGAAACCAGGGTTAAGCATCGAGCCTGAGAGAGAGAAGGATGAAGCTGGATTGGTGAAGCTCGGAGGAGCAATCTAGGTAATGTCCACATATTGAACCTGGGAGTCCATCTGAGTGGATGCCCCCCTTCCAGATCCAGCCATGGGACACTAGCTAACAAATGTTTCAACTGCGGCTACGCTAGCACCAGCAACAACATCAGTGTTTGCCTCTGAACTTTGTCCAGTGCTGGCACCCACTGGTACTTAATTGCCTTCTGAAATATTTGTCTACTCATGTACTTGGATAGAGTCAGAAGGTTGCTTCTCAACCTCAGAAGTTGGTTCCACACCACAAGGTGGTGTTTGTGGTTCCACTTCAGCTTCAATAAGAGCTTCTAGCTCTTGCTGTTGTTGTTGATCTTCTTGTTCTTGTTGATGTTCTTCTGTAACACCCTCAACATCATGTTGAATTTCTTCCATCCTCTGATCAAGGTTCTGAGGAGGGACTTCTACAGCTGCAGAAGGAGTCGCTTTTGAGAGCACTACCCCAGTACTGCTAACCTGATATTGTACTTGGTTGTACTTGGGGGTTTCTGAGAGTGCTTCCTGCATCCTCTTCTCGCCGTTCCAGTCAAAATTGCATCCCATCATCTTCAGAAAAGGGAGAATCAACTTCATTTCTCCCAATTCTTTCAGCATCATTCCTTGGGGGTAGAGACTTCCCTAGAAGGAAAGGAATGGTGTGAGGGCTCTGGTTCCTCAACCACAGGGGCCTTCTCGGCAATTTTCACAGGGCTGAGAGTCTTCTCAGCTTCCTTTCCAGGGTGATGTTGCTGCCCATGAATATCAGCATCTTGAGTTGGTTGCTCTTGAGTGGTAGGAGGTAGAGAGTGAGGTGGGGAGTGTTGATGCAATTCCTCATTTCGTTTTGATAATAACAAAACTCATGTTTCTTAGTGAGTTAGTATTGAGAAGCTAATGTGTAAAGTATGTAACAAGTTTAGAAAGCTTCTTTGTAAAGTTCGGAAGATGAACTATATTGTATATGTAATTTGTATATGCTTCATGTATTGAATGTAACATTTGTATTAAAGGGTATAGAAGCATAGAAGATAGGATTAGATGTGTATTAAGATTTATATTGTATAATCATTGTAATATACAAATGAGAAAGCATGAGAAGCAGTTCAGAAGCATAAAGGAAGAATCAGAATGCTTGAGAAGAGGTTCAGAAAAGGAAACTGCATATTCAGAAAAGGATCATTTCTGATGATTTAGAAAATGATTCAGAAAGTTTAATTTCTGAATAGTTCAGAAATGTTCAGAAACTTAATGAGTTTCTAAATAAAAATAAGATCAGAACTGAGATGATTAGTGTTGATTAAGAGTTCTGATATATAGTTATTAAGTGCACATGTGTATGTATGTTGTTAGGAAATGAGTTTACACATGTGATGGAAAAGGGAGATTAGTTCAAATTGTAATGGATAATCATTATCCATATCATTAGTAATTCCCGCCAAAATTTATAGCCGTTAATGACAACTATAGAGTTAGAATTTGTGATAGAGCTCTCTATAAATAGAAGTGTCTCGAGTTGTAAAAGTACAGAGGAATTTTGTAACATCCTAAATCTACTTGCAAAATACACGAGTTTTTTTTTTTGAGTGTGCTCGCCAATTAAATTGCGGAAATAAAAATACGCGCATTCATTGAAAGGGAATAATAAAACTGAAAATAACATTAGGAATAAGTCTGAGGTTTCAACATCTTAAACCAAGAACCAACAGAGTACCAGACAAGTTTACAACTGACATAATCTCAATGGATACAAAAGACTCAAAAGATACATCCAAAATATGTCTGAATACAACAAAAAGAAATAACTAAGAACTAATCTCTCAACCACCGGCTACAAGTCATAGACTGCTATCTTCCTACTTAGGGTCCCACTCCGGATCCTCCTCTGGATCCTCCTCCTCCTCGTACATGTCGTCGATCGACTGATATGTCACCACAGACTCTGGTACACTGTCGTCGTCAGAACCTCCCTCCCCAGGCACGTAGTCGGGAACAACTGCGTCATCGGGATCAAACCAGATAAACGGGTTCCCCATGATGTCGTCCTCAGAAAAGTCCGGCTCCTCCGAAATCGGCTCAGGCTCCGGGACGAGAATAGGTGGTGGTGGAGCATGAAATCCGTGGTGCAAGGCTGGATGGAATCCACCAGGCGGTGGGTGATGTGGCATATGGTGCACAGGTGGCTGATGCCAGTGAAGATCGGGAACATAGAATCCAAAGGTGGCAGGAACGACAGCTGTAACGGTCACAAAACCTGTGGCTGGAGAGAAGTTGACCGCAATGAGATCATGGGCGGGTGGAGGTGGTGGCGGCTGCTCCATCTCCTAGAATTGGGGCATAAGAGAAAATAAAGGATGAGAAAAGAATTCCCAGTGAATCATTGTACAATACTCGGGCTTGGTACCGCTTATGCCAATTCTAGCTATTCAAACCAACGTTCTCTTTTTCTGAAAATAATCTTTGTTTTGAAAAGCGAGACACGTTACTTTGAATAGACATCGACTTAGCTTGCCCGAACTAGGAGAACCTATGAGTTCTTCTAATTTATCACGTAACTAGCACCCTACGTAAGTTCTATCAAGCGTCGCGTCCTTAGAATCCTCCTTAGGCCGTACTAACGAAGTTCCCCGGGACACTTCTGATGATGTGAGGTATCTCTTGAGAAACACCTCCAAGCTATGCTCACACAACCAAAGAGGGGGGGTGAATTGGTTGTGTACACTTTTTTCGAATTCTTGTTTGTTATTCTAACACTTCTGCAATTCTCAAAGATTGATCAAGTCTTTGATACTTGTCAAGAATTAGTCAAAACAATAAGAATCAACAATATTATTTGTGATATCAGAATCTCAATCAATTATGTGACATACACAGAATTCAATATGTCAATGATAATGATTTAATTTTTGCACAGTGATGGGTGAGCATCGCAACTCCCATAAATTTAATTATTTATAAACCAAGTTCCCCTAATATAGTTTAGTGGAAACCAGGGTCGTCTCTCACAGGGAATGGCTAAGGAAGTAATACCCGAGACTAGTCGTATGAGGGTTGTCACAAAATGGGGGGTTTTTGTTTGAATGCAAGGGAAATAAATTTGAATAATAAAAAGAAGTGGTTTATGAGGTAGAACATTCATTAGGGCATTTATCATTGGCTACAAAAGAATGCATGAGTTGATTAATTACGCTAGAGTTAGATCTAACCCTATTGTTGTGATTCTAAGAGTTGATTGCCTAGAACAAGATTAATCAGTGAGATCTCACCTTTAGTTTCGTTTTCAACAATCTTAAAAGCCAATCACATTAATCTAATTAAAGAGACTAATCAGCCAATTAATTAATCATTACCAATTCCAGATATGCCATGCATCAATTAATCAATTAACACATAAACACATGCCAATGAATTAGCCTAACTCAATCGAGTAAGCCAAGACAAAGGTTTAACACACAACTTAAGATCTCAAATTATATGTCATGGTTTTGATAATGAAAACTTATGCAAGATTAAGAACAAAGCCTCAGACTACCCCAATGATGTTCACACCCTCATAAACCACCAAGAGACTTAGTTACTCATGGAGGAAATAAAAGGGGTGAAAATAAATTGGAATTAAAAACAAAGATGGAATGAAGAAATTAAACAACTTGAACAATAAAGAGTAAAGTAAAGAAAATAAATGCAGATTGGAAAGATGGAAAAACGAATAACTGAATTAATTAAAAGAAGTAACTTACAAAACCCAAAGGGCTTGACGAATAACGTTGGAAATACAAATGAGGAAGCTAGAGCTAGACTAGGAAAGAAGATGGAATCCTAATGGGGAAAATAAACTCTAACTAAAAGCCTAGGGTTGGAAGTAAGAAACTAGGAAAAAGAAAGAATATGAAATTAAAAGATGTAAAAGTGGTGGTAGGTGAGTCATGAAGAGATGTATTTTCTGGATGCATTAGCACTGCTTTATATAGAGGAAGCAGCCTCAAAACCCTAGCAATTGGGCCCCCAACTTGGTTTTGCAGATTGACCCTTGCTGTCAAAATGCTACTACGTGCGCCAGAGCGCCCGTAGGGGGCCAGAGCGCCCATAGGGGGCCAGAGCACCAGATCCAGAGCAGAAATCAACTGTTTCGCTTCCTTACTCTGTTTCTGATGTCCATTGCTCAAATAATTGGTATGACCTGCACCACAAACACCAAATACCAAAGATCAAGTGCAAAGATCATCCTTGAATTGCAAAAACACCATAAAACATATTCAATTAGCCTTTATTTTCATTAATCTCCAAATAAATCCAAATTGTAATAAACACAACTAAAGGCTAAGAATAGAGTAAAGAATTACATACAATTGCTCAAATTAAGGGCATAAAATATCGGCAAAAACCACGTTATCAAATATCCCCACACTTGAACAATTGCATGTCCTCATGCAAGAAACAGTGATTCTAAGCACTTCTAAAAATAAAGCAATGACAATTACATCCCAACACCTATATCCTAAAAAAAACAAAATACTACAGATGATGGAAAGTTAATAAAAATAGCACACCTTGGTCAAAATTTTGCAAAAACCACAATCATGTTACAAGTTGGCATTCAAAAGAAAATCATGAGTTAAGAGAATCAGTTCATGTTATGCAGAACTGGTTGATTGGCCCTCACCAGTGTGTTTATCTCTCAATCACTCAGTGTTTTGGCTCAGCACTCAAACAATGAAAACACACAAGACTCGCATTCCATAAACTTGCTATACTTCTAACATTGCAATTCCACAAACATGGTGCATCAAGAGGTCTTTGCAGGGTTGTAATGGGGCTTGAGACAGGTATGGCATATATGGGAAGTGGACTAAATTCCGAGAAACTAAGAATTCATGGTTCGACCGATTCCAGATGATTCTAGAAATAGAGAAAGAGATGGAGAGAGAGATGGAAAGAAGAAAAACACCCAAAATCAATGAACCCATACAATCCCCAGCAAGATAATTCCCATGATTCCAGATAATTTCATAATGATTCCCAGGAACCCAACAACCTTTATTTGCAAGCAATGACATATTTTTTTGTTGAATTTTTTTTTCTTTTTCATTTTTTTTTCATTTTTTTTAAGGTTTTCATTCTAATTCTTTTGAAAACTTGAAATGAGAAAAGAAAAGAAAAGAACAATTGACCACTTATGTACAAAAGCATTACCCTTTACAATTTATTCCTGTTCCACATACAATTTAAATCCAATTTCCCTAGACTTAAGACCTTTGCCCAACAATCAAACCATGTCCTCCTAGTTTCTCAGAAGAGATTTTTCATTGTTTTTCGTTTCTTGACTTGTAATGAGCATAGTAAAGAATAAAGGGATAAAGGCTCAAATTGGCTACAAACAATGGAAATTGTGTATCGGTTGACTATTTGGCTAAGTGGCTTGTAAATGCAAAAACAAAATTGTGCCTCAATCACACGCAACATGTATAAAACGCAAAACAAGAATCAAGCAAATTCAGGAATAACAATTACAAGTGTGTGTATGCTCACAAGAAGAAAGTGATCAATAGATGCATTTAATCACATTAAGGCTCAATTCTCACAGGTAATCCAAACAACCATCAGGGATAACAAAAACAATTCAAACTCATATAAGAATAATATGCCAACAATTTATGAATTAAAATCACGGGTAGAAGCAATTTCAGACCAAAGGGTGCTATAAAGACAACTAGCCAATCATCAAACAAAACACATAAAATAAAAGAAAATAAAACAAAATAACTATACATGCAAGATATGCACGAAAGCAATTTCTACACCCTCCCCACACTTGAATAAGGCACTGTCCTCAGTGACAAACAATAAAAGAATAGAGAGAAGGGTATAGAGAGAAAACCGTCTGAGGCAGAACTGACAGCGTCCCGGACAGGTGCGCTAGGGCGTGACAGGCGCGCTGGGGCGCTTGGACAGGGACCATTCGCGCGCTGGGGCGCGTTGTATGCGCTAGGGCGGTAGTGCTGCTGCAGAATTGGCTAGTTGCTGTCATGTACTCAGTGCATGAGCCTCCCTAATGCAAAGTTGAATCTAAAAAACATAAATTGGTTAATTATAACAAAAAATATAAAAAGCAAAATAAAAGGCTGCAAAATTAAAATTTGGTGGGTTGTCTCCCACAAAGCACTTTGCTTTTAACGTCCCTAAGTTGGACGTTTGGTCAGCCACTTTCAGGGTGGCTTATGCTATAATTGATGTAGGACCTTCCACCATGGTATACTTTCCATACCTCCACCTGGATCCCATAAGAAGTGAACCACTCCAAGGAGAGTGATTCTTTTCCTATTCCGAGACCCATGAGTTTTGGTCTTTAGATTGCCCCTTGGAGCACAACACCCGCTCCTACAAAAAGCATCCCTAAAACTAACAAAATCAAGTGAGGAGGGATGAAAGTCCTCACAAGAGGGGTTAGAGAAAACAGAATTGAAATCAGTTAGTTTCCAAGAAATTCGAGTTCGAGAAGATACCGATACCCCACAAAGGGTAAGAAGTTGAGCATCGGTCTCGAGACAAGCATACTCATGAGGCCCAAGAGCAAATTGGAAAGGTCCCAATGGTAGCTTCGAAACAACAAGGGACGAGGGAGGGGAATCCATGACTTCTTCCTTGCATGCCTCGTCAATTTCTCCTAGTGAGGGAATCTCTGCAGCGACTCCAACACTCAAAGAACTTTCCTCCGCACACACGGTGTCCAACACAGTACTGAGTAAGGGTGGAGGGCCCTCATAGACTATTTCCACATCAGAGTCTTCCTCGACCTCCCCAGACAATTCTTCCACCATGGACTTCAATGTCTCCCAGTCCAATTGCTCTAAAGCATAATCATCTTCAACAATAGGGAACTCCGGTTCCTCTTGTGATGGTGGATGTGGAGGTGAAGTTGGTGGTAGTAGAGAAGGTGGTGATGGAGTAGGTGGTGGTGCTGAGGTGGCCTGAGTTCTCAATTGTTGGAGGTCCTCTTCCATGCGCAAAAGTGCTTGCTGATTTGTCATGAGTACTTCAAAAAATTTTCTCATCATGGAGTTTTCAGTATCATCACAAGGAGTAGACGGTGCAAGCGGTTGAGAAGGTTGTGGTTGGTTGAATGGATCAATGGTTGGTTGATTAAGGTGTTCGATGGGATATGGGTAAGGATTAGGCTCATGGTATGTGTATGGCTGGTAGTAGGGGTCAAAGGATGGGTATGGTTCATAGTACGGTGAAGGGTCTTGGTATGGTGATGATGTTTGGTGTAGGAATGAAGGTAATAGTGGTACTTGCATCTCACTACTTGGTTGATAACCTGCAAAACCATGGAAACTAAAATCGTGGAGACTAAATTGGGGTTAGTGTTCATGTTAGTCTATGAAAAGAAGAAAAATAAGAGAAGAAAACATAAAAACATGCTGCAGGACGACGAACGGCCGCTCGGGCGGTCCGAGGGCGCTAGGGCGCGCTCTAAAGGTGCGGTGGGGCGCTGAGTGGGCGCTCGGGCGCTCGTATCGACACAGAACTTTGCTGTTCTGCGAACAGCAAGTTCTATGGAAGCAAATGCTAAATGCAATGCAGTGTACAGATGAAATATGCAGTATGCTATGTAATGCAATGTAAAAATGAGTAAAACCTGTTTTTTTTTTCTTTTTCAAAGAAACAAAGAAAACGATTATGTACAATATGTACATATCACACAACTAGTGATTACTTTCATTGCCATTCCCCGGCAACGGCGCCAAAAATTTGATGGGTGAGCGTCGCAACTCCCTTAAATTTAATTATTTATAAACCAAGTTCCCCTAATATAGTTTAGTGGAAACCAGGGTCGTCTCTCACAAGGAATGGCTAAGGAAGTAATACACGAGACTAGTCGTATGAGGGTTGTCACAAATTGGGGGATTTTGTTTGAATGCAAGGGAAATAAATTTGAATAATAAAAAGAAGTGGTTTATGAGGTAGAACATTCATTAGGTCATTTATCATTGGCTACAAAAGAATGCATGAGTTGATTAATTACGCCAGAGTTAGATCTAACCCTATTGTTGTGATTCTAAGAGTTGATTGCCTAGTACAAGATTAATCAGTGAGATTTCACCTTTAGTTTCGTTTTCAACAATCTTAAAAGCCAATCACATTAATCTAATTAAAGAGACTAATCAGCCAATTAATTAATCATTACCAATTCCTGATATGCCATGCATCAATTAATCAATTAACACATAAACACATGCCAATGAATTAGCCTAACTCAATCGAGTAAGCCAAGACAAAGGTTTAACACACAATTTTAGATCTCAAATTATATGTCATGGTTTTGATAATGAAAACTTATGCAAGATTAAGAACAAAGCCTCAGACTACCCCAATGATGTTCACACCCTCATAAACCACCAAGAGACTTAGTTACTCATGGAGGAAATAAAAGGGCAGAAAATAAATTGGAATTAAAAGCAAAGATGGAATGAAGAAATTAAACAACTTGAACAATAAAGAGTAAAGTAAAGAAAATAAATACAGATTGGAAAGATGGAAAAATGAATAACTGAATTAATTAAAAGAAGTAACTTACAAAACCCAAAGGGCTTGACGAATAACGTTGGAAATACAAATGAGGAAGCTAGAGCTAGACTAGGAAAGAAGATGGAATCCTAATGGGGAAAATAAACTCTAACTAAAAGCCTAGGGTTGGAAGTAAGAAACTAGGAAAAGGAAAGAGTATGAAATTAAAAGATGTAAAAGTGGTGGTAGGTGAGTCATGAAGAGATGTATTTTCTGGATGCATTAGCACTGCTTTATATAGAGGAAGCAGCCTCAAAACCCTAGCAATTGGGCCCCAAACTCGGTTTTGCAGATTGGCCCTTGCTGTCAAAATGCTGCTACGTGCGTCAGAGCGTCCGTAGGGGGCCAGAGCGCCCATAGGGGGTCAGAGCGCCAGATCCAGAGCAGAAATCAACTGTTTCGCTTCCTTACTCTGTTTCTGATGTCCATTGCTCAAATACCACAAACACCAAATACCAAAGAACAAGTGCAAAGATCATCCTTGAATTGCAAAAACACTATAAAACATATTCAATTAGCCTTTATTTTCATTAATCTCCAAATAAATCCAAATTTTAATAAACACAACAAAAGGCTAAGAATAGAGTAAAGAATTAATTACAATTGCTCAAATTAAGGGCCTAAAATATCAGCAAAAACCACGTTATCACACAGCGGTTTATTAATCACAAATATCACAACACTTAATATATCAAGCTTTCTCAACAATCAAATGATCAATATGAAAAATAACTCTTTCAGAAATATCCACTTTCTGAACCACTTTCTGATCTAGCTTCTGAACTCACTTCAGAATCTGGGTCAGATCCTTGTTTCAGAACCTATGTGCTTCTGAACAATTATTTCACAAACAAATCACACAACAATACACAATATGATATGTATTTCAATTGCAATCAGAAATCAAAAACCAATTATGTAAAGAACAAAAACAGCTTCTGAAGATAATATTCTTAGAGAAAACTAATTACAACATCAAACTCTAATTTTTCTTTTGGTAATGTGTTCTTTAAATTGTTTATTTCAGATTTCAAATACCCAAAACACAAATATCATATATCAAAAAGTTAAACACATAAAGATTCCTCTAGCTTTAGTTTCTTTAACTTTTAGATTGTTGTTTCAAGTTTTGTTCTTGAGATATTCACGAGAAATAAAAAACAATCAATTAAAATCACAGCTTTTGAGCAATTAAAACAATTAATGCAAGATGAGTAGAGTTAGAGAGATTGGACCAATTTATACTGGTTCAGACAATTGTGCCTACATCAAGTTCTTCAATCTTTCAAGGATTGAGTTCCACTAGAAATGCTTCAACATACACAGGTATCAATACAACGATATCTTTTGCAACCTTCTCAGGTTCGACACTTTAGAATATCCCCTTCTAAAGATTTCCACTCTCCAGATATCCCCTCCAGAAAGATTTTCCGCCTTGATATCCCCTCAAGGACTTTTCAGAACCTTGTATCTGATCACACTTTCCACGAACCAATTCTTGAGAAATTGAACTCACAGTTTCTAGTCTTGTTACTCTCAGCCTCAAACTCTTTAAGCTTGATCAGCTTCTGAAATCTTTAACTTCAGAAACTGTTTCTCTTCTTCTTCAATTAGCACGAATCAAATCAGAACATTATTCTGATCACCTTTCTTGAGCCTTTCTTTTCTCTTCTTTCTCTCTTTTCTAGCACATAGCTCTTCTCTTTTTTTTCACAATTGTATCTGAGCCTCTCTCAGATTTTTCTTTTCTTTTAAGCTCTTTTTCTCTTTTCTCTCAGAATGATTTTTCCTATCACTCTGATTACAATTCTATTCTTTCGTTACATTTTACAACTCAAGACTTCTCTTTATATAGAGAGCTCTTTCAAAATTAAAATAACCAGCTGTCATTAACAACTTTAATAATTGGCGGGAAAACAAAATAAAATGGAACCTTATCCATTTACACATTTAAACTAATTCCCTTTTCAGAAACTCATTGAGTTTCTGTACCAGCTTCTGAACTATGATTCGAAACTCATTAAGCTTCGAAAGCAGCTTCTAAACAGGCTTCTGTACTAGCTTCTGAACTATGCTTCTGAGCCATGCTTCTAAACATGCTTCTGAACATGCTTCTGAGCCATGCTTCTGAACATGCTTCTGAGCCATTCGCCTAAACATGCTTCTGAGCTCGTTCCTGTACCAGTTTCTGTTCCAGCTTCTGATCATACGTTCAGCTTCTGATCATTCGTTCAGCTTCTGAAGCTCTTCTAGGACTTTCTTATGAGTATATTACAAAGATCATACATTATATAATCCTAATACACTTCTAGTCCTATCATCTATGCTTATATTACAATATTACAAATGTTACGATACAAAACACGAAGCATATACAATTTTACATACTTAACTTGGTTTCTTAATACACAGAAGTTTCCTAATCTTATTACAATTATTTTCACAGTAGCTTCTGAATACTAACTCACAAAGTTACATGAGTTTTATTATTATCAAAACCAAATGAGGAATTACATTAACAATCTCCCCCTTTTTGATGATGACAAAACTTATGTAATCTTTCAATGCTTTCTCAGATATTTAAAACGAAAACTGTAAGACCCCGAAAACCTAACTATGCTTTAATCGGAGATATTTTGTGAAAATCACTTTGATCAAGGCATAATTAGGATGTATGTGCATTAGAATGTATTTTGACATGTATGATTGTTTAAATATGTGTTATGTGTACTATGTGAGATAAGTACATGATAAAATGACATTTGCATTGCAACATGATTTAAAGTGTAGAATGAAATAGGATAATAAGTCTAGAGGAGCAACTTAGGTAGGAATCATGAGAGATTTTAGGCATTTATGGTGGTGTACAAGTTTATATAGGTGTATTAATATTGTTTAGAATGTTGGTTCTGGTTCAGAGGGTTTTGGACAACAATTGGAGAATTAGATCATGAAAACTACTGCTGCTGTCATGTGTCAGCATATTCTCGCTAGCGGCCAGCTTTAGCTCGCTAGCGGGTGAGGCGACAGAGGTCCCTCGCTAGCGATTATAACAAGGCACTGGCGGGTAATGCGGTGAAAGCGGTCGCTAGCGACCGTGAAACACGCTCTAGCGACCAGCTCGATGACAGAACAGCATTTCTGCAAAATTTTGCATTTTTCTCAAGCCCCTCATCTTTTAATAATTGCTCCTTACTCCCTCTGTCCCTAAAACCCTTCCCCCACCCTGAAGAAAGCTCATTATCATCAGAAACTAAAACCCAAACCTTAAATCCTCTAAAACACAATTCTCTCAAACTCCATAACCATTAAACTTCATAAACCTCACAACCACTCCACTCGAAACTCAACTCACTCAAAGACCTGCCCCATATTCGAATTCCTCACCTCATTCCCTTCATTTTGGACCGAACATATATCATCAGAAGCTCTAGGATCATCTCCATCATCAACAAAAGTTAGTTAGAGTGTTAAGCAAGTAACTCAAGGAAGAACAAGGTGGCTTTAGCATTAGAGGGCAAAACTACAAGAGGTAGGGGTTTAGATTTTTGTTATAATATGTATTTGTATGTTCTCATGCACAAAGATCGGTTAGAAATCATTATATGCTCGAATAGGATGGCTGTTCTGAAACTGGTATGAATGCAGAGACGGGACACGCGCTAGCGGCCAGATCATAGCCGCTAGCGAATGATCACGCGCTAGCGACCATAATCTAGGCGCTAGCGAGTGGTTGTGCTCTTTGGGGCGCTAGCGGCCACAAAGGACGCGCTAGCGGCCAATTCGCAGAATTTCTGCATAATTGCCTTAAATACTGAATTTTGTGATTTTTGCATCTTAATGGCTTTCAATCCTTTTCTTTGGACTTTGATCTACTGTAACATGTTTGTATATGTGTAAAGAGCAAGAAAGGATCTTTATAAAGAGAATTTAGAAAATTAAAAAGAAAATGACATGTGAATGCAATTATGTGCAAGAGTGATAAGTTTTCAAATGAATTATGAATTAAGCATGTTATGAATGATTTGTACTTAAATTCCAGAATGAGATATTCAGTTGTGTATGTGCATACATGTTCTAATGCTATGACAAGTCAATATATGATATCTTGAATATGAAAGAAATACAATGAAAGATCAAAGTAAGCATTTGTAACCTTCGGTCACTAGTGTCATCAGTAAGGGAGGGTTGACAACCTCGGTCACTGACATCACTGGTAAGAGAAGGTGAGAGACCCTCTTTCCCCGTGTTTCTAGTAGAAACTAGAGAGACATGAGCTCATAGTCTTGGGATTCGGTGATGTGGACGTAGAAAGAGATAAGAGGGTTAGTGCCAACTCAAGTAAAGATATCTCATGCACATGTCAAGAAAGAGTCCATGTTTTATGCACTAGTCAGAAATTAAATGAGTAATGATGCTTTCAGATTTGTAACATGATGCATGCATATTAATTAAGACGCATATAGGCAAGACACTCCGGATTCAAATGTTTTATGAAAACCCCAGTAATGTAAAACTTGCATATTACACTATTTTATAATAAACCGGAGTGATCCCCCTACTGAGTTCGTGGAGCTCACCCTATTCCACCACTTTTTGTTTTAGATACAGACAGGAACGCAAATACATCCACAGGTTGAGTGCTTCGGAGTTACATGAAGACTGAGCTTGGAATCTCTGAAGCTTAGGATTATTAGCATTACTTTTGTTTATGCCATGTATTCGTACTTTTTGATTTATGTCATCTTTTTGGGAACCTTTAAGGGAGTTATAAGTGGCTGTACAAGCTTATGATTCTCTTAAAAGATCCACCACTATATACTTGTATTACTTAAAGTATTTATGACATTACGTGTATTCCATGTATTGTAATACTCTACTTATGTATATGTGGGCCATCATTATGTATCATAATGTTACGTAATTATAATAAGTAGTTTTTTAGAATGATATAATTATTCATATCAGTTATACCGCACAAGCCGAGTTTTCAAACTTCCGTTTCTTCTTAAAAATAAATCGGCCCTATTTTCCGCATATTGTTATTTTACTCAATTTTAATCTCTGAAACAAGATGTTAATTTCCGATAATTAACTCAATATGACTTAAGCATAAATAGGTAATTATTAGGGTGTTACATTTTGGTATCAGAGCAGGTCGAACCTTAAGGCTTGGGGTTATGGCCATCTATGCTTTTGTTGCATAGTACGATAGTGTTATGCTTATAGCTGTGTAACGTGAGCATGACTTGTCTGTTTGGGACATTGGTAGTTGTATATGCCTAATGTGATTATGGAGACTGATCACCTCTGTGATTATGTTGGTGTGTACAGGTACAAATGGCATAAAAAAGACGCCAGACGAGACCGATCGGGAGTAGTTCCGAGGGTGACCAGGGGACAAGTGAGGCGTTGGCAGGGATGGCAAGGGCAGTTCAGCAACTGGCGGAAGTCATGGGACGTCAGACCCCTCCCACACCACAGCCGGAGACGGACAGGGGAAATATTCGTTTTGCAGAGTTTCGAGGGGTAAATCCCCCAGTGTTTACAGGGTTCGTCGATCCGGCAGTGGCGGGGGATTGGATAGAGGAGATGGAGAAGATTTTCACTGTGGTGCAGTGTTCAGATTTACAACGCACTGCTTTTGCTACCTTTATGTTACAACAGGATGCTGGAAATTGGTGGAGAGGAGAAAAAAAGCAAGAATGGATGCTGCGGGGATTCCTATTCCTTGGCATAGGTTCAAGGAAATGTTTTATGATAAATATTTTCCCAGATCCATCAGAGAGGCGAAGGAGCGGGAGTTCATGAATTTAACTCAGGGAAAGATGACCGTGGCAGAGTATACAGCTCAGTTTGAACATCTTATTAAGTTCTCAGAGATGTTCCAAGGCAATGCAATGGAATCTTGGAAATGTATGAAGTATAGAAATGGGTTGAATCAGAAAATGCAGAAGGCAATGAATCATCTGCAGATTGACAGTTATCCGCGATTAGTGGAAGCTTGCAGAGTTCACGAACAAGCACGCCATTCAGATGACAGTACCTCCATGGAGAGTTTCAAGAGGAGTTTGGCACCACAGACTCCTCAGTTTAAAAGACAGAATTTTGCACCCCGTCGGTTTCCCTCCCGACCTTTTA
The DNA here is from genome assembly GCA_013621005.1 of Aeschynomene evenia. NCBI lineage: Eukaryota > Viridiplantae > Streptophyta > Magnoliopsida > Fabales > Fabaceae > Aeschynomene > Aeschynomene evenia. The sequence continues at coordinate 23,527,247 of CM024268.1, forward strand.
GAGGCCCAAATCGTGCTGGGCCTCAGCAAGGACCACCACCACCTCGTCAGGCCATGATTCTTAGAGCTGCAGGGACACCAATCTGTCCTCAGTGTAACAAAGGACACAGAGGAGTTTGTTTTGCAGGACAGAACGTGTGTTACAGGTGTGGCAAACCAGGCCATATTGCCAGAGATTGTCGTCAGCTTCCTCAGCCACAGATCTCAGTTCCGACCCCCTCCAGGCCTCAGCACCAAGGAAGAGTCTTTACAGTGAATGCAGAAGATGCCGTCCGATCAAATGAATTAATAAGGGGTAAGTGTAAAGTTAAGAATCAAGAACTAGTTGTACTTTTTGATTCGGGAGCTATACACTCATTTATATCATACGAGCATGCTAGGGAGTTGCATCTACCTATGTGTGAGTTACCATATGATTTGCATGTGTCCACACCTACAGCAAAACCCATAAGCACTAATATCGTTTGCACTAAGTGTCAATTTTCTTTAGGAGATAGGTCATTTATCTTTGATCTTATATGTCTGCCTATGTCGGGTTTGGGTTTGATTCTAGGTATGGATTGGTTGTCAGTAAATAAAGTCTTATTAGATTGTCATGCTAAGTCTGTTATTTTCCCTGACACCCCCAGCACACCTACTCCTGAGTCATCCATTGTGTCTTTTAGTTTATTGGTGCATCTTGTGGAGTTAAGTCAAAGTGGGGTCATACATAAAGGTCTTGTATTTCTTGCCTCAAACAGTGTGGAGACTAAGCTGAGCCTAGATGCCATACCCGTAGTGAGAGAATACCCAGAGGTTTTTTATAGGATGCGAAATTCTGTGCATTCTTTACCATATATGTCCATCTTGCATCCTTTATTGCATTAATAATAGTTGTTTGCTTTGTTTTTGCATATATTCACTTTCTTGGTTGGTGTGGCAATTTGACATCTTTTTGAGGCTTGTTAGTGGCACCTTGGTCTTGTTATCTTTTGATGCACTCTTGGGTAGTGTTTTGTGATTTCAGGAGTCTAGGCCGGAGCTACTTCGAGTCTTGGGAGCATTGGGAGCGTGGGAGCGAAGGAGCGAACGCATTGGCAAGTCGGAGAAAGCAACTTAATATTGAAAATGCTGTGTTGGTCGCTAGCCACCACTTTTTGGTCGCTAGCCACCAAGTCCTGACAGCATCATCAAGTTTTGCATAATTTTGTAAATTGGTCCCTTTAGCTTTGTATTAATGAAACTTTTGTAATTTTGCTAAGACACTCTTTCACACCTTTTCTTTAGTCTTAGTTTAGGTTATTTTATTGGGGAATTCTAGAGAGAGAAGCTCTCTCTTCTCTCTAGAATTTCTCTCTATTTTTACACACTTTGTTCTTACTCTTTTCACACAATTCTCCAAGTTCAATTTAATTTCCATTTTCATTTCCATCTTTGATATTGCTTTAATTTCTTGTTCTTACTTGCTTTAATTATGGTTAAGTAGTTTCTTTGTTCTTGGTGTTGGGTAATGCTAATATCATATTTTCTCTTGAAACCCATTACTTGTCTCTTGCTCTTGCTTCCTTATTTCTTGGTTCCAAATGCAATTGATGTTAGTTTGTGTGGATTCATACTTGCTAATTTTAATTGTATATCTTGAATGCATTTTAGTTTCTTGATTGAGAGATTATTGTGTATTTGAGTGTTTTTGGGTGTTGAGTGAGGATTATCATTTGATGCCCATTAGCTAGAAGATTAGGAATAATTCTTGATTGAGAATTGTACTTGCACGTGTCTAAGTTAGTTTTGCTAATTTGGTTTGGATTCAAGTCTTTTTGGTAGAGCAATTTCTATGCATGTGTAAGTTGCTTGCAAGGTGTTTGATAAAATGCTTAAGTGGGTTTAGGATGTGGAAAATATGGTTTGATGCATGTCCCAACACCAAGACTCTTTTTCATTGTTATTTTCCTTTATTTGCATAGCTTTATTTACTTCTTGCACAATCCCAACACTACATATACTATACATATTAGATCAATGATATAAGCCTCCTTGAGAGATGACTTGGGTTGACTAGCTATACTACTATAGCTAATTAATTCAATACGTTTTTGGGAACTTGTTTTTAATTCTAAGTTGGTTGTAGCTAAAAGAATTTACGACGCTTTTAGCTAACATCAATTTTCTTGATGTGTTGATGTGAAAAATGGTGTGAATTGTATGTAATTATTATGTAAGTGAAAAAAAAATTATATACATGAGCAAAGGAAGAAAAGCACACAAAAGCAAAGTAAATTCAAGGTCAAAGACCTCATGTTTAAGTATTTAATGGTTCAAAGTGCAAGAGCAAATCTCTTGTGCTTGTGCTTTTGTGTGCTTGGAACTCCCCCTTGTGTTTAATTGAGACTCACATAACCAATGCTAGTCTAACTTTCTTGGGTCCTTTAGCTCACTTATCCATACATTCCACACCTTGACCTTGGCCTCGTTACAACCAAAATAAAGTCCTCTTGATTCTTGGGTGCATTGAATGCTAGTAGTGGAGATCTAGAGGTTTGGCAAACCTACGTCGAATGCTTGGTCTAACAAGAGAATTGAGAGGAAGACCAAGCCACTATATAAGTGAGTTGAGCGCATACACACTCCTCTGAGGTCCTTCCATTTCATCTATACATTTTAAGAGATTTTTGCTTGGCTTTTGATGTTGTGCCTCTTGATGTTGAAATGCTTGGTTGTTGGAATTTCTTGCTGCTTTAATTGTTTTCTTGGTCTTAAGCCAGAGCACTTTTGAGCATTCATTGAAAGCCAAATAGCACCTTGTTTCTTTTGTTTTGATTTGTTAGCTTTAGTATCTCTTGCAGGAGGACATGCAAGTAGTTAAGTGTGGGGGTATTTGATAGGATGCAAAATTGAAGGTTGTTGTCGTGTCAACCATAAATTTAATTATTTCTAAAACCAAGTTCCCCTAATATAGTTTAGTGGAAACCACGGTCGTCTCTCACAAGGAATGGCTAAGAGAGTAATGCACAAGACTAGTTGTATGACGGTTTGTCACAATTGGGGGTCTTTGTATGCAAGGGAATTAAATTGGGATAAAATAAGAATAATAAAAACAGCGGTTTATGGGGGTGGAACATTCATTAGAGTGTTATCATTGGCTACAAACGAATGCATGAGTTGATTAATTACGTCGGAGTTAGATCTAACTCCTTTGTTGTGATTCTAATGATTAATTGCCCAGAATGGAATTAATTAGTGAGATCTCACCTTTAGTTCCACTCTCAACAATTATTAAAGCCAATCACATTAATCTAATTAAAGAGACTAATCAGCCAATTTATTACTCATTACCAAATCCTAATACGCCATGCATCAATTAATCAACTAACACATAAACATATGCCAATGAATTAGCCTAACTCAATCAAGTAAGCCAAGACAAAGGATTAAACACACAATTTAAGATCTCAAATTATATGCCAAGGGTTGATAATGAAAACTTATGCAAGATTAAGAACAAAGCCTCAATTTACCCCAATGATGTTCACACCCTCATAAACCACCAAGAACTTAGTTACTCATGGCAGGAATTAAAAGGCAAGAAAATAAATTGGCATAAAGAAAACAATTAACAATAAAGAGCAAAGTAAGAAATTAAATGCAAATTGGGAAGATGGAAAACGGATAACTGAATTAGTGATAAAAGAGTAACTTACAAAACCCAAAAGGGCTGGACGAATAACGTTTGAAATGTAAATGACAGAGCTAGAGATAAACTAGGAAAGACGGAAATCCTAATGGGAAGAAAAATAACTCTAACTAGGGAAAAGAAAAGATGTAAAGGTGGGGGTGTTGAGAGGTTGGTGTTTCTGATGCATTAGCTCCCTTTAAATAAGATGAGAAGCCTCCAAACCCTAATCAATTTGGGCCCCCAACTCGTGCAGATAGGGTTTCTGCTGTGACAGAGTTGCGGCGCGGCGCTGGGGCGCGTTACGGGTGCTGGAGCGCCAGCGTTGTGCACGTGACAAGTTTAAGTGAGTCACGCGCGCTAGGGCGCGCTATGGGCGCTGGAGCGCTCGATGCCTGTTCTGAAATCCACTGCTCTGCTTCTTGCTTAGTTCCTGATGTCTACAGCTCCAATAATACCTGTGAGCTGCACTAAAAATACGAAATATCCAAGATCAAGTGCAAAGGTCATCCTTGAATTGTAAAAACATCATAAAACTTGTTATTTTAGCCTTTATTTCTATTAAGCTCAGATTAATCTCAAGTTGAATTAAATACAATAAGAGGCCAAAATAGAGCTAAGAATTGCATACAATCATCCAAATTAAGGGCATAAAATGTTGGTAAAATCGCGTTATCAAATATCCCCACACTTGAACAATTGCATGTCCTCATGCAAAAGCAATGATTCCAAGCATCTCTCAAAGCATTGGCTAACACATCTAACACCCTAGTTAAGTCCTAAAAGATAAAATCTACAGATGATGGAAAGTTATTCAAAACAGCACACCTTGGTCAGATTTATACAATACCCTTGACATGTTATCAGTTGGCATCAAGAAAAGTTTATGAGTTAGGAGAATCAATCCATGTTATGCAAAGTTGGTTGATTTGGCCCTCACCAGTGTGTTTCTCTCTCAATCACTTAGTATTTTGGCTTAGCACTCAATTTGAATAATTCACACAAGTATTTACATTCCATAAATTTGCTATACTCCTAACATTGCAATTTTTACAAACATGGTGCATCAAGAGGTCTTTTCAGGGTTGTAACGGGGCTTGGGACATGTGTGGCATATATGGGAAGTGGACTCAATTTCCAAAAAACTAAGACTTCATGGTTTGATCAATCCTAGATGACTTCTATCACTACAGAAAAGATGGAGAGAGAAGAGACGGAGAGAATAGAAATACCCAAGATCAACAATCATAAATTCTTACAATTAACATTCCCAAGGTTCCCAAATATTTCCATATCAATTCCCAGGAACCCAACAACCTTTATTTGCAGAATTCACATTTTTTCTTGATTCATCTGTGATTTTTTCGATTTTTTTTTTTGATACCTCATCTCAATTCCTTTGGTAATTAAAATAAGGTGGAAAAGAAAATAACAAAGAATCACTTATGTACAAAAGCTACCCTTAGAGTTATATCCCAATATTTTGCACTCTATACCAGTGCTCAATTTAACCCAATTTCCCCACACTTAAGACCTTTGCCCAATAATCAAATCATGTCCTCCTAGTTTCTCAGAGGGGATTTTTCATTATTTTTCTGTCTTTGGCTTGTAATGAGCTTAGTAACAAAAAAGGGATAAAGGCTCAAATTGGCTACAAACAAATGGGAATTGTGTATGGGTTGACTATTTGGCTAAGTGGCTTTTAAATGTAAAAACAAAATTATGCCTCAATCACATGCAACATGTAATAAAATGCAAACAAGAATCAAGCAAATTCAGGAATAACAATACAAGTGTGTGTGCTCACAGAAAGAAAGTGATTAGTTATACATGTAATCACATTTAGACTCAAATCTCACAGTATCCAACAACCAAACAGAGATAACACAAACATTCAAACTCATATTAGATAATCATGCCAACATTCTTGAGTTAAAATCAAAGGGTAAAGCAATTTCAGACCAAAAGGTGCTATAAAGAAAACTAGCCAATCATCTACCTAAAAACAATAAAACAAAAGAAAGGAAAAGAAAAATATTTAGGCATGAAATATTTACAAAAGCCAAATTTCTACACCCTCCCCACACTTGAATGAAACACTGTCCTAGTGTATACATTAAAAGAACAGAGAAAAGGGGTATAGAAAAGGACCTGCAGAGGAATGACTGTCCAGGGGCCGTGGAGCGTGGGGGCGCGCGTTACGGCGCTGAGGAAGTATTTCGCGAGCGCTAGGGCGCGTGGCAGGCGCCAGAGCGCAGGTCTTCTGCAGAATCCAGGACAGCTGATGTACTGCGAAATTCTTGCCATTTGACCAACTAAATGAATGAAAAATTAAGACTAATAGATGAGGAAACAAAGAAAGGAACCTATCTAAGTGCAAAAGTAAAATTTGTGGGTTGTCTCCCCCAAGCACTTGCTTTAATGTCCCAAGTCGGACGTTTGGTCAGCCCCTCTCAGGGTGGTTTATGCTTGAATTGATCTAGGACCTTCCACCATGGGTGCCTTCCATACCTCGACCGGGATCCCATGAGAAGTGAACCACTCCAAAGAGAATGATCCTTTCTTATTTCGGGACCCAAGTCTTTTGATCCTTAATTTGTCCCTTGAAGCACAACACCTGCTCCTGCAAAAAGCATCCCTAAAACAAACACAAATCAAGTGAGGAGGGATGAAAGTCCTCAACAAGATGGTTAGAGAAAACATAATTAAATCAGTTAGTTTCCAAAACTTTTGAGCTGAGAAAATACGACACCCCACAAAGGGTAAGGAGTTGGGTATCAGTCTCGAGACAAGCGTACTCATGAGGCCCAAGAGCAAATGGGAAAGGTCCCAATGGTTGCCTTGAAACAACAGGGGATGAGGTGGTAGAATCCATGACTTCCTCCATCTTGCATGCCTCGTCAATTCCTCCTAGTGATGGAATCTCTGCAGCGACTCCAACACTCAAAGAACTTTCCTCCGCACACACGGTCTCCAGCACGGTACTGAGTAAGGGTGAAGGGTCCTCATAGACTATCTCCACATCGGAGTCTTCCTCGACTTCCCCAGATAATTCTTCTACCATGGCCTTCAATGTTTCCCAATCCAATTGCTCAAAAGCATAATTATCTTCAACAATAGGGAACTTCGGTTCCTCTTGTGATGGTGAATGTGGAGGTGAAGCTGGTAGTGGTAAAGAAGGTGGTAATAGAGAAGGTGGTGGTGGTGATGAGGTGGTCTGCGTTCTCAATTGTTGGAGATCCTCTTCTATGCACAAAAGTGCTTGCCGGTTTGTCATGAGCACTTCAAAGATTTGTCTCATCATGGAGCTTTCAGTATCATCGCAAGGAGTAGACGGTGCAAGAGGCGGAGAAGGTTGCGGTTGGTAGAATGGTTCAATGGTTGGTTGATCAAGGTATTCGGTTGGGTATGGGTAAGGATTAGGCTCATGGTATGTGTATGGAAACGGTTCAATGTAGGAGGGTGGTTGTGGGCCATTATATGGCTGGTAGTAGGGTTCAAAGGATGGGTATGGTTCATAGTACGATTGAGGGTATGGTGTTTGGTGAAGGTTTGAGGGTAATGGTGGCACTTGCATCCCACTACTTGGTTGATAACCTGCAAAACCATGGAAACTAAAATCTTGGAGACTAAAATTGGGGTTAGTGTTCATGTTAGTCTAGAAAAAGAAGAAAAATAAGAGAAGAAAACATGAAAACATGCTGCAGGACGACGAACGACCGCTCGAGCGGTCCAAGGGCGCTAGGGCGCGCTCTAAAGGAGCGCCGGGGCGCACATTGGCGCTCGGGCGCTCGTATCGACGCAGAACTTTGCTGTTCTGCGAACAGCAAAGTTCTATGGATGCAAATGCTAGATGCAATGCAATGTACAAATGAAATATGCGGTATGCTATGTAATGCAACGCAAAAATAAATAAAATCTTTTTGTTGTTTTTATTTTTCAAGAAACAAAGAAAAACGATTATGTACAATATGCACAAATCTCACAACTAGAGATTACTTTCATCGCCATTCCCCGGCAACGGCGCCAAAAATTTGATGGCTGTTGTCGTGTCAACCATAAATTAAATTATTTTTAAAACCAAGTTCCCCTAATATAGTTTAGTGGAAACCCAGGGTCGTCTCTCACAAGGAATGACTAAGAGAGTAATGCACAAGACTAGTTATATGACGGTTTGTCACAATTGGGGCTCTTTGTATGCAAGGGACTTAAATTGGGATAAAATAAGAATAATAAAAACAGCGGTTTATGGGGGTGGAACATTCATTAGGGTGTTATCATTGGCTACAAACAAATGCATGAGTTGATTAATTACAACGGAGTTAGATCTAACTCCTTTGTTGCGATTCTAATGATTAATTGCCCAGAATGGAATTAATTAGTGAGATCTCACCTTTAGTTCCACTCTCAACAATTATTAAAGCCAATCACATTAATCTAATTAAAGAGACTAATCAGCCAATTAATTACTCATTACCAAATCCTAATATGCCATGCATCAATTAATCAACTAACACATAAACATATGCCAATGAATTAGCCTAACTCAATCGAGTAAGCCAAGACAAAGGATTAAACACACAATTTAAGATCTCAAATTATATGTCAAGGGTTGATAATGAAAACTTATGCAAGATTAAGAACAAAGCCTCAATTTACCCCAATGATGTTCACACCCTCATAAACCACCAAGAACTTAGTTACTCATGGCAGGAATTAAAAGGCAAGAAATAAATTGGCATAAAGAAAGCAATTAACAATAAAGAGCAAAGTAAGAAATTAAATGCAAATTGGGAAGATGGAAAACGGATAACTGAATTAATGATAAAAGAGTAACTTACAAAACCCAAAAGGGCTGGACGAATAACGTTTGAAATGTAAATGACGAAGCTAGAGCTAAACTAGGAAAGACGGAAATCCTAATGGGAAGAAAAATAACTCTAACTAGGGAAAAGAAAATATGTAAAGGTGGAGGTGTTGAGAGGTTGGTGTTTCTGATGCATTAGCTCCCTTTAAATAAGATGAGCAGCCTCCAAACCCTAATCAATTTGGGCCCCCAACTCGTGCAGATAGGGTTTCTGCTGTGACAGAGTTGCGGCGCGGCGCAGGGGCGCGTTACGGGCGCTGGAGCGCCAGCGCTGTGCACGTGACAAGTTTAAGTGAGTCACGCGCGCTAGGGCGCGCTATGGGCGCTGGAGCGCTCGATGCCTGTTCTGAAATCCACAGCTCTGCTTCTTACCCAGTTCCTGATGTCTACAGCTCCAATAATACCTGTGACCTGCACTAAAAATAAGAAATATCCAAGATCAAGTGCAAAGGTCATCCTTGAATTGTAAAAACATCATAAAACTTGTTATTTTAGCATTTATTTCTATTAAGCTCAGATTAATCTCAAGTTGAATTAAAAACAATAAGAGGCCAAAATAAACCTAAGAATTGCATACAATCATCCAAATTAAAGGCATAAAATGTTGGTAAAAACCGCGTTATCAGAAATTCTGTGCATTCTTTACCATATATGTCCATCTTGCATCCTTTATTGCATTAATAATAGTTGTTTGCTTTGTTTTTGCATATTTTCACTTTCTTGGTTGGTGTGGCAATTTTACATCTTTTTGAGGCTTGTTCGTGGCACCTTGGTCTTGTTATCTTTTGATGCACTCTTGGGTAGTGTTTTGTGATATCAGGAGTCTAGGCCGGAGCTACTTCGAGTCTTGAGAGCATTGGGAGCGTGGGAGCGAAGGAGCGGACGCATTGGCAAGTCGGAGAAAGCAACTTAATATTGAAAATGCTGTGTTGGTCGCTAGCCACCACTTTTTGGTCGCTAGCCACCAAGTCCTGACAGCATCATCAAATTTTGCATAATTTTGCAAATTGGTCCCTTTAGCATTGTATTAATGAAACTTTTGTAATTTTGATGAGACACTCTTTCACACCTTTTCTTTAGTCTTAGTTTAGGTTATTTTATTGGGGAATTCTAGAGAGAGAAGCTCTCTCTTCTCTCTAGAATTTCTCTCTATTTCTACACACTTTGTTCTTACTCTTTTCACACAATTCTCCAAGTTCAATTTAATTTCCATTTTCATTTCCATCTTTGATATTGCTTTAATTTCTTGTTCTTACTTGCTTTAATTATGGTCGAGTAGTTTCTTTGTTCTTGGTGTTGAGTAATGCTAATATCATATTTTCTCTTGAAACTCATTACTTGTCTCTTGCTCTAGCTTCCTTATTTCTTGGTTCCAAATGCAATTGATGTCACTACAACATTTTGGGCTTTAAGTCACGTTTAAAAACCGTGACAATAGGTGTTAAAAACCGTGACATTTGACCTATAGTCACGATTTTTGGGTTTAAGTCACGGTTTACAAACCGTGAACAATACCCCCGTGGCTATAGGTCTATGGTCACGGTTATTTAACAATAGTCACGGTTGGTTGATTTGAAGTTGAAAACCGTGACCATAGAGCTATGGTCACGTTTTACCCCTATAGTTTTAGGTCACAGTTTTAAACCGTTATAATAGAGAGCTATAGTCACGATTTGTAACCATGACAATAGAGAGCTATAGTCACGGTTTCTAAACGTGACAATAGAGAGATATAGTCATAGAGAGCTATAGTCACAGTTTCTAAACGTGACAATAGAGTTCTATAGTCACGGTTTCCAAACGTGACAATAGAGAGCTATAATCACGGTTTCTGAACGTGACAATATATAACTATGGTCACAGTTTTAAATCGTGAATAGTTACACCTATTGTCATTGTTTTCAAATGTGACAAATTATAGCTATAGTCACCTTTTTATACCTTAAAAATGCATATATAATAAAAGTAACTCTCATTACATCATAGAAGTAAAATTTATCTAATAATCAATTAAGTGAAAATCAAATATATAATAAACGTAACTCTTATTACATCATATATCCTAAAAAGTGTGCGTGCAACCAAAACATATAGAAACATAATTCAAAAGTAACAAAAACTATCTATATAGTCTAAGTAACCAAAACATAATTCAAAATCCATGAATTGTACTTAATGTCATATCCTAGACATTATATTCTTCACATCATATAACATAAGAATTGCATTCTTCCACATCATTTATCCTGCACATACATAAAAGAAATAAAAAATGAATTAGATGAGATTATTATAAAACAAATATATATTCATAGTCACAATCATATTATGAAGCAATATCTAGTAATGCATTGACCTTGATATAGATTCTATATAAAACATTTTCATATTATTTTCTACTGTTATATACCTCTACATTATTAGGAATACAATCAAAAGCACTAGGATTACTTACATAATACAATCAAAAGCACCAGGATTAACCAAAAACAAACAAAACATCTTGGACAGCAGAGGCATTACCATCCAATAACCATATGGCAGCACTAAGCAACAACAACATCATTATTAATCCTTGTTAGACCCGCATCAGCAATGGGCAGCAACAACCATCAACTTATGAGGGAAAACACATAAATTTGCAGCATGTAATAGTTGATCCCCTACCCGTGCACCTTTCTTAAAATTGTAGGTCACCTTTTCAGTCGAGACAGTTGTCCCAATTCCAAGTACACAGGTCAAGTACATAGACATGCATATATAGTCACCTATACCCATTGCAGCCCCCATTTATTCACAATTCAGGTCTTATCACAAAACCACAATTTAATCAAAAGAAACTTGAGGTAATATGAAATATTGATATTATTTTGCCATGTATAGGCTTAGATATTCTGCAGTAAGAAAATTATAACAGTTCCTATCTCATTCCCCACCAGGAAAAATAAACATAACACTAATCATACTTAATCAAATAGCTCTATTGTGAGTTTAAATAATCCCAAAATACAAACTAAAATCAAAATAATCAGCAGTCCTAAATCAACAACAAAATTTCATCCTCAACTCAAAACAATCACAGTATGACTCCCATCAATATCATCAGCAAATTTTCCAATGTAAATAAACAGAAATACTCAACATATTTAACAACTCAGAAGAGATAAAACAACTCAGAAAAATTACATAAGCTCACAAAAACAATAAAAATAACAACAAAGACACTTGTATTAAGTGTTGTGGTGCATGCAGCAAAATAAGTTATTTGCAATCAGCATAACCTAAGCTGACCAGCCCAATCCATCATCATCACAACAATATTAGATGACAAGACCAAGGGTCAAGGCTACAATCAAGTTCTGCAGGTATTGTATTGTTTTCACTATCCTATTGTAACTAAAAACACCATAACCTAACTTCAAATGCTACAATCCGATAAATCTGCATCTACCAAATTTTAATTTCTTAAAAAAATATTTCAATAAAGAATCAACATGATTCGTTCCGGTTTTTTCTTATCCCTATATTATGTAATTACTACTAATATTTTAATAAGATATCAAAGTAAGGTAAATAACCTAAAAACCATGAAGAATAAATACCTAGCATAAATACCAAAAAAGGTTGTGACTTAGCAAAAAAAATATACATGAATTGGCTTGTAATAATAATAATAATGACTATGAATAAAAAACTAGATGCAACCAAGATCCAGAGGACATGGAACCAAGTAAACAAAAATAAGGAAATGAGGGACAATTAGCCTTTAATAATGTATCCTTCCAAGTAGGCAAAAGGGTTAGTACTAAATGAACAATTAGCCTTTGATCCAAGAATTCTAACTTACTACTTGTAACATAAAGGGATATATAATTATTTTTAAATTTTAACATTATGTGCTTGTCCTACATATATAGCACATGATATATTATTCCCAAAGGAAAAAAAATAACCCTGTCTCTCCCAACAAATATAAAATACAACATTAGCTTTGACATTGGAACAAGACTAACAATTAATTAACTAAACCACTAACTTCAATCCATAATGGTTATTATTCTCTAAGAAACCTAGTAACAAAGTCATGATATGATTAACATAATAAAAAAAAGTGCCATTTTTTTGGGTCTGGCTGAAATGTTAGTACCTAGCTAGCTACTAAAAGGGTAAAATATATAGCAACCTTGGCCTATTTCCAAAAAACATATCATTTTTACTAACTTGAAATATATTAGCCTTTGATCTAGAAGACCTAGAATTACTAACTTCCCCTTACCCCATAAACATGTTTTACAAAAGTAGTTTTACAAATAAAACTCAAATCAAAACACACTCTAAGTAGTTTTACAAAATGCTTTTCTGCATAATCCAACTATTGTTGGTTTAGGTATGTTTGGAAACACTTTTTCTACTTGCATGAATTGCTTATTCAGCATTGATCAAGTTAATGTTTTAACTTGTGATCTCACATTATAGAAAGGTAATTAAAGTGCTCCTGTGAATTTTTCTGTGATTTAAACAACACAATATGCATATCTACATGCACTTGTAAAAAGCCAAAAATGCAAAATCCTTTTTTTAGTTTTTCCCATTTGTAATTTAAAAAGTGCAGCATCAATAATAAAAGGGATGATAGATGCTTTAGTAACACTTTTATGCAAAACTACCATCTTTTTATCTGTGTATGAGCAAATCAATCATGTTTGTGTAATTGAAAACAGTTGGTGGAACACCTAGCCACAAATTATAAAGATCAACTAATAGAAACTTTGACAAGTATATTTATTCAAACTATATTTATTTAAACTAACAGCATTACATTATATTTATAACAAAAATTTTATGCATAATCCTTCAAAACTTTTGACAAGTAACTGAAACTAAGAATTGGTTCAGATAACAAGAAAAAAGTTTGTAAAACCAAATAAAGATGCACTCAAAGTTGTTTCTTCATCAATATGACTATGGAACCTAAAACACAAAATGGAGAGGGATAATCAAGAAACCTTGTGTAATCTCCTAGTCTTTTCTCACTCAATTCCTTAATTACCTATCTCTTTTTCCTTCCCAATTATACACAAACTCCTAACTACTAACTAATCAAAGGCCCATATCAAAGGATTGGTTTGTAGCAGTAGTTTGAACATCTTCAAACCAACATAATCAAGACAAAAAAAATAATTATCTAAATTTTAAATTATTCAATTCAATAATATTGTAAAGCTAATTAAATTAACCAAGAATGGCTAGCTTTTCAACTTTAATTCATATTTTTTGTACTGCTGAATTAAAGAAACTAAAGCAAGAAAAGCAAGAGAGAGCGTCCGTCCATGGAGAAGGGCAAAGCATTACAAGAAGATAAGGCATTCGGTGGCAGCACAACCTGTATGCCGCCGATTCTAGAGTTTTCCGGCAAGGATGCTTACCTCTGGGTCAACCAAGTGGAGCATTGCTTCAACGCCAATCCCACCATGAACGACCGAGACAAGTTTCGAGCTTCCATAGCTGCTCTCCAAGAACCCGCTTGCAGCTGGTACGCGGACTAGAAGAAGTACACCTCCACCGATATCAATTGGTCCTCCTTCAGGGACGCCGTCCTGTAGCGTTTCCAGCCGGAGGCCGTCAACTACCCCTACCTACTACTCCTCAACCTCCGCTAGAAGGGCACCGTCGCAGATTACGGCAAGCTCTTCGAAACGCTCTCTACTGCATGCTAGCACGACCTCCCTAACCATCGAAGATAGAACAGAGAGCGACAGAGCGAATGGTGGAGTAGCAGCAGGCAGCGCACACAGTTAGGGTTCCTGTTGAAGATATTTGGGGCTTTTGTTAATGGAGAAGAAAATAATGTGAATAGGAATTTTGGTTCAAATAGCAGTGTTGTTGGTTGTTTCTTTTTTATATAAGTTAATTAATTTGAAGTGTGTGTAATGGTTGTGGCAAAAATAATTGAGGGAATATGAAATGAGATGAAATTTTTTAGGTCATGGTTTACAAGGTTTAAGCCACGTTTGTTAAAAGTGACTTCTATTAAATCTATAGTCACGGTTAATAAGGGTGGCATTTTATTTAAAAACCGTGACATATATTTTATTTAAATGGTCATGGTTGTAAATTGTGACCTTTAATATCTAATGTGACATAAAAAATCGTGGCTTAAAGTCCAAAATCTTGTAGTGTGTTAGTTTGTGTGGATTCATACTTGCTAATTTTAATTGTATATCTTGAATGCATTTTAGTTTCTTGATTGAGAAATTATTGTGTATTTGAGTGTTTTTGGGTGTTGAGTGAGGATTATCATTTGATGCCCATTAGCTAGGAGATTAGGAATAATTCTTGATTGAGAATTGTACTTGCACGTGTCTAAGTTAGTTTTGCTAATTTGGTTTGGATTCAAGTCTTTTTGGTAGAGCAATTTCTATGCATGTGTAAGTTGCTTGCAAGGTATTTGATAAAATGCTTAAGTGGGTTTAGGATGGGGAAAATATGGTTTGATGCATGTCCCAACACCAAGACTCTTTTGCATTGTTATTTTCCTTTATTTGCATAGCTTTATTTACTTCTTGCACAATCCCAACACTATATATACTATACATATTAGATCAATGATATAAGCCTCCTTGAGAGACGACTTGGGTTGACTAGCTATACTACTATAGTTAATCAATTCAATCATTTTTCTTGCAAAACTCTTTTGTTCTTAAATTCTAAATTGATTGTAGTTAAAAGAAATAACGACGCTTTTAGCTTACATCAGTTTTCCCTGATGACATACCAGAGTTTCCTCCGTCAAGAAAAGTAGGGTTTAGTATCGATTTGGTTCCGGGAACAGGGCCTGTCTCTATGGCCCCTTACCGGATGTCACCCAGTGAGTTGAACGAACTTAAGACGCAGTTGGGGGAGTTATTGGAGAAAGGGTTTATCAGACCTAGTGCTTCACCGTGGGGAGCCCCAATGTTGTTTGTCAAGAAAAAGGATGGGAGTATGAGATTATGTATAGATTATAGGCAGTTGAATAAGGTAACAATAAAGAATAAGTATCCCCTTCCTAGGATAGATGATTTGATGGATTAGTTGAGAGGGGCGAAGGTGTTTTCCAAGATAGATTTGAGGTCATGATATCATCAGATTAGGGTCAAAGGTGAAGATATACCTAAGACGGCTTTCCGAACTCGCTATGGGAATTATGAGTTTACAGTGATGTCCTTTGGACTAACTAATGCCCCGGCGGTGTTTATGGACTATATGAACAGAATCTTCCGTCCGTTCTTGGATAAATTTGTAGTTGTTTTCATTGATGACATCTTAATTTATTCCAAGACGGAAGAAGAACATGAAAGTCATCTTAGGTTGGTTTTGGAAGTGTTGAAAGAGAAGAAGTTGTACGCTAAGTTAAGTAAGTGTGAATTCTGGATGAAGGAGGTTAAGTTCTTAGGTCATGTAGTATCCGCAGAGGGTATAGCTGTAGATCCTTGTAAGGTTGAAGCGGTGGTTAACTGGGAAAGACCAACTACGGTTACTGAGATTAGGAGCTTCCTAGGATTAGCCGGATACTACCGTAGATTTATTAAGGGTTTTTCGCAGCTTGCTTTACCATTGACAAAACTTACTAGGAAGAATGCTCCTTTTGTGTGGTCTGACGAATGTGAAAGGAGTTTTGCAGAGTTAAAGGAGAGATTGACCACAACACCTGTACTTGTGGTGCCTAATCCTAATGAACCTTTTGAAGTTTATTGCGACGCGCTTCAGGGAAAGGGTTGGGTTGCGTATTGATGCAACATCAACGAGTAGTGGCATATGCTTCACGGCAATTAAAGCCACACGAGGTGAATTATCCTACCCATGACTTGGAGCTTGCCGCAATCGTTTTTGCTTTAAGGATTTGGAGGCACTACTTGTACGGAGTGAGATTTGAAGTTTTCTCTGATCATAAGAGTTTGAAATATCTCTTTGATCAGAAAGAACTAAACATGAGGCAAAGACGATGGATGAAATTTTTAAAAGATTATGATTTTGGATTGAACTACCATCCGGGAAAGGCGAACGCAGTAGCGGACGCTTTGAGTCGCAAAATGCTTCATGTGTCTCACTTGATGATAAAGGAGACGGAACTAGTGGAAGATTCAGGAACCTAACCTAGGGTTTCTTTTACCCCGACAGTGTTAGGGTTAGCCACCTCACAGTTTCTAGTAAGTTCAAGGAGGATATTATGCAAGCTCAAGGGATTGATGAGGAGTTTCTAAGGTTAATACAGGCGGCAAATGATGAGAGAGCAGAGGGGTTTAGCAAGGACGGAGATGGTTTGTGGAGATGTAAAGGAAGGATTTGCGTACCCGCTTATGGTGACCTCCGGAGTAGCATTCTGGAGGAGGCTCACAAAAGCCATTTCACCATTCATCCGGGCGCAACCAAGATGTATCAAGATCTAAAGAGGATGTTTTGGTGGCCCGGTATGAAGAAAGATGTGTCGGTTTGGGTGAACCGGTGTTTAGTGTGTCAAAAAGTGAAGATTGTGCACCAAAAGGAACCCGGTATGTTACAACCACTACAAATCCCTCATTGGAAGTGGGAAAGTATATCTATGGATTTTGTGGTGGGATGCCAAGAACCCAAGCCGGCAATGATGCTATTTGGGTAATAGTAGACCGATTGACAAAATCGGCTCACTTTTTACCCATAAGAGCAACATATCTTTTAGAAAGGTTGGCGAGTTTGTATATCCGAGAGGTTGTAAGGTTACACGGAGTGCCCGAGAGTATCATTTCGGATCGAGATCCGAGATTTACTTCTCGTTTTTGGGAGGCCTTGCAAGAGGCATTTGGAACTGAACTCCGTATGAGCACAGATTACCACCCACAAACTGGTGGACAGTCCGAGCGGACTTTCCAAACCCTAGAGGATATGTTGAGATCTTGTGTTTTGGATGATAAGGGTAGTTGGGATAGGATGTTGCCTCTAGTTGAATTTTCCTACAATAATAGTTTTCATGCTAGTATAAGAATGGCACCCTTTGAAGCGTTAATGGTTGGAAGTGTCGCTCTCCACTATGTTGGTATGATCCGGAGAAAAGAGTACCCTAGGACCTGAGTTAGTAAGAGAAACCACATATCAAATCCAAAGAATTAGGGAAAAGCTCTTGACGGCTCAAAGTCGTCAAAAGAGTTATGCGGATCATCGGCGTAGGCCATTGGAATTTGAGGTAGGAGATCATGTGTTTTTACGAGTGACCCCTACCACAGGAATAGGTAGAGCAATCAAAGTCAAGAAGTTGAGTCCTAGGTACTTAGGTCCATTTCAGATCCTAAGTCGTATAGGTCCAGTTGCATACCGCATTGCTTTACCTCCAAAGTTGTCAAATCTCCACAATGTCTTCCATGTATCACAACTCCGAAGGTACAATTCCGATCCGAGTCATGTGTTAGAAATCGAAGAGGTACAACTAAAGGATGACTTAACTTTTCCTTTACCTCCTACACGAATAGTGGATCGGAGTATCAAGAACTTAAGGAATAAGACCGTTCCATTGGTGAAGGTGGCCTGGGGGTGGGGGAGAGCGGAGGAATATACATGGGAAAGAGAGGAAGAGATGAGGAAGTTGCATCCTACTCTTTTTACAGGTATTGAATTTCGAGGACGAAATTCTTTTTAAGGAGGGGAGAATGTAAGACCCCGAAACCCTAACTATGCTTTAATCGGAGAGATTTTGTGAAAATCACTTTGATCAAGGCATAATTAGGATGTATGTGCATTAGAATGTATTTTGACATGTATAATTGTTTAAATATGTGTTATGTGTACTATGTGAGATAAGTGTATGATAAAATGACATTTGCATTGCAACATGATTTAAAGTGTAGAATGAAATAGGATAATAAGTCTAGAGGAGCAACTTAGGTAGGAATAATGAGAGATTTTAGGCATTTATGGTGGTGTACAAGTTTATATAGGTGTATTAATATTGTTTAGAATGTTGGTTCTGGTTCAGAGGGTTTTGGATAACAATTGGAGAATTAGATCATGAAAATTGCTACTGCTGTCATGTGTCAGCATATTCTCGCTAGCGGCCAGCTTTAGCTCGCTAGCGGGTGAGGCGGCAGAGGTCCCTCGCTAGCGATTATAACAAGGCGCTAGCGGGTAATGCGGTGAAAGCGGTCGCTAGCGACCGTGAAACGCGCGCTAGCGACCAGCTCGATGACAGAACAACATTTCTGCAAAATTTGGCATTTTTCTCAAGCCCCTCATCTTTTAATAATTGCTCCTTACTCCCTCCGTCCCTAAAACCCTTCCCTCACCCTGAAGAAAGCTCATTATCATCAGAAACTAAAATCCAAACCTCAAATCCTCTAAAACACAATTCTCTCAAACTCCATAACCATTAAACTTCATAAATCTCACCACCACTCCACTCAAAACTCAACTCACTCAAAGACCAGCCCCATATTCGAATTCCTCACCTCATTCCCTTCATTTTGGATCGAACATATATCATCAGAAGCTCTAGGATCATCTCCATCATCAACAAAAGTTAGTTAGAGTGTTAAGCAAGTAGCTCAAGGAAGAACAAGGTGGCTTTAGCATTAGAGGGCAAAACTACAAGAGGTAGGGGTTTAGATTTATGTTATAATATGTATTTGTATGTTTTCATGCATAAAGATCGGTTAGAAATCATTATATGCTCGAATAGGATGGCTGTTCTGAAACTGGTATGAATGCAGAGACGGGACACGCGCTAGCGGCCAGATAATAGCCGCTAGCGAATGATCACGCGCTAGCGACCATAATCTAGGTGCTAGCGAGTGGTTGTGCTCTTTGGGGCGCTAGCGGCCACAAAGGACGCGCTAGCGGCCAATTCGCAGAATTTCTGCAGAATTGCCTTAAATACTGAATTTTGTGATTTTTGCATCTTAATGACTTTCAATCATTTTCTTTGGACTTTGAACTACTATAACATGTTTGTATATGTGTAAAGAGCAGGAAAGGATCTTTATAAAGAGAACTTAGCTAATTAAAAAGAAAATGACATGTGAATGCAATTATGTGCAAAAGTGATAAGTTTTCAAATGAATTATGAATTAAGCATATTATGAATGATTTGTACTTAACTTCCAGAATGAGATATTCAGTTGTGTATGTGCATACATGTTGTAATGCTATGACAAGTCAATATCTGATATCTTGAATATGAAAGAAATGCAATGAAAGATCAAAGTAAGCATTTGTAACCTTCGGTCACTAGTGTCATCAGTAAGGGAGGGTTGGCAACCTCGGTCACTGACATCACTGGTAAGGGAAGGTGAGAGACCCTCTTTCCCCGTGTGTCTAGTAGAAACTAGAGAGACATGAGCTCATAGTCTTGGGATTCGGTGATGTGGAGGTAGAAAGAGATAAGAGGGTTAGTGCCAACTCAAGTAAAGATATCTCATGCACATGTCAAGAAAGAGTCCATGTTTTATGCACTAGTCAGAAATTAAATGAGTAATGATGCTTTCAGATTTGTAACATGATGCATGCTTATTAATTAAGACGCATATAGGCAAGACACTCCGGATTCAAATGTTTTATGAAAACCCCAGTAATGTAAAACTTGCAATATTATATCTCCCCAGTATTCAAATGTAACATGAGAAACTAAAAACTCCCCCTTTCTGAACTATTTTCCAGAAATATTATATCTAATCATTTTCCCAATGCAAGATAGATTACACTAAATCATCTCCCCCTTTTTGTCATAGTCAAAAAGGATTAAACAGATATAATGTTGAGTTTGTTTCTAAGAAATACGAATCTATCTTCTGATAGGGGTTTGGTAAAAATATCAGCCAAATTATGTTCAGTTTCAACAAATTTTAGTTCAATATCACCTTTTAAGACATGATCTCTAATAAAGTGATGTTTGATGTCAATATGTTTAGTTCTAGAATGTAACACATGATTTTTAGCAATGCAAATAGCACTTGTACTATCACAAAGCAAAGGTAAAGACTTGTACCTCAAGTGATAATCTTCTAATTGGTTTTTGATCCACAAAAGTTGTTTGCAATTTGATGATGCAGCAACATACTCTGCTTCAGCAGTTGATAATGCAACAGTTTCTTGTTTATTGCATGACCAAGTTACCAATTTGTTTCCTAGAAGACAACATCCTCCAGTAGTGCTTTTCCTTTCTAGTTTATCACTAGCAAAATCTGAATCTGTATATCCTAACACATCAAAAGTATCTCCTTTCTCATAGAAAAGACCAAGATTAGTAGTACCTTTAAGATATCTAAAGATCCTTTTCACTAATCCCAAATGAGAAACTTTTGGTTTAGATTGAAATCTAGCAAAATATCCTACACTAAACTTAATATCAGGTCTACTTGATGTTAAGTAAAGCAAAGAACCTATCATGCCTCTATATTCAGATTCATTTACATTCTCTTCGTTTTCATCAATTTCAAGAGATTGTGAGGGGTGTATAGGTGTAGACATAGACTTACAATCTAGCATATTGTACTTTTTTAACAACTCATTACAATATTTAGATTGATGAATGAATATACCATTTTCTAGTTGTTGAATCTGAAGTCCCAAGAAGAATCTAAGTTCTCCCATCATGCTCATTTCAAATTCTTGTTTCATCAACTTAGAAAAATACTCACAAAGACTTGTGTTAGTTGAACCAAAAATAATATCATCCACATAGATTTGAACAATCAACAAATGCTTATCTTTATGCAATGTGAATAAAGTAATATCCACTAAGCCTCTTTTGAATCCATTTTTCATCAAAAAAGAACTTAATCTCTCATACCAAGCTCTTGGAGTTTGTTTCAAACCATATAAAGCTTTTGTCAACTTGTAAACATGATTTTGATATTTTTCATTTTCAAATCCAGGGGGTTGCTTAACATATACTTCTTCGGAAATTAAACCATTTAAGAAAGTCGATTTAACATCCATTTGATACAAAATTTAGTTTTTATAACAAGCAAAAGATAATAAGATTCTAATAGCTTCTATCCTAGCAACAGGAGCATAAGTTTCATCATAATCAATACCTTCTTGTTGTGTATATCCCTGAGCCACTAATCTAGCCTTGTTTCTCAATACTTCACCATGTTGATCTAGTTTGTTTCTGAATATCCATCTAGTGCCTATTACTGTATTTCCCTTAAGTAACTCAATTAAGAACCAAACTAATAACGTGGTTTTTGCCAATATTTTATGCCCTTAATTTGGATGATTGTATGCATTTCTTTGCTCTATTTTAGCCTTTTATTGTATTTAATACAATTTGGAATTAATTGGGACTTAATGAAAATAAAGGCTAAAGTAATAAGTTTTATGATGTTTTTGCAATTCAAGGATGACCTTTGCACTTGATCTTGGGTATTTTGTATTTTTAGTGCAGGTCATAGGAATTATTGGAGCAGTAGACATCAGGAACTGAGCAAGAAACAGAGCAGTGGAACCCAGGACTAGCATCGAGCGCCCCAGCGCCCTCAGCGCGCCCCAGCACCCGAACCCTACTAGAACTCATCATGTGCACCGCACTGGCGCCCTAGCGAGCTCTCAGCGCCGCGCCGCAATTCTGTTACAGCAGAGACCTATCTGCAAGGCCAAGCTGGGGGCCCAATTAGCTAGGGTTTGGAGGCTGCTCACTCTGTTTAAAGAAGGCTAATACATCAGAAAACACATCACCTCCTCATCATCTCTTCCACTATCACTTCTACATCTTTTCTTTTCCTATTTTTCTTACTTTCAACCCTAGGCTTTTTAGTTAGAGTTGATTTTCTCCATTAGGATTCCATCTTCTTTCCTAGTCTAGCTCTAACTTCCTCCCTTGTATTTCCAACGTTATTCGTCAAGCCATTTGGGTTTTGTAAGTTACTTCTTTTAATTACTTCAGTTATTCATTTTCCCATCTTTCCATATTGCATTTATTTTCTTTACTTTACTCTTTATTGTTCAAGTTGTTTAATTTCTTCATTCCATCTTTGTTTTAATTCTAATTTATTTTCTGCCCTTTTATTTCCTCCATGAGTAACTAAGTCTCTTGGTGGTTTATGAGGGTGTGAACATCATTGGGTTAAATTGAGGCTTTGTTCTTAATCTTGCATAAGTTTTCATTATCAAAACCATGACATATAATTTGAGATCTTAAATTGTGTGTTAAACCTTTGTCTTGGCTTACTCGATTAAGTTAGGCTAATTCATTGGCATGTGTTTATGTGTTAACTGATTAATTGATGCATGACATATCAGGAATTGGTAATGATTAATTAATTGGCTGATTAGTCTCTTTAATTAGATTAATGTGATTGACTTTTAAGATTGTTGAAAACGAAACTAAAGGTTAGATCTCACTGATTAATCTTGTTCTAGGCAATCAACTCTTAGAATCACAACAATAGGGTTAGATCCAACTCTGGCGTAATTAATCAACTCATGCATTCTTTTGTATCCAATGATAAACGCCCTAATGAATGTTCTACCTCATAAACCACTGTTTTTATTATTCAAATTTATTTCTCTTGCATTCAAACAAAAACCCCCAACTTGTGACAACCCTCATACGACTAGTCTCGGGTATTACTTCCTTAGCCATTCCCTGTGAGAGACGACCCTGGTTTCCACTAAACTATATTAGGGGAACTTGGTTTATAAATAATTAAATTTCTGGGAGTTGCGACGCTCATCCATCAAATTTTTGGCGCCGTTGCCGAGGAATGACGATGAAAGTAATCTCTAGTTGTGTGATTTGTGCATATTGTACATAATCGTTTTTCTTTGTTTCTTTGAAAAAAAAATTATTTTTGCATTGCATTATATAGTATACCGCATATTTCATCTATACATTGCATTACATTTAGCATTTGCATCCATAAAACTTGTTGTTTGCAGAACAGCAAGGTTCTGTGCTTACACGAGCGCTCGAGCGCCCTAGCGCCTTCCCAGAACGCACTCTAGCGCCCTTGGACCGCTCAAGTGGCCGTTCGCCCCTGCATCATGTTTTTATGTTTTCTTATCTATTTTTCCTTCTTTTTCTAGACTAACATGAACACTAACCCCAATTTTAGTCTCCTAGATTTTAGTTTCCATGGTTTTGCAGGTTATCAACCAAGCAGTGATATGCAAGTGCCACCATTACCCTCAAACTTTCACCAAACACCATACCCGTACCAAGACCCTCAACCGTACTATGCACCATACCCATCCTTTGACCCCTACTACCAGCCATATAATGAACAACCACCACCCTCCTACATTGAACCGTTTCCATACACATACCATGAGCCTAATCCTTACCCATATCCCATCGAATACCTTAACCAACCAACCATTGACCCATTCTACCAACCTTCTCAACCTCTTGCACCATCTACGCCTTGTGATGATACTGAAAACTCCATGGTGAGACAAATCTTTGAAGTACTCATGACAAACCAGCAAGCACTCTTGCGCATGGAAGAGGACCTCCAACAATTGAGAATTCCGGCCACCTCATCACCACCACCTTCTCCATCACCACCTTCTCTATCACCACCAGCTTCACCTCCACATTCACCATCCCAAGAGGAACCGGAGTTCCCTATTGTTGAAGATGATTATGCTTTAAAGCAATTGGATTGGGAGACATTAAAGTCCATGGTGGAAGAATTATTTGGGGAGGTCTAGGAAGATTCTGACGTGGAGATAGTCTATGAGGACCCTCCACCCTTACTCAGTACTGTGCTAGACACCATGTGTGCGGAGGAAAGTTCTTTGAGTGTTGAAGTCGCTGCAGAGATTCCATCACTAGGAGAAATTGACAAGGCATGCAAGGAAGAAGTCATGGATTCTAATCCCTCGTCCCTCGTTGTTTCGAGGCCACCATTGGGACCTTTCCCTTTTGCTCTGGGGCCTCATTAGTCTGGCCGTCTCGAGACTGATGCTCAACTCCTCACCCTTTGTGGGATGTCAGTATCTTCTCGAGCTCAAATTTCTTGGAAACTAACTGATTTCAATTATGTTTTCTCTAACCCATCTTGTGAGGACTTTCATCCCTCCTCACTTGATTTTGTTTGTTTTAGGGATGCTTTTTGCAGGAGTGGGTGTTGTACTTCACGGGACAAATTAAGGATCAAAACACTTGGGTCCCGAAATAAGAAAGGGATCATTCTCTTTGGAGTGGTTCACTTCTCATGGGATCCTAGTGGTGGTATGGAAAGCACACCATGGTGGAAGGTCCTAGATCAATTCAAGCATAAGCCGCCCTGAGAGGGGACTGACCAAACGTCCAACTTAGGGACGTTAAAGCAAAGTGCTTGGGGGAGGCAACCCACCAAAATTTTAATTTCTGCACTTAGATAGCTTCTTCTTTATTGTTTTCTCATTTATTAACATTTTTTTTCAGTTAATTAATTAGCCAATTGGAAAGCCATTCGTAGTACAACAGCTGTCATGAAAATTGTACCAGACCCGCACTCTAACGCCCACATCGCGCTCTGACGCACGCGAAGACACGACCTCAGCGCCCTAGCGCTCGTACCTCGCCCCAGCGGCCCTGGTCGATTAAGTCCTCCATAGGTCCTTTCTATACCCTTTTCTCTGTTCTTTTAACTGTTGACACTGGGAATAATGTCTCATTCAAGTGTGGGGAGGGTGTAGAAAAATTGGCTTTTGTAAATAATTGCATGCCTAACTCATTTCTTTTCTTTTATTTTCTTTTGTTTTTATGTGTTTTTAGGTAGATGATTTGGTAGTTTTCTTTATAGTACCTTTTGGTATGAAATTGCTTTACCTTTTGATTTTAACTCAGAAATGTTGGCATGTATCCCATATGAGTTTGAATTGTTTGTGTTATCTCTAATTGGTTGTTTGGATTACCTGTGAGATTTGGGCCTTATTGTGATTAAATACATCAATTGATCACTTTCTTTCTGTGAGCACACACACACTTGTATTTGTTATTCCTGAATTTGCTTGATTCTTGTTTTGCTTTTTTACATGTTGTGTGTGATTGAGGCATGATTTTGTTTTTACATTTAAAAGCCACTTAGCCAAATAGCCAACCGATACACAATTCCCATTGTTTGTAGCCAATTTGAGCCTTCATCCCTTTATTGTTTACTAAGCTCATTACAAGCCAAAGACCGTAAAACAATGAAAAATCCCTTCGGAGAAACTAGGAGGACATGGGTTGATTGATGGGCAAAGGTCTTAAGTGTGGGGAAATTGGGTTAAATTGTGCACTTGAATAAAACTGTAAGGTATGGGTATACAATTGTAAGGGTAGCTTTTGTACATAAGTGGTCTTCTTTTGTTTTCTTTTCCACCTCATTTCAATTGCCAAAAGAATTGAGATGAGGAATTTATTCACAAAAAAAAAAATCGAAAAATGCAAAAAAGTCAAAGAAAAATATGTGAATTTTGCAAATAAAGGTTGTTGGGTTCCTGGGAATTGCTGTGAAATTATTTGGGAATCTTGGGAAAGTTAAAATTAAGAGCTTTATGGGTTTATTGATTTTGGGTTTCTTTTCTCTCCATCTTTCTCTCTCTCCATCTTTTTCTTTAATGGAATTCATGTGGGATCAGTCGAACCATGAAGTCTTAGTTTCTCGGAATTGAGTCCACTTCCCATATATGCCACACTTGTCCCAAGCCCCGTTACAACCCTGAAAAGACCTCTTGATGCACCATGTTTGTGGAATTGCAATGTTAGGAGTATAACAAATTTATGGAATGTGAATACTTGTGTGTTTTATCCAATTGAGTGCTTAGCCAAAACACGGAGTGATTGAGTGAAAAACAAACTAATGAGGGCCAATCAACCAACTTTGCATAACATAAACTGATTCTCTTAACTCATGAATTTCTTTGAATGCCAACTAGTAATATGATTGTGGGTGTTGGATAATTCTGACCAAGGTGTGCTTTTTGAATAACTTTCCATCATCTGCACTATTTTATTTTTCTTTTAGGACATAGGTGTTAGGATGTGTTAGCCATTGCTTTACTTTTAGAGATGCTTGGAATCATTGCTTTTGCAGGAGGACATGCAATTGTTCAAGTGTGGGGATATTTGATAACGTGGTTTTTGCCAGTATTTTATGCCCTTAATTTGGATGATTGTATGCATTTCTTTGCTCTATTTTAGCCTTTTATTGTATTTAATACAATTTGGAATTAATTGGGACTTAATGAAAATAAAGGCTAAAGTAATAAGTTTTATGATGTTTTTGCAATTCAAGGATGACCTTTGCACTTGATCTCTGGTATTTTGTATTTTTGGTGCAGGTCATATGAATTATTGGAGCAGTAGACATCAGGAACTGAGCAAGAAGCGGAGCAGTGGAACCCAGGACTGGCATCGAGCGCCCCAGCGCCCGATCCCTACTAGAACTCATCACGTGCACCGCACTGGCGCCTTAGCGAGCTCTCAGTGCCCCAGCGCCGCGCCGCAATTCTGTTACAGCAGAGACCTATTTGCAAGGCCGAGCTGGGGGCCCAATTAGCTAGGGTTTGGAGGCTGCTCACTCTATTTAAAGGAGGGTAATGCAACAGAAAACACATCACCTCCTAATCATCTCTTTCACTATCACTTCTACATCTTTTCTTTTCCTAGTTTTCTTACTTTCAACCCTAGGCTTTTTAGTTATAGTTTATTTTCTCCATTAGGATTCAATATTCTTTCCTAGTCTCGCTCTAACTTCCTCCATTGTATTTCGAACGTTATTCGTCAAGTCCTTTGGGTTTTGTAAGTTACTTCTTTTAATTACTTCAGTTATTCGTTTTTTCATCTTTCCATATTGCATTTATTTTCTTTACTTTACTCTTTATTGTTCAAGTTGTTTAATTTCTTCATTCCACTTTGTTTTAATTGCAATTTATTTTCTGCCCTTTTATTTCCTCCATGAGTAACTCAGTCTCTTGGTGGTTTATGAGGGTGTGAACATCATTGGGTTAAATTGAGGCTTTGTTCTTAATCTTGCATAAGTTTTCATTATCAAAACCATG
The DNA here is from genome assembly GCA_013621005.1 of Aeschynomene evenia. Classification (NCBI taxonomy): domain Eukaryota; kingdom Viridiplantae; phylum Streptophyta; class Magnoliopsida; order Fabales; family Fabaceae; genus Aeschynomene; species Aeschynomene evenia. Next base: position 23,554,743 of record CM024268.1, read on the forward strand.
ACATATAATTTGAGATCTTAAATTGTGTGTTAAACCTTTGTCTTGGCTTACTCGATTGAGTTAGGTTAATTCATTTGCATGCGTTTATGTGTTAATTGATTAATTTATGCATGGCATATCAGGAATTGGTAATGATTAATTAATTGGCTGATTAGTCTCTTAAATTAGATTAATGTGATTGGCTTTTAAGATTATTGAAAACGAAACTAAAGGTGAGATCTCACTGATTAATCTTGTTCTAGGCAATCAACTCTTAGAATCACAACAATAGGGTTAGATCTAACTCTGGCGTAATTAATCAACTCATGCATTCTTTTGTATCCAATGATAAACGCCCTAATGAATGTTCTACCTCATAAACCACTATTTTTATTATTCAAATTTATTTGTCTTGCATTCAAACAAAAACCCCCAACTTGTGACAACCCTCATACAACTAGTCTTGCGTATTGTTTTCTTAGTCATTCCTTGTGAGAGACGACCCTGGTTTCCACTAAACTATATTAGGGGAACTTGGTTTATAAGTAATTAAATTTGTGGGAGTTGAAACGCTCATCCATCAAATTTTTGGCGCCGTTGCCGGGGAATGGCGATGAAAGTAATCTCTAGTTGTGTGATTTATGCATATTGTACATAATCGTTTTTCTTTGTTTCTTTGAAAAACAAAATTTTTTGCTTTGCATTACATAGCATACCGCATATTTCATCTGTACATTGCATTACATTTAGCATTTGCATCCATAAAACTTGTTGTTCGCAGAACAGCAAGGTTCTGTGCTGACACGAGCGCCCTAGCACCCTTGGACCGCTCAAGCGGCCGTTGGCCCCTGCATCATGTTTTTATGTTTTCTTCTCTTATTTTCCTTCTTTTTCTAGACTAACATGAACACTAACCCCAATTTTAGTCTCCAAGATTTTAGTTTCCATGGTTTTGCAGGTTATCAACCAAGCAGTGAGATGCAAGTGCCACCATTACCCTCAAACCTTCACCAAACACCATACTCGTACCAAGACCCTCAACCGTACTATGCACCATACCCATCCTTTGACCCCTACTACCAGCCATATATTGAACAACCACCACCCTCCTACATTGAACCGTTTCCATACACATACCATGAGCCTAATCCTTACCCATATCCCATCGAATACCTTAACCAACCAACCATTGACCCATTCTACCAACCTTCTCAACCTCTTGCACCATCTACGCCTTGTGATGATACTGAAAACTCCATGATGAGACAAATCTTTGAAGTACTCATGACAAACCAGCAAGCACTCTTGCGCATGGAAGAGGACCTCCAACAATTGAGAACTCAGGCCACCTCATCACCACCACCTTCTTCATCACCACCTTCTCTACCACCACCAGCTTCACCTCCACATTCACCATCACAAGAGGAACCGGAGTTCCCTATTGTTGAAGATGATTATGCTTTAGAGCAATTGGATTGGGAGACATTGAAGTCCATGGTGGAAGAATTATCTGAGGAGGTCGAGGAAGAGTCTGACGTGGAGATAGTCTATGAGGTCGAGGAATTATCTGGGTGTATTTAATTATTTTGTGTTGTTGTAGTGTTAAAATATCTCTAGGTAGTGAGTATGAGTATGTGTTTGAGTATGATTGAGTAAGAAAATGCAACTAAGAGTTACGATGAGAGTTAAATAAATTTTGGAGAGCTCAGGGTCCTAGAAAGCTGCTCAGGTTGTGTTTAGGATCTAGCTCAGGCTCGCTCTCAGGTTACTCAAAAACTCACTAAACACTATATTTTCAAAATAAGAAAATGATATGTGATCGTTATGAAAATTTCCTTAATATTATGAGACTCTCAATGAGTCTAAAATAATTACCTCATATTATTATTAATTTCACATTATTTATATATAAATAGGATTTTCTTCCTGAAAATCGTAAAAATGTGAAATATAATAATAATAGCCTTAAAATCATAACTTTCCAATATTGGTGAGAATATTTTCCAAATATTTTCCGAACACCAATTTGGGGCTCAAATTTTAAATGTTAAGGTCCCAACAAAATTTTTATAACGATCATTACTCCTCTCAGGGGTTCTCTAACTCATACAATGATAATATTAAGTTTGCCTTGCTTCTCAGCAACTTAAATTATTATTATAGTAACTTATAGTATATTCACAAAATTTAGTCACATAAAACAAATGCATATATACATATATATTTATGCACCCATATACATAAATAAATATATATACAACTTATTTTAAATCATGAGACATAAAATGCGTTCTCTTACACATATATACAAATTTTTATTTACTCCCACACAAGCACCTTAATATATCAAGCATGATTATATGTATATATATGCACGTCACCATTGCAATATATATATAAATAGATTAAACACCTCATGAAATATCACCACCTATAAAATATACATATATATAACTCTAAGCTGCGGGCACCAAAATCCGCACCGGCGACTGAGAACACACAAAACAATAAAGTCCCGAATCACGGGTGTTACAAATCTACCCTCCTAAAAAGAAATTTCGTCCCGAAATTTCAAACCGTACCTTCAAAGAGGTGGGGGAACTCATCTCGCATCTCAAACTCGAGTTCCCATGTATGGTCCTCCAAGGATCCTTCTCCCCAAGCAACCTTAACCATAGGAATCTCATTCCGGCGGGTTTGTTTCACCTTACGATCCACAATCTTGGTCGCAGGAAGGTCTAGTGTCAGGTTGTCCTTCAACTCAACGATCTCTGGCTCTAATACATGCTCAGGCGAAGCCTGATACTTGCGTAGTTGAGAGACATGAAACACATCATGAAGGTTGGCCAAGTTAGGTGGAAGGGCTATCTGGTAGGCTGAGGGTCCCACTCTCTTTAGGATTTGAAAAGGCCCAATAAATCTAGGGTTGAGTTTTCGGGTTTTTAAGGTTCGCCCTATCCCTGTTGTAGGTACGGCCCGTAGAAACACATGGTCGCCCTCTTGGAATTCCAGCTCGCGTCGCCTTTTATCCGCATAACACTTCTGCCGATCCTGGGCAGCCTTCATTTTATCCCTGACCATCTTGATCTTCTCGGTAGTCTGCTGCACCAAATCGGGTCCTAGTGACCGTTCTTCTCCGGATTCGTTCCAACAAAGCGGAGACTGACACTTCCGACCATAGAGAGCCTCATAAGGCGCCATTCCGATGCTGGCATGACTGTTGTTGTATGCAAACTCCACCAAAGGCAGGTGCGTATCCCAACTGCCCGGAATCTCCAGAACAACGGCCCGCAACATATCCTCAAGAGTTTGTATTGTCCGCTCCGATTGGCCGTCCGTCTGGGGGTGATACGCAGTGCTCAAGCTCAGTTTAGTACCAAATGCACGTTGCAATGCTCCCCAAAACCTCGAGGTAAACCTTGAATCTCGGTCGGAGACGATCGATGCAGGCACACCGTGTAGGCGGATGATCCAGTCAATGTACATCTGGGCTAATTTCTCCAGTGGATAGTTCACCCTCACTGGCAGGAAACGTGCTGACTTAGTCAACCGGTCTACAATCACCCAAATCGAATCAACCTTCCGTTGTGTTAGTGGCAATCCCGTCAGAAAATCCATCGTGATGTGCTCCCACTTCCATTTTGGAATAGGGAGGGGATTCAGAACTCCGGCTGGCTTCTGGTGTTTGGCCTTGATCCTCTGGCAAGTCAAGCACTTACTCACGAATTGTGTCACATCCCTCTTCAATCCAGGCCACCAAAAACGCTCCTTCAGGTCATTATACATCTTTGTCATCCCCGGGTGGATAGTGAACTGGGTCCGGTGTGACTCCTGGAGTATGTCCTCGCGCACATTCTGGCCCTTAGGCACGCAAATCCGTCCGTTGAATCTCCAAAGGTCGTCTGGTCCCTGCTCAAATCCACGTATCTTGCCTTGTCGTACTGCTTCGAGCATATCTTGAAATTCCCGATGTTGTTGTTCCTTCTGGGCTTGTTCGATCCGTTGCTTGAATTCGCTGGTGATGACCAAATGATGAAACTTTATGCTTTTCGGTGTCAGGTCTGTGTTGAGGTCCATGCCCTCTAGTTGCTGCACTAGCTCCAACTCTTTCACCATCATCCAAGCCGCATACAATGCCTTTTGACTTAACGCGTCGGCTACCACGTTAGCTTTCCCAGGGTGGTAGTGAAGCGTGAAATCGAAGTCCTTAAGGAACTCCATCCAGCGGCGTTGCCTCATGTTGAGCTCCTTCTGATCAAACAAGTACTTGAGACTCTTGTGGTCTGAGAAAACTTCAAACTTGGTCCCGAAAAGGTGGTGTCTCCACATCTTCAGTGCTGATACAACGGCGGCTTACTCCAAATCGTGCGTCGGATAGTTCATCTCATGCGGTGGAAGTTGTCGTGACCCGTTGGCTACTGGCCTACCTTGTTGCATCAAAACGAAGCCTAACCCTCGTCCGGAAGCATCACAGTACACTTCGAACGGTTGTTCGGGATCCGGAAGCGTCAATACCGGGGTTGAAGTCAATCTCTTCTTCAGTTCCTGAAAACTTTGCTCGCACGCTTCATTCCACACGAACGGAGCATTCTTCTTAGTAAGCTTTGTCATCGGGGCTGAAATCTGAGAAAACCCTTGAATAAATCTTCGGTAGTACCCCGCGAGTCCTAAGAAACTCCGGATCTCAGTTGCCGTGGTCGGTCGCTCCCATTCTATCACTGCCCTTATCTTTGCCGGGTCCACTGCTATGCCTTCTTGAGATACCACATGCCCCAAGAATTGAACCTCTCTAAGCCAAAACTCGCACTTAGAGAGTTTGGCATACAGTCTCCGATCGGCCAAAACGCTCAGAACCATCTTCAAGTGCTCGGCATGTTCCACTTCCGACTTTGAGTAGACCAGAATGTCGTCGATGAAGACCACCACAAACCAATCTAGGTATTCCCTGAACACCCGGTTCATATAATCCATAAAAACAACAGGCGCATTTGTGAGTCCAAACGACATCACTGTGAACTCAAAATGCCCATACCGCGATCTAAAGGCTGTCTTCAGGATGTCGGCTTCCCGAACTCGGATTTGATGGTATCCGAACCGTAAATCTATCTTTGAAAACACGGTTGCTCCCCGCAGTTGGTCTATGAGGTCGTCGATCCGCGGCAGGGGATACTTGTTCTTGATAGTGACCTTGTTTAACTGCCAGTAGTCTATGCAAAGCCTCATCGTCCCGTCCTTCTTCTTCACAAACAGCACAGGTGCTCCCCACGGCGATGCGCTTGGGCGTATGAATCGTTTCTCTAGCAATTCCTCCAACTGTGCCTTTAGTTCCTTAAGCTCGGCTGGGGCCATCCGATACGGGGCGATGGAGATCGGTCCCGCGCCGGGGACTAAGTCGATCGAGAACTCCACTTCACGTTCCGGCGGAAACTCCGGTATCTCTTCGGGAAATACCTCCGGAAAGTCGCAAACCACTCGGATATCCTCGATTCTCTGTTCTTTACCAACCGTAGCTGAGGCGAACGTGGCGAATTCCTGGGTGTCCACTCTACAACTGTATAGGGACATTTGGGAACTAGAGGAACCTTCCAAGTTATGGATTCTATTTTGTTCAGGTTTTTCTAGGTCATCGGGGAAAAGGACAATTTTAGAATCACAAACTATTATAACCCGATTTAATCTCAGCCAATCCATTCCTAGGATAATGTCTAGCCCAGTTAGGGGTATGCATATCAAATCAGCCCTAAAGGTTCTCCCTAACAACACAAAAGTGCACCCAAAAATGCATGATGAAGTACTAACATGTGAAGATGTCGGGGTAAATACATGCAAAATGTATGGTAGGGTTCTCCCTAACAACACAAAAGTGCACCCAAAAAATGCATGATGAAGTACTAACATGTGAAGATGTCAGGGTAGATACATGCAAAGTGTATGGTAGGGTAGTAACTGGCAACTTAAGTCTCTCAACGCATGTATTAGCTATAAAAGAATGCGATGCGCCAGAATCATATAAAACAGATAAAACATTTCCGGACAACCTACACTCACCATGGATCAGCTCTCCCGCTGCCCTAGCCTGTTCTGCCGTGACCGCGTACACACGAGCTTGACGTGGCTGTTGCTGGTTTCTTCCCTAGGGGCAAGCCCTTGCATAGTGTCCCCTCTGGCCGCATGCGAAACAAGTTGGGCAGTCCCCATGATGCATTAAGCCGCATCGACCACAGCGGTCTGGTTGCTGCATAACTGGTGCTTGAGGCCTCGCTGCAGGCTCAGCAGGGCGAGCATGTTGGGGTCGCCTAGCCGCATTAGCTCTTGGCTGGGGAGGCGGCGTCCTGTTCTGTTGTTGTTACCTCTGCTGCGGAGGGAAGTGTTGCTGGGGCGGTTGAGGGCGGAACTGGGGCTGCCTCTGCAGCGCTGGCACTCCGGGCCTCCCTTGGCAGTGGTGAAAACGAGGGTGGCGCCTCTGAGAGTGCCCACCGTACTGAACGGGAGGCAGGGCCCTTTGTATCTGGCTCGGACCCGCCTCGTCAAACCTCCGCTTTTTCCCGACCTCTCGCTCGGCCTCCATTCTCCGCTGGGAGCTCTGCTCCTGAGCTATGCACATGTTCACGAGCTCAGCATAAGTTCGGAGATTGCGGTTCACCATCCGCTCATTCAGATCTGACCTCAGCCCTTGCTCATACCTGATGCACTTCCATTCCTCATCCAGGTTCAGCCTGTAGGTGTGGGAGTAGCGGCACAGCCGGTCAAACTTGGCCGTGTACTCTAGAATAGTCATGTCCCCTTGTACCAGCTCGAGGAACTCTTTGTCCTTCACATCCCGCACCGTCCTGGGGAAGTACTTCTCGTCGAAAGCTCTTTGAAGCCTTCCCAGGATAGTTCAGCCCCTGTGGGCTGCAGCACTGGCCGCACGGCCTCCCACCAGGATTCAGCCTGGTCTTTCAGCTCCCGGGTGGCGAACTTTACCTTCTGCGCCTCGGTCAGAGTGATATCCTCGAAGATGCGCTCGATGCCCCGGACCCATCCATCAGCCAAGTCCGGGTCCAACTCTCCGCAGAAAACAGGGGGAGTCCGTTGCTTGAACTCCATGTACCGGCGGGATTCCTCGCTCCCCGCCTGCGGTTGTACACGTCCCGCTTCCATAGCCTGCGCCATCCTCACAGACGCTTCGGCTTGGGCTCTCATCGCTTGTATGGCCTCTTGGAGGTCAGGTGCATCCCGGTGTCGTCGTGGAGGCATCAAGTTCAGTCAATACCTGCACAGCCAATGAGTTGATCAGGTTCATGTCAATGCAGATCATTGGAGAAGTAATGGCACACACAACAGATAGATTCAAGGAAAACAGGGCTCAAAGAATGATAGACTAAGGGAAGGAAGCAAGCTCAGTCCTCAGGCTCAATTGGACCGAACTGATCTGATACCAAAAATGTAACATCCCAGTTGATTAACTATGCCATGGACATAATTAACAATTTGCAATGTTACATAACACCCAAAAACCCCATGTTTTTTTTTTGTAGCGTACACGTAAAATATATTTTCGCAAACCCCTGTGTACAATAAACCGGTATCGAGACTCAAAGCCATGACCAATCAGATTTATGGCACGAATAGATAATCTGGATAAGCGTCTAGAATCACAATGGAAAATGCCAAAATATAAATAAGGTCCATACAACAAACGGCCATAATAGTAATATATAACATATGCTTCAAAGCGAAATGTAACAGAGTTCAAGTGTATCAAGATCCTGTTTAATACATGCCGAAGTATAAATATAGGGGAGCTGACATGACAAAAAGGCAAGTCCAAAAATCCTGGTCCGAATATGCAAAAGGACTCAAGTACAACTGTAGTTCGTTAGATACATATGCATGCCAAGATGGTAAAATCCCACGCAGGGGAACAAAAGGCTCCATATAAATAATAACTTATAGACACAAGAAAAGATATCAATGGTCAGCTGCACATCGGTCAGGTTGGTCACGATCGGCGCCTCACCTGCTGGCGCTCCCGGCATCCTCACTCATAGCTAACCCTGTGGCAGAAGAAGACGCCTCAGACTTTACCATGATGTAGTCGACATCCATCCAGAAATCAGCCGAATCCTCACTTGAGTAGCCCTCGTCCTCCACTGGGTCCGACTCTGTCGACTCCTAGACCGGAGATGGTGGCGGAGGTGGCGGCAGAGAAGCAGAGGCCTGCGCTGGGGCGGGAGCTGGAGCAGGAACTGGGCTGGAGCTGGGGCAGGAACGGGACCATGAATGGGAGTAGGGTACCTCGCGAGGAGCTTTGGGATGAAGAGGCGGTGTACCCCGGAGATAGTCGACGCGACAGTCACCGCACCGGTGGCCGGCGTGTAGCTAGACCAAGAGAAATCATAGGCCTCGTGGCGCGACGGGGGCGGCGGCGGCTGGTCCATCTAGAATCGAATCATCAAGAAAAGAGAGCGTAAGACGAAGTCGTCTTAGTGAGTTACCTTGAGCACACAGATCTACGTGCCCGATGTTATCGATTCTAGCTAGTCAAAGTAATACTTGTATCAAAACGGGACTTGTATTTTCTCAAAAACTCAAGTGCTTACTTTGACTAGAACAAACAACTTAATGATCCGTTTCTAGAGGGGGAACCTATGAGTCTTTCTAAGTTCTCGCGGTTCTCTCAATGTACAATAAATGCTCACCCCTCTCACATACCATACAGTCAACCAAGCATCAATTTCGTACTTGTGGTAATCACCACATCAAGTTCTAGCAGTAATTTTGCATAGTATGCAACAAATCATCACTTTCACGTTATTCGTATTAATAAACATGCATGAGAACATTTCAAATAACAGATTAACCTCGAGGCATATCCGAATACACCCACCTCCCAGATACCCTCTAATGGCATATTCGAATACACCCACCTCCCAAATAGCCACATCGGCATACTCGAATACACCCAAACACCTAAGTAGCCGGCATCAGTGTACTCGAATACACCCAAACTCCTAAGTAGCTGGCTTCAGCGTACTCGAATACACCCAAACCCCTAAGTAGCTGGAAAAGGCCTACTCGAATCCACCCAAACTCCTAAGTAGCCATATAATACTTCAATCTTCCAAATCAACACAACCACACGAAACACGTACAAGTTTCTACAAAAATCAGCTTAATAATAAATTTCATTCCATATCCCTTATATCTTCATTACAAGCATGAAACTTCGTCATATTGTTTTCACATACACATATAACGCTTTATCATCAATTGTACTATTATGCAATTACACACAACTTACATCATATCGTCAGTTCATATCCATTTCATTTTCATGCTTCAAGTTCACGAAATAGAGATTTTGCCCCAAAATTCTGCAGGAATCGCAATCTGCTGAGACTCACAGCAGAAGTAGCACTCTGGCGCGTCAGGGGCGCTGGGGCGCGCGATATCTGCTACAAGTAGCAGAGTCGTCTCTTCATGCCCTCGTATTGTACACTCCATCTATCCCTACTCTCTCAGACACCATTTTCAATTTTATACTCACGTAATTCACATAATGTGGTACTTGGACCTCATGTCATGATATACATAATAAACTCCCATTTTTATACTTAAGTGTTTACATGTTTCATACAATTAATCAACTCTCTACCTCCTGATTTTAGCATATGCATACATCTCCTTATCTTCATTACTAATTACATTTATATATGGCACAGACTTAGAATCACCATGTTCCTAAATGATCTACCTCCCTCCAATATTCAATTTTCTCAACATATGCAAATACACAAAGAGATTTTTTCATTCTTTAAGTAATAACTAATTTACAAAGACATCAATTCATGAAGTTAAGAGGGAGTTTCAATGCCCCAAAAATAAGTTCCATCACGGTATAACACATTACACCACCAATCATATCAGAAAAATAGTCAATCAGCTACTGAAGACAGAAGCAGGCGCTCAGACCCGCGCTAGAGCGCTCCCAGCGCGCTGGGGCGCACGCTTCTGCAGCAGTAATGCAGAGGCGGAGACAGCAGCATCTCCAGCCCCTCTACTCATCCCCAACCTCAACCCTTCCATTTCATGCATCAGAACACTCACGAAAACCACTCCCACACACACATGCAATAGGAACAATGCTCAGATTTTCAAGGGTCACATGCAAAATAACTCACCCACACACACATGCAAGCTCAAACATACATTCACAATCCACTACACCATGGAAGCTTAGCAAAACGAAAACTAGGGTTCAGATTCTCAGTCCCAACAGCACCATTCATCACATGCAAGATGCAAAATCAAAGCATCAAGGGGTAATATGAGTAACTCACCAAGATTCTTGAAGAAAAATGGACAAGGAAGAGGGTTGATGGTGGTTCTTCTTGCTCCCTAAGTGTTGGCCGAAAATGGTGATCAAGGGGGAAAGGGAGAGCTCTGAAGTTTTCTTTCCTTGTGTGAGAATGAAAATGAAAGAAAGCAATGAGTGGAAATGGGTTAAGTGAGGGAGTCGAGAAGTTATAAGCCAAGGGGTGGGTGTATTTAATTATTTTGTGTTGTTGTAGTGTTAAAATATCTCTAGGTAGTGAGTATGAGTATGTGTTTGAGTATGATTGAGTAAGAAAATGCAACTAAGAGTTACGATGAGAGTTAAATAAATTTTGGAGAGCTCAGGGTCCTAAAAAGCTGCTCAGGTTGTGTTTAGGATCTAGCTCAGGCTCGCTCTCAGGTTACTCAAAAACTCACTAAACACTAAATTTTCAAAATAAGAAAATGATATGTGATCGTTATGAAAATTTCCTTAATATTATGAGACTCTCAATGAGTCTAAAATAATTACCTCATATTATTATTAATTTCACATTATTTATATATAAATAGGATTTTCTTCCTGAAAATCGTAAAAATGTGAAATATAATAATAATAGCCTTAAAATCATAACTTTCCAATATTGGTGAGAATATTTTCCAAATATTTTCCGAACACCAATTTGGGGCTTAAATTTTAAATGTTAAGGTCCCAACAAAATTTTTATAACGATCATTACTCCTCTCAGGGGTTCTCTAACTCATACAATAATAATATTAAGTCTGCCTTGCTTCTCAACAACTTAAATTATTATTATAGTAACTTATAGTATATTCACAAAATTTAGTCACATAAAACAAATGGATGTATACATATATATTTATGCACCCATATACATAAATAAATATATATACAACTTATTTTAAATCATGAGACATAAAATACGTTCCCTTACACATATATACAAATTTTTATTTACTCCCACACAAGCACCTTAATATATCAAGCATGATTAATTGTATATATATGCACGTCACCACTGCAATATATATATAAATAGATTAAACACCTCATGAAATATCACCACCTATAAAATATACATATATATAACTCTAAGCTGCGGGCACCAAAATTCGCACCGGCGACTGAGAACACACAAAACAATAAAGTCCCGAATCAAGGGTGTTACATGTACCAATCAGAAATTAAATAAGTAGTGATGCTTTCAGATTTATATATATTGCATACATATTAATCAAGATGCATATAGGTAAGACACTCCAGATATAAATTGATTTACGAAATTTCCAATGATGTAAATCTTGCATATTACACTGTTTTTATATTAAACAAGAGTGATCCCCCTACTGAGTCCGTGGAGCTCACCCTATTCCACCACTTTTGTTTTAGATACAGACAGGGGTGCCGATACATCTACAGGTTAAATACTTCGGAGCATACATGGATTCAGAGCTGGATTCCAGAAGACTTAGGATATTAGCTTACTTCCGTTTATGTCTTGTATTCACGTTTTATGACTTTTGTCATCTTTTTGGGAACCTTTAAGGAAATTATAAGTGGCTGTACAAGCTTATGATTTCCTCAAAAGTTCCATCACTATACACTTGTACTAGCTATGGTGTTATATGTATTCTAGATATTGTAGAACCATATTTATGTACATGTGGGCCACCGTTGTGTATTCTAATGTTATGTATTTACATGAGTAGCTCTTACAATGATATATTATTCATATCAGATACTCCGCACAAGCCGAGTTTTAAACTTCCGTTTTCTTTTGAAAAACAAATCGGCCCTATTTTCCGCGCATTATTATTTTACTCAAATTTAATCTCTGAAACAAGATGTTAATTTCCGATAATTAACTCAATATGACTTAAGCATAAAGAGGTAATTATTAGGGTGTTACACGCGCGTACCTCGCCCCAGCGGCCCTGGTCGATTAAGTCCTCCATAGGTCCTTTCTATACCCTTTTCTCTGTTCTTTTAACTGTTGACACTGGGGACAGTGTCTCATTCACGTGTGGGGAGGGTGTAGAAAAATTGTCTTTTGTAAATAATTGCATTCCTAACTCTTTTCTTTTCTTTTATTTTCTTTTGTTTTTATGTGTTTTTAGGTAGACGATTGGGTAGTTTTCTTTATAGCACCTTTTGGTCTGAAATTGCTTTACCCTTTGATTTTAACTCAGAAATGTTGGCATGTATCCCATATGAGTTTGAATTGTTTGTGTTATCTTTGATTGGTTGTTTGGATTACCTGTGAGATTTGGGCCTTATTGTGATTAAATACATCAATTGATCACTTTCTTTCTGTGAGCACACACACACTTGTATTTGTGTTTTATACATGTTGCGTGTGATTGAGGCATGAGTTGTAGGAGGGCATGTTGCTAGGAGGGCATGGGTTGATTGTTGGGCAAAGGTCTTAAGTGTGGGGAAATTGGGTTAAATTGTGCACTGGAATAAAACTGTAAGGTATGGGAATACAATTGTAAGGGTAGATTTTGTACATAAGTGGTCTTCTTTTGTTTTCTTTTCCAGCTCATTTCAATTGCCAAAGGAATTGAGATGAGGAATTTATTCACAAAAAAAAATCGTTAAATGCAAAAAAATCAAAGAAAAATATGTGAATTTTTCAAATAAAGGTTGTTGGGTTCCTGGGAATTGCTGTGAAATTATTTGGGAATCTTGGGAATGTTAAAATTAAGAGCTTTATGGGTTTATTGATTTTGGGTGTTTCTTTTCTCTCCATCTTTTTCTTTAATGGAATTCATCTGGGATCAGTCAAACCATGAAGTCTTAGTTTCTCGGAATTGAGTCCACTTCCCATATATGCCACACTTGTCTCAAGCCCCGTTACAACCCTGAAAAGACCTCTTGATGCACCATGTTTGTGGAATTTCAATGTCAGGAGTATAGCAAATTTATGGAATGTGAATACTTGTGTGTTTTATCCAATTGAGTGCTTAGCCAAAACACTGAGTGATTGAGAGAAAAACACACTGGTGAGGGCCAATCAACCAACTTTGCATAACATAAACTGATTCTCTTAACTCATGAATTTCTTTGAATGCCAACTTGTAATATGATTGTGGGTGTTGCATAATTCTGACCAAGGTGTGCTGTTTTGAATAACTTTCCATCATTTGTAGTATTTTATTTTTCTTTTAGGACATAGGTGTTAGGATGTGTTAGCCACTACTTTACTTTTAGAGATGCTTGAAATCATTGCTTTTGCATGAGGACATGCAATTGTTCAAGTGTGGGGATATTTGCTAACGTGGTTTTTGCCAATATTTTATGCCCATAATTTGGATGATTGTATGCTTTTCTTTGCTCTATTTTAGCCTTTTATTGTATTTAATACAATTTGGAATTAATTGGGACTTAATGAAAATAAAGGCTAAAGTAATAAGTTTTATGATGTTTTTGCAATTCAAGGATGACCTTTGCACTTGATCTTGGGTATTTTGTATTTTTGGTACAGGTCATAGGAATTATTGGAGCAGTAGACATCAGGAATTGAGCAAGAAGCGGAGCAGTAGAACCCAGGACTGGCATCAAGCGCCCCAGCGCCCGAACCCTACTAGAACTCATCACGTGCACCGCACTGGCGCCCTAGCGAGCTCTCAGCGCCCCAGCGCCGCGCCGCAATTCTGTTACAGCAGAGACCTATCTGCAAGGCCGAGCTAGGGGCCCAATTAGCTAGGGTTTGGAGGCTGCTCACTCTATTTAAAGGAGGCTAATGCATTAGAAAACACATCGCCTCCTCATCATCTCTTTCACTATCACTTCTACATCTTTTCTTTTCCTAGTTTTCTTACTTTCAACCCTAGGCTTTTTAGTTAGAGTTTATTTTCTCCATTAGGATTCAATCTTCTTTCCTAGTCTAGCTCTAACTTTCTCCATTGTATTTCCAACGATATTCGTTAAGCCCTTTGGGTTTTGTAAGTTACTTCTTTTAATTACTTCAGTTATTCGTTTTTCCATCTTTCCATATTGCATTTATTTTCTTTACTTTACTCTTTATTGTTCAAGTTGTTTAATTTCTTCATTCCATCTTTGTTTTAATTCCAATTTATTTTCTGCCCTTTTATTTCCTCCATGAGTAACTCAGTCTCTTGGTGGTTTATGAGGGTGTGAACATCATTGGGGTAAATTGAGGCTTTGTTCTTAATCTTGCATAAGTTTTCATTATCAAAACCATGACATATAGTTTGAGATCTTAAATTGTGTGTTAAACCTTTGTCTTGGCTTACTCGATTGAGTTAGGCTAATTTATTGGCATGTGTTTCTGTGTTAATTGATTAACTGATGCATGACATATCAGGAATTGGTAATGATTAATTAATTGGCTGATTAGTCTCTTTAATTAGATTAATGTGATTGGCTTTTAAGATTGTTGAAAACGAAACTAAAGGTGAGATCTCACTGATTAATCTTATTCTAGGCAATCAACTCTTAGAATCACAACAATAGGGTTAGATCTAACTCTGGCATAATTAATCAACTCATGCATTCTTTTGTATCTAATGATAAACGCCCTAATGAATGTTCTACCTCATAAACCACTGTTTTTATTATTCAAATTTATTTCTTTTGCATTCAAACAAAAACCCCCAACTTGTGACAACCTTCATACAACTAGTCTTACGTATTGTTTTCTTAGCCATTCCTTGTGGGAGACGACCCTGGTTTCCACTAAACTATATTAGGGGAACTTGGTTTATAAGTAATTAAATTTATCGGAGTTGCGACCCTCATCCATCACAAACTTTGTTTTTCTCAAATTGATCTAGTTCCTCTCTCATAGCATCTAACCAGTTTTTATCTTTTAAAGCATCAGAAACAGAATCGGGTTCAACTAGAGATACAAAATTAAAGCATTAAGTGATCTCCTAGTTCTAACACCATGTGAAGTTTCACCAATTATGAGATCTTGATCAAGGGATTTTAACTCATTTTTGCCTCTGGTTATATTTTCTGAAGAAATATCATGATTAATACGAGGTGAGAAATCATTTACTCGATTCGAAGTTACCATATTATCATCAGAAACTTGAGTTTCTGAACTATGACTCTGAGTGGTTTCTGAACCGTGACTCTGAGTGGTTTCTGAACTATGACTCCGAGCGGTTTCTGAACCATGACTCTGAGTAGTTTCAGAACCATGACTCTGAGTAGTTTCTGAACCATGACTCTGAGTGGTTTCTGAACTTGGTTTCTGAGTGGTTTCTTAACTTGGTTTCTGAGTAGCTTCTGAGGTTGTTGAGTTGATGTTTATCTCCTCAGATTCTCTTTCTCCATCATCATTACCATCATTACCATCAGAATCTACAAAATCTCTCGAGAATTCTTTGAAAGTTATATGTATGGATTCTTCCACAGTAAGAGTCCTTTTGTTATACACTCTAAAAGCTTTAAAATTCAAATAATATCCTAACAATATAGCATTATCAGATCTGGCTTCAAACTTGTCAAGATTATCTCTAGTATTTAGTATATAGAAATCACAACCAAATACATGAAAATAAGAAACATTAGGTTTTTTATCGAACCACAACTCATATGGAGATTTCTTAAGCAATGGTCTAATGAACACCCTATTCTGAACATAACAAGCAGTATTCACAGCTTTAGCCCAGAAATATTTTGCTACTTTTCTTTCCAACATCATGGTTCTAGCCATCTCTTGTATACTTCTATTTTTTCTTTCTACAACTCCATTTTGTTGAGGAGTTCTAGGATTAGAAAAAGTATGAAATATACTAGATTCCTCACAAAGGTTTCTGAACAAATGATTTACAAATTCTCCTCTGTTATCACTTTTAATGGTTGAAACTTTGTAACCCTTTTCATTCTGAATCCTTTTGAGAAACACTCTGAATTTTTCAAATGTTTCATCCTTTGATCTTAGAAAAAAAATCCAGCAAAATCTAGAGTAGTCATCAACAATTACAAACACATATTTCTTTCCTCCTAGACTAGTTGTTCTAGATGGACCAAAAAGATCCATGTGCAATAGCTCTAGAGACCTTTTATTAGCAACATCAGCAATGTGTTTGAATGAGGTTTACACTTATCACAAGTTTTATCCTTGGTATAGAGAATCTTAGGTAGTCCTCTTACAAGGTCTTTGGTAGAGATTTCAGAAATCAATCTCACATCACCAATACCTTTTACTTGAGCACATGTACCATCAGAAAATCTAACTTGACCTTTGTTCTTTTGTTTAAGTTGGATGATGTAAGACCCCAAAATTCTAATTATACCTTAATTAGAGGGATTTAGTTATAATCACTTTAATCAAGGTGTAATTGGAATATGTATGTGATCGGGATGTATTTTGACGTATATGTGTTATTTGATATGTGTTATGTGTATTATGTTGATAGATGCATTGCATACGAGTTAAATACAATAAAATAGACTAAGAACCTTGGGAAGGAAGTTAAGAAACAATCATGAGAGAATTTAGGTATTTATGGTTATGTATAAGTTTATATAGGTGTGAGAAGGGTGTATAGGGTGTTAGAAATGGTTTAGAGAGTGTTAGGTGCATTTTGGAATTTTAGATGTTTGAAACTGCTGCTGCTATCATTTATCAGCAGATGCTCGCTAGCGGCCAGTTCTAGTCGCTAGCGGGTGAGGCGGCAGAAGTTAGTCGCTAGCGGTCGTGATAGGGCGCTAGCGGGTAATGCGGCGTGATCGGTCGCTAGCGGCTGCATGTCCCTCGCTAGCGACCAGTATCGAGACAGAACAGAATTTCTGTCATTTTGCATTTCACCCCCACCCTTCATCTTTCTGATATTTTCCATTAGGTCCCTCCATCCCAACCTACCTTATAACTCCAGAGGAAGCCTTCAAACATCAGAATCATTCCTTTCATCCTCCAAGAACACCCTCAACTCTCTCAAAACTTCCTAAGCTCACAAACACTTAAACCTCACTCCAATACCACCCAAAACCTCATCAAACCAAAGAATAAGTCACATATTTAGATTCCTCTCATCATTTCCTTTGATTATAACCGAACAAAGATCATCAGAAACCATAGGTAGATCATCATCATCATTAAGAAAGCTTGGGTGAAGTATTAAGCAAGGAATTCAAGAACAAAGAGTGATTTCTAGCTTGGATAGAGAGAAATTACAAGAGGTAGGGGTTTAGATTTATGTTAAGTTATGTATTAAAGTGTTTTCATGCATCAGGTTCGATTATATGTCATTATTTGTATAAAAATGAATTCTGTTCTGAAGCTGAGATGAGTGCAAGATCGAGGTATGCGCTAGCGGCCATGTTACAGGCGCTAGCGGGTACTTCGAACCGCCTTGGGCGCTAGCGGCCTTAAGAGACGCGCTAGCGACCAGATCGCAGAAACTCTGCAGAATTGTGTTTTCTGAAGTTTTGGTTTTATGATGATTTTAACCTTATAAGTGATCTTTGAAATAGTACAGTATGATAAATATATTTGTATAAGTATATTTCAGAAATATATTTTAATTATTTAAAATGATTGAGTTGAGAAAAGATGATATATGAGATCATCTATGTTTTATGATTACATGTATATGACGTATGTGGTATGATGAGTATATAATGTTTAATATGCATGTTGATATATTAGAGAAACTGTGAAAGGTCATGTGAATCAGAAAATAAGATTTATGAGTAACTTTCTGTTACAAACGGAATTGGCAAGGGAGGTTGGCACCCTCGGTCCCCAATACCGATTTGTAAGGAAAGTGAATAAAAACCCTCTTCCCCACAGAGATCTAGTAGAAAACTAGATAGGTATGAGCTCATAGCCTAGGGGCCAGGTGTATGCGGAGGTAGAAAGAGAGAGGGTAGTGCCAATGATCTGAGAAAGTTATAACACATGACACATATAACTGTATGCATGATGTTGATTATGCAACTGTTGTATGAATATTTATGTTTAAACTTGTGACTGTATGCATAGGTATTGACTGTGCAACCGTTACCTCTAATGAACATATTTTCAGTAACCAATGTCAGTATATGTTACCTTTTTATTAGTATGTAACATTCATAAAATTATCCAGACGCATGTAGGTAAGACACTCCGGAACTAAATTATGTTTATGAAAATATTTATTAAATGGACTTATGCATATCTCACTTATTTCAAAATAAACCGGAGTGATTCCCCTATTGAGTCCGTGGAGCTCACCCCAATTCCACCACCCTTTGTTTAGATTCAGGTACCTTGCTGAAAGAGCAGATTGGATATGCGAGATGTTTAGGACATTAGAAATTTAGATATTTCCGTATATGATATTTATGTTATGTTATGTACTATATTTTACTCAGAAGGATTTATAAGGGAAGTATAAGTGTCTGTACAAGCTTATAGTTCTCTTAGAAATTCTAGTATTTAAATATTGTAATACCTATTTTGGATTTTATGTTTATATGTATTTTCCTTGTGTACGTGAAACTATATGTATGTTTTGGGCCAATTATATGTATTATGTCATTTTGATTGTATGTAATTCGGAAGCTCATAATTGGTGTATCAGATTATACCTTGTCACGTACAAGCCGAGATTTTTAAGTTGCGTTCTCTTACGAAAATTATTGGCCCTATTTTCCGCGTAATCTTACTTTCAAACTTGAACTCTGAAACAAGATGATAAATTCCGGTAATTAACTCGATATGACTTAAGCATAAAGAGGTAATTATTTGGGGTGTTACAGATGAAGTACTCTCTCTGTCCAGTCATGTGTCTGGAACATCCTGAGTCCACATACCATCTCTTCAGATCCATGGTTTTGGTTTTTAAGCATTTCTCATTTTCTTCATCTTCTGAAGTTTCAGCTTCTGATCTACAATCAGCCATAAAGCACATATTTGAAACTTCTTCTTCTTCATCAGAATTATCATCATCACTAAGTGTGGCTTTGTATGCCTTCTTTTTCCCTTTATTCTTTGATGATGTTTCTTTCAGCTTTGGGCAATCGGGTTTGATGTGACCCTTCTCATTGCAGTGATAACAAGTGACCGGATCTGACTTTGATTTGTCCTTTATGTAGGTGTTTGGTTTCGTTTTGTTTAAGTTTCCTTTTCTAAACATCCTTCTGAACTTTTTAATGAACAGTGCCACTTGTTCTAGATCGATTTCTAAGTCACCTTCAGAACCTTCCTCCTCAGATTCTGACTCAGAATCTGACTTGATTATCAAAGCCTTTTTTTTCTTTTTCCTCTTGGAAACTTTAAGAGCAGTGTTATCCCTGAAATTGTTAGTGCTAGCAATATTTTGCAATTCTATTTCATGCACTTTCAATGATCCAATTAAAGCATCAAACTTTAATGTTTTCAAATCTTTAGCTTCTGAGATAGCAGTTACTTTAGGTAACCACCTTGCAGGTAAGCTTCTCAAGACTTTTCTTACAATTTCAGCATTAGGCATATCATGGTTGAGATCTCTCAATTGATTTATGATACTAAGAAACCTAGTAATCATGCTATCTATAGATTCATTCTCATCCATTTTAAATTGCTCATACTTTGATCTAAGCATATCTATTTTAGTTTCCTTTACTTCATCAGTGCCATCATGCAATAGAGCTAATATATCCCAGATTTCTTTAGCAGAACTACAACTTATGATTTTATCATACTCACTCTTAGTTAAAGCACAAATAAGCAAATACTTAGCTTTGGAGTTAAGTGTGACCATCTCATTGTGTTCCCTTGTCCATTCTGATTTAGGAATAGCTTTTGTTTCAATAGAGCCATCTAGAAGCACTCTTATTGTTTCTGGAATTTGATCTCCATTTTGAATTCTGTCCCATAATTCTAGACTATTGTACTCAATGAATAGTTGCATCTTGTCTCTCCAATAGGCATATGCAGTTCCATTAAAGAGTGGAGGTCTATTTATGGATTGTCCTTCAGAAACTTGAAAGTTTGCTTGATTAGACATAGCTTGTTCCTTGGATCTTGCTTCTGTTCTTGTTAGAGAACCTTCTTGGTTACAAATCAGCAAAACCGGAGCTCTGGATACCAATTGATGATGTGAGGTATCTCTTGAGAAACACCTCCAAGCTATGCTCACACAACCCAAGAGGAGGGGTGAATTGGTTGTATACACTTTTTCGAATTCTTCTTTGTTATTCTAACACTTCTGCAATTCTCAAATATTGATAAAGTCTTTGATACTTGTCAAGAATTAGTCAAAACAATAAGAATTAACAATATTATTTGTGAAATCAGAATCTCAATCAATTATGTGACATACACAGAAATCAATATGTCAATGATAATGATTTAATTTTTGCACAGTGGTTTATTAATCACAAATATCACAACACTTAATATATCAAGCTTTCTCAACAATCAAATGATCAATATGAAAAATAACTCTTTCATAAATATCCACTTTCTGAACCACTTTCTGATCTAGCTTCTGAACTCACTTCAGAATCTGGGTCAGATCCTTGTTTCAGAACCTATGTGCTTTTGAACAATTATTTCACAAACAAATCACACAACAATACACAATATGATATGTATTTCAATTGCAATCAGAAATCAAAACCAATTATGTAAAGAACAAAAACAGCTTCTGAAGATAATATTCTTCGAGAAAACTAATTACAACATCAAACTCTAATTTTTCTTTCTGTAATGTGTTCTTTAAATTGTTTATTTCAGATTTCAAATACCCAAAACACAAATATCATATATCAAAAAGTTAAACACATAAAGATTCCTTTAGCTTTAGTTTCTTTAACTTTTAGATTGTTGTTTCAAGTTTTTGTTCTTGAGATATTCACCAGAAATAAAAAACAATCAATGAAAATCACAGCTTCTGAGCAATTAAAACAATTAATGCAAGATGAGTAGAGTTAGAGAAATTGGACCAATTTATACTGGTTCGGCCAATTGTGCCTACATCCTGTTCTTCAATCTTTCAAGGATTGAGTTCCACTAGAAATGCATCAACATACACAGGTATCAATACAACGATATCTTTTGCAACCTTCTCAGGTTCGACACTTTAGAATATCCCCTTCTAAAGATTTCCACTCTCCAGATATGCCCTCCAGAAAGATTTTCCGCCTTGATGTCCCCTCAAGGACTTTTCAGAACCTTGTATCTGACCACACTTTGAAAGTGTATGTGTGCACGAGAAGGGGGGGGGGGTTGAATCGTGCAAGTTTTGAAAATTACCTTTTAAAACTTTTACTTAGAAAGCTGTTTTTACTCAGAAGGTGGATTTAAGAGCTTGCAGCAGAAATAGCTTTCTGAGAAGATTAAGTTTCTGAGAACTTAGTCTTTCTGAGAAAGTTCCTATCTGAGAAGTCTTAAGAAAATGACTTTGAGTTATAATCTTTTAAACGCTTTCTGATTTTAATCAGTAATATTTTCACAAGACTTCTTAATTAAAACCGTGGTTGAGTTTTTCTCAAAGCTTTATGCAATTAAAGAGTAAGGGAGAAAAGCTTAACACAAGGAGTTTTATACTGGTTCGGTTATAATCAACCTACTCCAGTCCTCAACTTTCAGTTGAGAGTTCTTAGATATTCTTCTTAATGTGCTTTCTCAGACAACACTGCCTTTACCAAGTAAAGGACTTCCACCACTTCACAACCCGAAGTGGATTTCCTTGCCTCACACTAGAGGACTTCCTTGCCTTAGACACTTAAGGACTTCCTTGCCTCACAACAGAGGACTTCCTTGCCTTAAACAGTTAAGGACTTGAACTTTGCCTCAAACACCAGAGGACTTAAAACTGCCTTCACACAAAGAAGGACTTAGCGTTTTTCAAAGGTTTGATTTGATCGAAAACAACTACCAAGACTAAGTTACAAACCTAGTTTTACACTTAGTAGACTTCTAGATTTAACTTACAAATGTAAGAATTTACACCAATTCAGAACTAGAAGATTTTGCAAAGTTAGAAGAACAATTTCGTAAAATTGTCTTTCTGAGAAAGTTCTAAGTTTTCGCAAAATGATTTTCAATTCTACAGAGTTTTGACACGTTTAATCAAGAGTTTTTGCGCAAGAGTTTCGTCACATTGCTCTGGAATTGAACTCATATATATAAGCATCAAAGAGCCGCGAAATTAGAAGCTTTCACTTTGCTTATATGGCTGTGTCTTTTTCAGAACGGCTCCCTGCTACAGTCAGCGCAAAATGAGGAACTTTTCAGAACTGCACAGTGCGCGTGTTCCCACTTCCTTGGCTAGTTGTAGCGAGCTTTCTGAGACTGTTTGCGCTCCCTTGAGTCCAGACACTTGGTTGCTTCTGAGTCCAACCTTCTAAGAGTTGTACGGACTTCTGAGCCTAACCTTCTGAGGGAAGACCCTTCTGAGAACTACTATTCGCGAGGTCTTCTGAGACCCTTCTGAGGCGACAGTGTTCTTTCCTCAGAAACATGTTTTCACCTTCTGCGCTTCTGAGACATCCTTTCTGATATCTTTGACGCTATGATTCTTTCAATTGATTTCAAGGCTACTTGATGTTTTGTCTTGGTCTTTGCTCATGGCATTGCAATAATTTAAAGCTTTCTGAGACACTTAGCGCACATATTAGCAAAACCTTAAGTAAAATTTTATACTTATGGCTTACCTTGTTATCATTAAAACTTTCATAACTCTAAGAGAATTGTGCTTAATTCTCTCAGAAGGGTTCTGGAGTTTACAATCTCCCCCTTTTTGATGATAACAACTTAAGTCTTAAGATAATAATTTTGCTTAAGTTCAGAAGTGTTTCTGAGTAAGTTCATAACTTATTCAGAATGCATTTTTGCTTTCTTAGAAACTAACTTAGCTTTCTGATAGAAGACTTAGTTAATTTCTTAGAAGGCTGTGATAATCAACAGTTCAAGTATGCAATGTATGATCACTGTTTGAGATTATCAATAACATAGCATGTATTTCATGATAAATGTATGTATGGAATTCAGAAATACCAAGCTAAGTAAATCAAGAGATGCCAAAAAATTAAATAATAAAAGATAAGCATAAAATAGGTAAAACATGAGATGCCAAAATAATGATTTTTCATTTATTGTTTTGTAACGATACAAAATATTTGGCTCCCCCTAAGTTGTTGCTCCCCCTAAGTTCTAGCCTAGTGTTTACGATAGCCAGTGTACAAAAATTTTTATCATTTATCTACTCCCCCTTTGTTACATCAAAAAGGGTGGCTAAGACATAAACGCCATCATTGACTTAGAACTATTGCCTTCTGGCAATGTAGCGTAGCAGCTGGCATATCTCCATGAGAATCTCGCTCTGAGTCGCATTCTGAGCGCATTCTGGAGGGAGTTCAGAGGCAGTGGAAGGCTGTTGAGAAGATGAGGGTTGAGATGAAGGAGGACGAGAGACTTCAGCCTCAAGTACTTCATCGATTATATCCCTTGTTTGATATTCAGGAGGTTCTTCTTCTTGGACAGCTTTACCTTCAATAGCAGCAAGTTCAATGGAAGGCTGCCTTTGAGTGTCCTCAGAAACTAGAGCAAGGTCTAGATCAGAAGGTTGCCTAGCTGATGATTGCTCCATAGCACCAGAAGTCTGAGCATCGTCGGAGAGGTTGAAGGTTGAGATCTGGCTATGCATGGCTTCAATGCACTTCAACTTCTCAGTTCGACCAAAGAAAGGCCGAAATTGCACTGAGGGTGGGGTGACTACCATCCTTCCCAGCTGAAAGCCGGAACCGATCATTGAGTCCATAATCGAGAAGGTGGGACCTTGTTGATCAAGGGATGTAGGAGGAACCTCTGTTATATCTGGAGGAGGAACCTCTGGTTCCTTCTGAGAGTCCTTCTTAGATAGAGTTCCTTCCAAGGAACTGTGGGCAACAAATGCCTCAACTGCTGCAACTCCGGCAGCCATGGTAGCGTCAGCGCCCACCTCTGAGCTGAGCCCAGTGCTGGTGGTCCTTAGCACTACGTCATGTGTTGAGACATGAGTTTCCTCATGTTCCAAAGGGATCTCAGTAGAGAGGAGACCAACCTCAGAAGTTGGTTCAAATAAGGCTTCCTCATGCTGTAGTTGTTGTTGTGGTTGCATCTGAGCAGCTTCTGGAGTCTCAGAAGGTTGATCCAGTGCCTTCTGGACGTCATGCATCGTCTGAGCCAATGACTCAGCATTCACAGTGGCAACTTCAGTTGTGGTTGCCTCAGAAAGTTCCACCATAGAAACCTCAGATGGCTTCTTTTGGGGCTCTTTCTTGGAGCTTCCAGCATCTGGAGTGCGATGCTCAATGTGAAAGCTTGCCGCATCTTCTTCCTCGGAAGAGGAATCAGCAACATTTCCTCCATGCCCCTGAATGTCTTCTCTGGTGGGGGAGACATTCCCAGATGGGGAGGAGTGATGAGAAGCTTCTGCTTCTTCTTCAACAGCGGCAGCAGTAGTAGCAGCGGTGGTGGCAGCAGTAGCAGTAACTGCTACAATTTCTTTACCCGTCGGCTTCGGCGGGCTCTGTTTCTGAGTGGTTTTTATCCCCACTCCTTTGTGAGACTTTCCCTGATATTTCAAGGAATGCAGGAGTTTAGTTTTAAATTTGGTGGGTTTAAAACCAGTAACAGAATCAGAAACAGGAATTGAAGTAGAAGAAGATTTAAGAAAGAAAGGTGGAGTTTTAGAGTAAGCTTTTACCAAACGACCACGTTTCTTTTTCCCTTCTGGTGGCACGTCTGGGACTTGGAGAGTGGGAGGTGCTTTCCTTTTTCTGGTCATGGGTTGCTCAGAAGTTGTTTCTTCTGAGTCTTCAGCAGCCTCAACAACCGTAGGTTTCTTCTGAGGAGTCTTCTGAGCTTCCTCAGAAGCCATACTCCTTGTCACCCTTGTTGGAGAAGGATGAGTTACCTTTTGCTTCTTCTTCTTCTTTTCTGTAGGATCGGAAACCTTTTCCTTTCCTTTCTCAGCCTTGGAGGGCTGGTTGGGACCAGCAGCTCCCTTAGAAGGCTTTGCTTCCTCCTTCTTCTTAGGTGCCCCCGTATCTGGTACCTTCTTCTTCTTGATGTTGTTGAAGGTGACCATGGAGAATTTGTTGTGGTTGAAGACGTATTCATAGTCTTCAAGTGGGAAGGAAAAATGGTCGAGGATTCTGGTCAGAAGGCTTCCGTAAGGTAGACTTGTGAGAGCCCTCTTCGGATGAGCCTGGTGCATCATGTAGTTGAGCACCATCCTCCCAAAATCTACTCTTTCCTTCTTCAGCAGGTGGTACAGCAGGCAGGCATCCATGGTGGTAACGTTCCCCATGTCTCCAATCCGAGGGAGAAGGGTGTGTTGCACAACTGAGAAGATGATTCTGGCCTTTTGCGTGAGGTGAGGCACCTTTACCCCCTTGAGTGTTAGGCTGTTGCTACCAGTCAGAAGTGTCACGACTTCTTCTTCTGAGTCATCTACCTCCTTGACCCATTATGGGTCGTCGGCGGTGACAGCACCACCATTCAAGGTCTTGAAGACTTTGTTGATGTCAGAGGAGGAGAAGCGGATCTGTTGGTCACCAATCTTGCTCTTGACCCCTTTGTTGGTGAACCTTTCTATTTGCGAATAGAAAGCTCTCACCACATTTGGGTAGCACACGTCCTCGGAACTCATCATGGCTGGCCATCCAGGTTGCTTGAGGAAGGTGAATTGAATTTCGTCCACCTGATTGTAGACATTGAGAGGCAATACCCTTCCCATGGCTAGATTCCGTGGGAGATAAGTCTTGTGGAATAGGGACTGCATTTCCTCATTGTCATAGAGAATATCTTCGGATATCTCATTGAGATTGTTTCTCATTAAGCCCTTGATTTCTCCAGAGACGGCCATTTGGAAGAAAGGTTTAAGTTTTGAGAAGAGATAGAGAAGAACAAGAGAGAGACAGAGAGAGAGCAGATGAGGATTGGAAAGCGAGGAGAGGTTTTGGCAGAGTTTTGGGTAAGTTTTGAGCGTAAAGTGCTCAAATGAAACAATGCTATAAGTATTTATAGACATGGCTGGTTACTAGCCGTTTCCTGCCACTTATCCAAAAGTTACCGTTGGTAACTTGTTTCTCGGAAGGTACCTTTCTGAGAGAGGTGGTCCTTCTGAGAAATCCCCCTTCTGAGAGATGTTTCAGAAGATCTCCTTTCTGAGAGATGAGTCTTCTGAGAACAAATTTTCTCAGATAGAGTTTTTCTATGCTTTCCTACTTCTAGCTCAGAAGCTTAGTTCTATTGTTCGTCTCAGAGTCTAAACTAGGCCTAAGGGGGGGTTTCTAAGAGAGAGTTTTTAAATTTCAAAGCACTTAGAAACGTCTTAGATTGAGAAATCCTTTCAGAACATTGAAACGATCCTCGGGTAAAGGCTTTGTAAATATATCTGAGATTTGATCCTCAGTATTTACAAATTTGAGTTCAATGTCGCCTTTTTGCACATGATCCCGAATAAAATGATGTTTTATATCAATGTGCTTGGATCGAGAATGCTGAATAGGATTCTTAGCTAAGTTGATAGCACTTGTATTATCACAGAGGATAGGGATTTTGGTGTACCTTATTTGATAATCAAGTAGCTGATTCTTAATCCAGAGCATCTGAGAACAACAGTTCGCAGCAGATACATATTCAGCTTCGGCGGTTGATAGGGAGATCGTATTTTGCTTCTTGCAAGACCAAGTGATCAAGCATTTTCCAAAGAAGCAGCAGCAGCCACTTGTGCTTTTGCGATCTATCCTATCTCCAGCGTAGTCGGCATCACAGTAACCTACAACATCAGAAGAACAACCTTTCTCGTACCAAAGACCAAGATTAGTAGTTCCACTTAAATATCGTAAAATTCGTTTAACTGCAGTTAAGTGTGATTGCTTAGGCTTAGACTGGAATCTAGCACAGATCCCAACACTGAGTTGAATATCTGGTCTGGAGGCAGTTAAGTAGAGAAGTGAGCCAATCATCCCTCGATAGTTGCTTTCTGAGACTTTCTCACCATCTTCATCCAAGTCAATTACTTGAGAGGGATGCATGGGAGTGCTCATGGGTTTGGCCTTATCCATCAGAAACTTCCTCAGAAGTTCCTTGGTATACTTCTCTTGATGAATAACTGTCCCTTCTGACTCTTGCTTGATTTGCAATCCTAGGAAGAATTTTAACTCTCCCATCATGCTCATCTCGAATTCACCTTGCATAAGCTTGGAGAATTCTTTGCAGAGGCATTCATTGGTTGCGCCAAATATTATGTCATCAACATAAATCTGGACAATCAAGAAGCCAGAGTCTTCTGAGAGTGTAAAAAGAGTTGTGTCCACTTTCCCTCTTGAGAATCCGTTTTTAAGCAGGAAAGAGCTCAATCTATCGTACCAAGCTCTTGGAGCTTGTTTCAGACCATAGAGAGCCTTTGTAAGCTTGAATACATGATCCGGGAATGCATCATTCACAAAACCAGGAGGTTGTTTTACATAGACTTCCTCAGAAAGGTATCCATTCAAGAAGGCAGACTTAACGTCCATCTGATAGAGTTTGAAACCTTTGTGAGCAGCAAAAGCTAGCAACATTCTGATACTTAGCGGCTAGAAAGAAAACCCAAGTGAATCTGGAGTAATCATCCACTATGACAAGACCATAGCGTTTTCCAGAAAGGGAAGTTGTTCTGGTTGGTCCAAAGAGATCCATGTGGAGCAGTTCCAGTGGTTTCTGAGTAGAAATACCACTTTTACTGGGAAAGGAAGCTTTGGTCTGTTTCCCTTTTTCACAGAAGTCGCAGGTTGCATCCTTCTGATACTTAATTCTGGGAAGGCCCTTTACGAGTCCTTTCTGAGAGAGTTCAGAAAGAAGTCTCATATGAGCATGACCAAGTTTCTTATGCCATAGCTATTTGTCTTCTTGGACAGAGACAAGGCACTCAACGTTTTGATCCTTTAGATCATCCAGATGGATAACATAGATGTTACCAACACGTTTTCCTTCCAGAACGATCTTGTCATTTGTGAGATTAATTACATGACAGTACTTGGCATAAAACTCAACCTTTAAGCCTTTGTCACAAAATTGACTAATGCTTAATAGATTGTGAGTTAAGCCATCGACCAAGAGTACATCTGAGATTTGGTGAGAAGAATCCTTACCAACATCTCCGATTGCAGTGACTCTTCCCTTAGCCCCATCACCGAATCGCACTGTTCCGCCTTTCTTGGGCTTGAGACTTCTGAACCAGTGCTTGCTTCCAGTCATGTGCCTTGAGCAGCCACTGTCAAGGTACCACTGCTCATCGTGGTGGTGGAGCAGCGCTTGATGATGCACCTGCAGTCACAAAGTTAACAGATTTAGGTACCCATTCTTTGTTGGGTCCTTGCTTGTTAGCTTTCTTGGACTTTTGCCTTCTTTTCTTAGAGGGGTCATGGTTTTGAGAGTCAGAGACCTTTTGTTTGCCCTTTTCAGAAGCACTTGCTTTCTGAGAAGTTTTTCCCTTCTGAGAGGGGTTAGTCTTCTTAGAAGGCTTTGCTTTCTGAGTTTTCTTTTTAGCCTTCTGAGGCTTAGAGATTTTTCCTTTTTCCAACATAGGACATTTTTCAGAACCATGGCCACTCTTAAAACATGCGATGCACATGCGAGGTGATTTAGTTAAGGATGGATCCATATCATTTGGTTCGAAGATTTCTTCATAACCAAGTCCACTCTTATCCTTGTAAGGTCTTTGACCACCAAGCAAGAGTGTCATCATTTTTTCACCCTTGACCATCTTAACTAAGTCAGAGATTAGAAGTTCGTTTGTCTTTTGCAGTTCGATCATGGCCTTTTCAGCCTTTTCAGCCTTTTCTACTGTGATTGAAGACAAACTTTCTAATGCTTGATATAGGTCATGACTTTCAAGGTATCTACCTTTGAAGTCGTCTCTTTCTAGCCTTAGGTTCTGAACTTCTTGAGTTAGTCTTGCATTTTCAGCTTCTGTGTTTTTAAAAGATTTTTTGAGGTCGCTGAAACTGTTAGCTAACTCGTTTGAGTCTTTCAGAAAATCATAATAAAGTTCTGAGAGCTCATCGTATGAGTATGAGAGAGGAGGGGAATTTTGTACCTCTTCTGACTCAGATTCTGTTTCCAGAATGTAGTCAGTTCCTGCCATGAAGCACACATTAGCTTCTTCTTCCTCACTTGCTGCTTCAGAAGCTTCGTCTTTTGAATCACTCCAGGTTGCAGCCATTGCCTTCTTTTTCTTTCTGGGAATGAATTTCTTCTTCCCTTTGTTTTGTGGACACTCCGTCTTGAAGTGGCCTTTTTCTCCACATCCAAAGCATGTGGCATCTGAAGACTTTGACTTTCCTTTCTTAGGAGTGAATTCCTTGCTTTTGTTTGGCCTCTTTCTCCAGGCTTTCTTCATTTTCTTTACTAGGAGAGAGATGTCGTCTTCGTCGGATTCTGAGCCTTCATCATTGTCAGACTCAGAAGCTTCTTCAGCTTTGAAAGCTTTGGAAGACTTTCTGACTTGACTGTTCAGAGCCAATCCCTTCTGAGGTCTGGAGGAAGCGGATGGTCCTCCGAGCAACCCTTCCAGTTCGATCTCATGCGTTCTGAGCGAACCAAATAGTACATCCAAACCTAGCTGGTTTAGATCCTTGGCTTCCTGGATTGCTGTGACCTTAGGACGCCATTTTGCAGAAAGACTTCTGAGGATTTTTCTTACCATCTCAGCGTTTGAATAAGTCTTTCCCAAGACTTTCAGCGGATTGATGATATGTAGAAATCTTATTGACATGCTGTCAATAGTTTCCTCAGGCTGCATGCTAAAGGACTCGTATTTGTGTACGAGCATTGAGATTTTTGTTTCCTTGACTTCGTCATTACCTTCGTGCAGCATATGAAGTCTTTCCCAAATCTCTTGTGCAGTATCACATGACACAATTTTGTCATATTCTACTTTGGGTAAAGCACAGAGGAGAATATACTTGGCTTTGAAGTTGAGTTGTATTTTCTCCTTCATCTCTTGAGTCCATTCGTCCTTAGGGACCCGTCTTGTATAGGTTCTGAGTGCTGGAGGTGCCACTCCTGGCTCAGCGTCTGTTGCAACTACAACATCCTCTGTAATTGTCTGCAGAGGCTGATAGTCTCCATTCTCGATCCTATCCCATAAGTCCAGACTGGTGTGCTTGATGAACAGCGTCATCCTGTCACGCCAGTAGTCGAAGCTGTCTCCAAGAAACATCGGAGGTCTGTTTATTGAAGCCCCATCTGATATGAATGCAGCTGGTGAATTCATATTTCCTTTCGTGGATCTTTTTCCTTGACACTGCTAAGTGCTCAACCCCTTAAGGACCGAGCTCTGATGCCAATTGAAAGTGTATGTGTGCACGAAAAGGGGGGGTTGAATCGTGCAAGTTTTGAAAATTACCTTTTAAAACTTTTACTTAGAAAGTTGTTTTTACTCAGAAGGTGGATTTAAGAGCTTGCAGCAGAAATAGCTTTCTGAGAAGATTAAGTTTCTGAGAACTTAGTCTTTCTGAGAAAGTTCCTATCTGAGAAGTCTTAAGAAAATGACTTTGAGTTATAATCTTTTAAACGCTTTCTGATTTTAATCAGTAATATTTTCACAAGACTTCTTAATTAAAACCGTGGTTGAGTTTTTCTCAAAGCTTTATGCAATTAAAGAGTAAGGGAGAAAAGCTTAACACAAGGAGTTTTATACTGGTTCGGTTATAATCAACCTACTCCAGTCCTCAACCTTCAGTTGAGAGTTCTTAGATATTCTTCTTAATGTGCCTTCTCAGACAACACTGCCTTTACCAAGTAAAGGACTTCCACCACTTCACAACCCGAAGTGGATTTCCTTGCCTCACACTAGAGGACTTCCTTGCCTTAGACACTTAAGGACTTCCTTGCCTCACAACAGAGGACTTCCTTGCCTTAAACAGTTAAGGACTTGAACTTTGCCTCAAACACCAAAGGACTTAAAACTGCCTTCACACAAAGAAGGACTTAGCGTTTTTCAAAGGTTTGATTTGATCGAAAACAACTACCAAGACTAAGTTACAAACCTAGTTTTACACTTAGTAGACTTCTAGATTTAACTTACAAATGTAAGAATTTACACCAATTCAGAACTAGAAGATTTTGCAAAGTTAGAAGAACAATTTCGTAAAAATTGTCTTTCTGAGAAAGTTCTAAGTTTTCGCAAAATGATTTTCAATTCTACAGAGTTTTGGCACGTTTAATCAAGAGTTTTTGCGCAAGAGTTTCGTCACATTGCTCTGGAATTGAACTCATATATATAGGCATCAAAGAGCCGCAAAATTAGAAGCTTTCACTTTGCTTATGTGGCTGTGTCTTTTTCAGAACGGCTCCCTGCTACAGTCAGCGCAAAATGAGGAACTTTTCAGAACTGCACAGTGCGCGTGTTCCCACTTCCTTGGCTAGTTGTAGCGAGCTTTCTGAGACTGTTTGCGCTCCCTTGAGTCCAGACACTTGGTTGCTTCTGAGTCCAACCTTCTAAGAGTTGTACGAACTTCTGAGCCTAACCTTCTGAGGGAAGACCCTTCTGAGAACTACTATTCGCGAGGTCTTCTGAGACCCTTCTGAGGCGACAGTGTTCTTTCCTCAGAAACATGTTTTCACCTTCTGCGCTTCTGAGACATCCTTTCTGATATCTTTGACGCTATGATTCTTTCAATTGATTTCAAGGCTACTTGATGTTTTGTCTTGGTCTTTGCTCATGGCATTGCAATAATTTAAAGCTTTCTGAGACACTTAGCGCACATATTAGCAAAACCTTAAGTAAAATTTTATACTTATGGCTTACCTTGTTATCATTAAAACTTTCATAACTCTAAGAGAATTGTGCTTAATTCTCTCAGAAGGGATCTGGAGCTTACACACTTTCCACGAACCAATTCTTGAGAAATTGAACTCACAGCTTCTGGTCTTGTTACTCTCAGCCTCAAACTCTTTAAGCTTGATCAGCTTCTGAAATCTTTAACTTCAGAAACTCCTTCTCTTCTTCTTCAATTAGCACGAAGCAAATCATAACATTATTCTGATCACCTTTCTTGATCATTTCTTTTCTCTTTTCTAGCACATAGCTCTTCTCTTTCTTTTCACAATTGTATATGAGAAACAAGGCCAGATTGGTTGCACAAGGGTACAACCAACAAGAAGGGATAGACTACGATGAAACTTTCGCTCCAGTCGCAAGATTGGAAGCTATCAGAATGTTGCTAGCTTTTGCTGCACACAAAGGTTTCAAACTCTATCAGATGGACGTTAAGTCTGCCTTCTTGAATGGATACCTTTCTGAGGAAGTTTATGTAAAACAACCCCCTGGTTTTGTGAATGATGCATTCCCGGATCATGTATTTAAGCTTACAAAGGCTCTCTATGGTCTGAAACAAGCTCCAAGAGCTTGGTACGATAGATTGAGCTCTTTCCTACTTAAAAACGGATTTTCAAGAGGGAAAGTGGACACAACTCTCTTTACACTCTCAGAAGACTCTGGCTTCTTGATTGTCCAGATTTATGTTGATGACATAATATTTGGCGCAACCAATGAATGCCTTTGCAAAGAATTCTCCAAGCTTATGCAAGGTGAATTCGAGATGAGCATGATGGGAGAATTAAAATTCTTCCTAGGATTGCAAATTAAGCAAGAGTCAGAAGGGACAGTTATCCACCAAGAGAAGTATACCAAAGAACTTCTGAGGAAGTTTCTGATGGATAAGGCCAAACCCATGAGCACTCCCATGCATCCCTCTCAAGTAATTGACTTGGATGAAGATGGTGAGAAAGTCTCAGAAAGCAACTATCGAGGGATGATTGGCTCACTTCTCTACTTAACTGCCTCCAGACCAGATATCCAACTCAGTGTTGGGATCTGTGCTAGATTCCAGTCTAAGCCTAAGCAATCACATTTAACTGCAGTTAAACGAATTTTACGATATTTAAGTGGAACTACTAATCTTGGTCTTTGGTACGAGAAAGGTTGTTCTTCTGATGTTGTAGGATATTGTGATGCTGACTACGCTGGAGATAGGATCGATCGCAAAAGCACAAGTGGCTGCTGCTGCTTCTTTCGAAAATGCTTGATCACTTGGTCTTGCAAGAAGCAAAATACGATCGCCTTATCAACTGCTGAAGCTGAGTATGTGTCTGCTGCGAACTGCTGTTCTCAGATGCTATGGATTAAGAATCAACTACTTGATTATCAATTAAGGTACACCAAAATTCCTATCCTTTGTGATAATACAAGTGCTATCAATTTAGCTAAGAATCCTATTCAGCATTCTCGATCCAAGCACATTGATATAAAACATCACTTTATTCGGGATCATGTGCAAAAAGGCGACATTGAACTTAAATTTGTGAATATTGAGGATCAAATCTCAGATATATTTACAAAGCCTTTACCCGAGGATCGTTTCAATGATCTGAAAGGACTTCTCAATCTAAGACGTTTCTAAGTACTTTGAAATTAAAAACTTTTTCTTAGAAACCCCCCCCCCCCCCTTAGTCCTAGTCTAGACTCTGAGACAAACAATAGAACTAAGCTTCTGAGCTTGAAGTAGGAAAACACAGAAAACTCTATCTGAGAAAATTTGTTCTCAGAAGACTCATTCCTCAGAAAGGAGATCTTCTGAAACATTTCTCAGAAGGAGCGCTTCTCAGAAGGACCACCTCTCTCAGAAAGGTACCTTCCGAGAAACAAGTTACCAACAGTAACTTTTGGGATAAGCGTCAGAAACGGCTAGTTACAAGCCATTTCTTTAAATACTCAAGGGATTGTCCCATTTGAGCACTTTGCGCTTAAAACATACCAAAACTCTGTCAAATCCTCTCCTTGCTCTCCAATCTTCATCTGCTCTCTCTCTCGTTCTTCTCTATTTCTCTTCTCATCTCTTCTCAAAAACTTAAACCTTTCTTCCAAATGGCCTTCTCTGGAGAGATCAAGGGCTTAATGAGAAACAATCTCAATGAAATATCCGAAGATATTCTCTACGAAAATGAGGAGATGCAGTCCCTATTCCACAAGACTTATCTTCCAAGAAATCTTGCTATGGGAAGGGTTCTACCTCTCAACGTATACAATCAAGTGGATGAGCTTCAACTCACCTTCCTCAAGCAACCTGGATGGCCAGCCATGATGAGCTCCGAGGACGTGTGTTACCCAAATGTGGTGAGAGCATTCTATTCGCAAATAGAAAGGTTCACCAACAAAGGGGTCAAGAGCATGATTGCTGATCAGCCAATCCGCTTCTCCTCCTCTGACATCAACAAAATTTTCAAGACCTTGAATGGTGGTGCAGTCATCGCAGACGACCCAGAATGGGTCAAGGAGGTTGATGACTCAGAAGAAGAAGTGGTGACACTTCTGACTGGAAGCAACAGTCTACCACTCAAGGGGGTAAAGGTGCCTCATCTTACGCAAGAGGCCAGAATCATCTTCTCCGTTGTTCAACATACCCTTCTCCCTTGGATTGGAGACATGGGGAACGTTACCACCATGGATGCATGCTTATTATACCACCTGCTGAAGAAGGAAAGAGTAGATTTTGGGAGGATGGTGCTCAACTACATGATGCACCAGGCTCATCCGAAGAGGGCTCTCACAAGTCTACCTTACGGAAGCCTTCTGACCAGAATCTTCAACCATTTCTCTTTCCCCCTTGAAGACTATGAATATGTCTTCAACCACAGCAAATTCACCATTGGTCACCTTCAACAACATCAAGAAGAAGAAGGTACCAGAGACGGGGGCACCTAAGAAGAAGGAGGAAGCAAAGCCTTCTAAGGGAGCTGCTGGTCCCAACCAGCCCTCTAAGGCTGAGAAAGGAAAGGAAAAGGTTTCCGATCCTTCAGAAAAGAAGAAGAAGAAGCAACCAAAGGTGACTCACCCTTCTCCAACAAGGGTGACAAGGAGTATGGCTTCTGAGGAAGCTTAGAAGACTCCTCAGAAGGAACCAGAGGTTGTTGAGGCTGCTGAAGACTCAGAAGAAACAACGTCTAAGCAACCCATGACCAGAAAGAGGAAAGCACCTCCAACTCTCCAAGTCCTAGACGTGCCACCAGAAGGGAAAAAGAAACGTGGTCGTTTGGTAAAAGCTTATTCTAAAACTCCACCTTCCTTTCTTAAATCTTCTTCTACTTCAATTCTTGTTTCTGATTCTGTTGCTGGTTTTAAACCCACCAAATTTAAAACTAAACTCCTACATTCCTTGAATTATCAGCGAAAAACTCACAAAGGAGTGGGGATAAAAACCACTAGGAAACAGAGCCCGCCGAAGCTGACGGGTAAAGAAATTGTAGCAGTTGCTGCTACTGCCGTCACCACCGCTACCGCTACTGCTGCTGCTGTTGAAGAAGAAGCAGAAGCTTCTCATCACTCCTCTCCCTTTGGGAATGTCTCCCCTACCAAAGAAGACATTCAGGGGCATGGAGGAAATGTTGTTGATTCTTCTTCCGAGGAAGAAGATGCGGCAAGCTTTCGCATTCCAGATGCTGGAAGCTCTAAGAAAGAGCCGCAGAAGAAGCCCTCTGAGGTTTCTATGGTGGAACTTTCTGAGGCAACATCAACTGAAGTTGCTACTGTGAATGCTGAGTCATTGGCTCAGGCGATGCTTGACGTCCAGAAGGAACTAAATCAACCTTCTGAGACTCCAGAAGCTGCTCAGATGCAACCACAACAACAACTACAGCATGAGGAAGCTTTAATTGAACCAACTTCTGAGGTTGGTCTCCTCTCTTCTGAGATCCCTTTGGAACATGAGGAAACTCATGTCTCAACACATGAAGTAGTGTCAGGGACCACCAGCACTGGGCTCAGCTCAGAGGTGGGCGATGACGCTACCATGGCTGCCGGAGTTGCAGCAGTTGAGGCATTTGTTGCCCACAGTTCCTTAGAAGGAACTCTATCTGAGAAGGACTCTCAGAAGGAACCAGCGGTTCCTCCTCTTGATCTCACAGAAGTTCCTCCTCCATCCTTCAATCAACAGGGTCCTACCTTCTCAATTATGGACTCGATGATTAGTCCTGGCTTCCAGCTGGGAAGAATGGTAGTAACACCACCCTCTGTGCAATTTCGACCTTTCTTTGGTCGAACTGAGAAGTTGAAAGGCAGTGAAGCCATCCATAGTGAGATCTCAACTTTCAGCCTCTCCGAAGATTCTCAGACTTCTGGTGCTATGGAGCAACCATCAGCTAGGCAACCTTCTGATCTAGACCTTGCTCTAGTTTCTGAGAACACTCAAAGGCAGCCTTCCATTGAACTTGCTGCTATTGAAGGAAAAGCTGTCCAAGAAGAAGAACTTCCTGAATATTAAACGAGGGATATCATCGATGAAGTACTTGAGGCTGAAGTCTCTCGTCCTCCTTCATCTCAACCCTCATCTTCTCAACAGCCTTCCACTGCCTCTGAACTACCTCCAGAATGCGCTCCGAATGCGACTCAGAGCGAGATTCTCATGGAGATATGCCAGCTGCTACGCTACATTGCCAGAAAGCAGTAGTTCTAAGTCAATGATAGAGTTTATGTCTTAGCCACCCTTTTTGATATAACAAAGGGGGAGTAGATAAATGATAAAATTTTGTATATTGGCTATTCGTAAACACTAGGCTAGAACTTAGGGGGAGCCAAATATTTTGTATCTCTACAAAACCATAAATGAAAAATCATTATTTTGGCATCTCATGTTTCACTTAGTTTTATGCTTTTCTTTTATTATTTGGCATCTCTTGATTTACTTAGCCTGGTATTTCTGAACTTCATACATATATCATGAAATACACGCTATGCAATTGATAATCTCAAACAGTGATCATACAATGCATACTTTAACTGTTGATTATCACAGCCTTCTAAGAAAATAACGAAGCCTTCTCTCAGAAAGCTAAGTTAGTTTCTAAGAAAGCAAAAGTGCATTCTGAATAAGTTGTGAGCTTACTCAGAAACACTTCTGAACTTAAGCAAAATTATTATCTTAAGACTTAAGTTGTTATCATCAAAAAGGGGGAGATTGTAAGCTCCAGAACCCTTCTGAGAGAATTAGACATAATTCTCTTAGGGATTAGGAAAGTTTTAATGATAACAAGGTAAGCCATAAGTATAAAAATTTTACTTAAGGTTTTGCTAATATGTGCGCTAAGTGTCTCAGAAAGCTTTAAGCTAGTGCAATACCATGAGCAAAGACCAAGACAAAACATCAAGTAGCCTTGAAATCAATTGATAAAATCATAGCGCCAAAGATATCAGAAAGGACGTCTCAGAAGCGCAGAAGGTGAAAAACATGTTTCTGAGGAAAGAACACTGTCGCCTCAGAAGGGTCTCAAAAGACCTTGCGACTAGTAGTTCTCAGAAGGGTCTTCCCTCAGAAGGTTCGCCTCAGATGTCCGTACAACTCTTAGAAGGTTGGACTCAGAAGCAACCAAGTGTCTGGACTCAAGGGATCGCAAGAAGTCTCAGAAATCTCTCTACAACTAGCTAAGGAAGTGGGAACACGCGCACTGTGCAGTTCTGAAAAGTTCCTTATTTCGCGCTGACTGTAGCAGGGAGCCGTTCTGAAAAGGACACAGCCACATAAGCAAAGTGAAAGCTTCTAATTTCGCGGCTCTTTAATGCCTATATATATGAGTTCAATTCCAGAGCAATGTGACGAAACTCTTGCGCTAAAAACTCTTGATTAAACGTGCAAAAACTCTGTTGAATTGAAAATCATTTTGCGAAAACTTAGAACTTTCTCATAAAGACAATTTTTACGAAATTGTTCTTCTAACTTTGCAAAATCTTCTAGTTCTGAATTGGTGTAAATTCTTACATTTGTAAGTTAAATCTAGAAGTCTACTAAGGGTCAAATTAAGTCCTTAAGTCCTCTGGTGTTTGAGGCAAAAGTTCAAAGTCCTTAAGTGTTTAAGGCAAGGAAGTCCTCTAGTGTTGGAGGCAAGGAAGTCCTTAATTGTTTAAGGCAAGGAAGTCCTCTAGTGTTGGAGGCAAGGAAGTCCTTAATTGTTTAAGGCAAGGAAGTCCTCTAGTGTGAGGCAAGGAAATCCACTTCGGGTTGTGAAGTGGTGGAAGTCCTTTACTTGGTAAAGGCAGTGTTGTCTGGGAAGGCACTTTAAGAAGAATATCTAAGAACTCTCAACTGAAGGTTGAGGACTGGAGTAGGTTGGTTATAACCGAACCAGTATAAAATTCTTTGTGTTAAGCTTTTCTCCCTTGCTTTTTACTTGCATAAATCTTTGAGAAAAACTCTATCACGATTCTAATTAAGAGGTCTCGTGAAAACCTTATTGATCAAAATCAGAAAGCTTTTAAGAAACTCAAACCTTAAGTCATTTTCTTAAAATTCCTCAGAAAGGAACTTTCTCAGAAAGACTAAGCTCTCAGAAGCTTAATCTTCTCAGAAAGCGTTTTCCGCTGCAAACTCTTAATCCTACCTTCTGAGTAAAAACAGCTTTCTAAGTAAAAGTTTTAAGAAGCAATTTTTAAAACTTGCACGATTCAACCCCCCCTTCTCGTGCACACATACACTTTCACTTTCAAAATTAAAATAACCAGCTGTCATTAACAGCTCTAATAATTGGCGGGAAAACAAAATAAAATGGAACCTTATCCATTTACACATTTAAACTAATTCCCTTTTCAGAAACTCATTGAGTTTCTGTACCAGCTTCTGAACTATGATTTGAAACTCATTAAGCTAGCAGCTTCTGAACAGGCTTCTGTACTAGCTTCTGTACTATGCTTCTGAGCCATGCTTTTGAACATGCTTATGAACATGCTTCTGAGCCATGCTTCTGAACATGCTTCTGAGCCATGCTTCTGAGCTCGTTCCTGTACCAGTTTCTGTTCCAGCTTCTGATCATACGTTCAGCTTCTAATCATTCGTTCAGCTTCTGAAACTCTTCTCTCAGCTTCTGAAGCTCTTCTAGGACTTTCTTACGAGTATATTAGAAAGATCATACATTATATAATCTTATACACTTCTAGTTCTATCATCTATGCTTATATTACAATATTACAAATGTTACGATACAAAACACGAAACATATACAATATTACATACTTAACTTGGTTTCTTAATACACAAAAGCTTCCTAATCTTATTACAATTATTTTCACAGTAGCTTCTGAATACTAACTCACAAAGTTACATGAGGTTTGTTATTATCAAAACCAAATGAGGAATTACATTAACAACTTCGCAAGCTTAGAACTCTTCGTCTTCATGGAACTTTCATGAGCGTACACTTATCACAAATCATCATTGGGAACACCCCGGAATAACATCATAATCATCATTATCATCGTAATCATCATAAATTATATATTCCTCTTCATAAGTAGGACTATGTGTCCCATGCATGAAAACCACATCTCACCCCATGGGCCACCCCATCTCGTGAGTATGCGCAATGCACCACCGTTCGCCTTGTCGAACGGCTGGATCTAGGCTAACCGAAAGTTCCACTTGACGGCTATATTCAAACAAACACTTCTATACCCCATATCTCTCCCTTATAACTTCCCACACAACTCCAACGCATCACAGCAGTAATGCAACACATGTGAATCATCATATCACTGTACAATCTTACAGTCATCACATCATTTACAAAATCATTTATCATTCATCATTCTAGATCATTCTCATCATCATCTCAAACATCAATCATGTATCAACAATAGCATTCATCATTCACATCACATGTGCACACTTAAAACGTTGTTACATGCTTCCCTCTCAAGATCTACGTATGTTATGAAATAGTCTGTCTCTTATTAATTTCCTTAAAGTCTTATGAAGTGATAACATTTCTAATATTCTCTTATGGCTACTAATTATTTGTTAATATTATTTATGTCATAATTATTTAATTATTAAATATTATTTATTTATTTATTCTTCTCCGCGTCTGTACTCTTATTAAACTAGTTACTAAATAATTATAGTTTTACTTCAACAAATTAATCTTTATCTAAGTTAAATACATTTATTTAAAATTATTTTCATCCCATATTTATTTCAGAAATATCTTTAACTTATTATTATATTTTTTTCTCTTATTTTCTTCATTTTCTGAAAGCTTACCTAGTGTTACCCGGATACGTAAAAACTAAGTTATTTTATACATAGTTCAAACTTCTAATCACTTTATTATTACTTTTATTTATTTTTACCTTACTGATATTATTCTAGACCATTCGGCCATGTCCTATTAATTTTAGGAAAATTACCCAAACATTTCTATAGTAGTTACTACTTATTCTAGACTAGTCTTATTATTAGAAAATAGGTTTTAAATTATTTTTAAGTCACTTTTTAATTCTGGACAGAATCTAAATAAATCTTAAATAATACTTTTTAATCATATAAAAAGCTTCTAATTATTTTAAACCATATTTTATTACATTAAAATACATACTAGTGCTTATTTTCACAAAACTATGTACTTTTAAAGCTTTTTCTTGTCTAACAAATAATAAATATAAACAAATCAGAAACTAAACTTTTTATTTTACTAAAAACTTATTTATTTCAGTAAGCCATATTTTATTAAAATATTTTTCTCACAAAACCACTTTTATTTTGAATAAAGGTGACTTTACTACTATGTTTTCTAGATCTATTTTCTTATGAGTAGTAGAAATATTTCAACAACACTTTTCATCACAAGTTCATATTTTTGTTCTTAATATTAAGGAGTGAAATATGTATTTGTTCATTACTTCATTAAGACTTCACATATTATCATCTTTCTTCAAGATTTTGATTCTTTAAACCACATTAGTCATTTTTAACACATAAAACAACAACACAACTCTTCCACCCTCATTAGGCCGCGGGTATAGCCCTCCAAGGGTGTCAAAAATATTCAACTCACTTGTCTCATTACTTTCAAGAAATATACATTCATAATACACTTCAATATGCAAGCTTTTTCATCATACAAACACATAACCAATGCAAATATACTTTTTAATCGGTGAATCTTTTAGAGAATATCTTATATGCTTCAAAAATATTATTTTGAGTTAAACAAAATATTTTCACCGATTATTTTTATTCAAAAACACTTTCATTCAAGAATAGAGCTTTTTAAAGAAGATGACTCACTTAAAATGAACTCAAGGGTGATGATATTGAAGTTGAAGTTGCAAGAGCTTGTATTCCTTCCCTCTTGGCCGAATGCTCTACTTGGAATAAGGTAGTGTTTTCTTGTTTGAGAGTTGATGGTGGTTTGCAAAGGTTGATGGTGTTTGTTGTAGAAAATGAGAACTTGTGAATAAAATGGTGGCGGTTGAAGATGATGGTGCTGGTGGCCGAATGGTTGAGGGAACTTGAGAGGATTCTATGAGAAATTTTCTAGAGAAATTTTCTAGAGAAATTTTGCTATAGTTTTGACATAGCCTTGAGGTTGATTGAGGTGTGAAATTGTGAACCAAGAAGCTCATATTTGTAGCCAAATGATGTAGCTTGGCCGTGGCAAGCAAGAAGAGAAGGGAGGGAAATGATCTTAGCCATTAGATGATGATCCAAGGGTGATTAGGATGGACCAGTGCATGTTCAAGAAGCATAATGATTGATTAGTGTTTAATTTGAAGCTTCTTTAATGACAAATGGCAAGTTTGTCTCCTAAAGCTTGTATCTTAGATTAATTAGGGTGGCTAAGACCATTGCTTGGTCTCCAAGCCTATGGGTTCGGCCATGAGGCTATTTAGGGCTAGGGAAATTCAAATTTTGATACTAGGCTGAGTGGTTTAGGTCTAGGTTTGAGTAGGGGTATTTTGGTAATTTCACGTACTAAAATTTCTCGGCTCTAAATTAGGTATTTGGTCCAAGAAATTATAAAATGGTGAGTCAAAATATTTCATTCTTGAATAAAAAAATTTTTGGTTCATATTATTAAAGATTGCATGGTGTTGTATGATTTTTGCATGGTTTGCATGGAAGTTGTGCATGGTGATGTTGTAAGCTCCAGAACCCTTCTGAGAGAATTAGGCATAATTATCTTAGAGTTATGAAAGTTTTAATGATAACAAGGTAAGCCATAAGTATAAAAATTTTACTTAAGGTTTTGCTAATATGTGCGCTAAGTGTCTTAGAAAGCTTTAAATTATTGCAATACCATGAGTAAAGACCAAGACAAAACATCAAGTAGCCTCGAGATAAATTGATAAAATCATAGCGCCAAAGATACCAGAAAGGACGTCTCAGAAGCGCAGAAGGTGAAAAACATGTTTTTGAGAAAAGAACACTGTCGCCTCAGAAGGGTCTCAGAAGACCTTGCGTCTAGTAGTTCTCAGAAGGGTATTCCCTCAGAAGGTTCGGCTCAGAAGTCCGTACAACTCTCAGAAAGTTGGACTCAGAAGCAACCAAGTGTCTGGACTCAAGGGATCGCAAGCAGTCTCAGAAAGCTCGCTACAACAAGCTAAGGAAGTGGGAACACGCGCACTGTGCAGCTCTGAAAAGTTCCTCATTTCGCGCTGACTGTAGCAGGGAGCCGTTCCGAGAAGGACACAGCCACATCAGCAAAGAGAAACTTCAAATTCGTGGCTCATTAACGCCTATAAATATGAGATCAAATTACAGAGTAAATTGACGAAACTTTAGTGCGAAAAATTCTTAAACAAACTGAGCAAAAACTCTGTCAAATTGAAATCATATTTCGAACTTGAATATTTCTCAGAAAGACAATTTTTCAAAAATTGTTTTTCGAACTTTGCTAAAATCTTCTAGTTCATTATTGGTATAAATCCTTACCTTGGGTAAGTTATCTCTAGAAGTCTACTAAGTGTAAAACTAGGTTTGTAACTTAGTCTTGGTAGTTGTTTTCAATCAAAACCAACTTTCGAAAAACGCTAAGTCCTTCTTTGTGTGAAGGCAGTTTTAAGTCCTCTGGTGTTTGAGGCAAAGTTCAAAGTCCTTAAGTGATTAAGGCAAGGTAGTCCTCGGTTGTGAGGCAAGGAAGTCCTCGGTTGTGAGGCAAGGAAGTCCTTAAGTGATTAAGGCAAGGAAGTCCTCTAGTGTTGGAGGCAAGGAAATCCACTTCCGGTTGTGAAGTGGTGGAAGTCCTTTATTTGGTAAAGGCATTGCTGTCTGGGAAGGCACTTTAAGAAGAATATCCAAGAACTCTCAACTAAAGGTTGAGGACTGGAGTAGGTTGATTATAACCGAACCAATATAAAATTCCTTGTGTTAAGCTTTTCTCCCTTACTCTTTACTTGCATAAATCTTTGAGAAAAACTCTACCACGATTTTAATTAAGAGGTCTCGTGAAAACTTTATTGATTAAAATCAGAAAGCATTTAAGAAACTTTAACTTAAAGTCATTTTCTTAAAAGCACTCAGAAAGGAACTTTCTCAGAAAGACTAAGTTCTCAGAAACTTAATCTTCTCAGAAAGCAATTTCCGCTGTAAACTCTTAAATCTACCTTCTGAGTAAACACAGCTTTCTAAGTAAAAGTTTTTAAGAAGTAATTTTTAAAAACTTGCACGACTCAACCCCCCCTTCTCGTGCACACATACACTTTCAATTGGCATCAGAGCTCGGTCCTTAAGGGGTTGAGCACTTCGCAGTGTCAAGGAAAAAGATCCACGAAGGGAAATAT
Organism: Aeschynomene evenia; assembly: GCA_013621005.1. NCBI lineage: Eukaryota > Viridiplantae > Streptophyta > Magnoliopsida > Fabales > Fabaceae > Aeschynomene > Aeschynomene evenia. The sequence continues at coordinate 23,598,573 of CM024268.1, forward strand.
GGATTCACCAGCTGCATTCATATCAGATAGGGCCTCAATAAATAGATGACGCTATTCATCAAGCACACTAGTCTGGACTTATGGGATAGGATCGAGAATGGAGACTATCAGCCTCTGCAGACAATTACAGTGGAGGCTGTAGTGGCAACAGACGCTGAGCTAGGAGTGGCACCTCCAGCACTCAGAACCTATACAAGACGAGTCCCTAAGGACGAATGGACTCAACAGATGAAGGAGAAGATACAACTCAACTTCAAAGCCAAGTATATTCTCCTCTGTGCTTTACCCAAGGTAGAATATGACAAAATTGTGTCATGTGATACTGCACAAGAGATTTGGGAAAGACTTCATATGTTGCACGAAGGTAATGACGAAGTCAAGGAAACGAAAATCTCAATGCTCGTACACAAATACGAGTCCTTTAGCATGCAGCCTGAGGAAACTATTGACAGCATGTCAATAAGATTTCTCCATATCATCAACCAGCTGAAAGTCTTGGGAAAGACTTATTCAAACGCTGAGATGGTAAGAAAAATCCTCAGAAGCCTTTCTGCAAAATGGCGTCCTAAGGTCACAACAATCCAGGAAGCCAAGGATCTAAACCAGTTGGGTTTGGATGTACTATTTGGTTCGCTCAGAACGCATGAGATCGAACTAGAAGGGTTGCTCGGAGGACCATCCGTTTCCTCCAGACCTCAGAAGGGACTGGCTCTGAACAGTCAAGTCAGAAAGTCTTCCAAAGCTTTCAAAGCTGAAGAAGCTTCTGAGTCTGACAATGATGAAGGCTCAGAATCTGACGACGACGACATCTCTCTACTAGTAAAGAAAATGAAGAAAGCCTGGAGAAAGAGACCAAACAAAGGCAAGGAATTCACTCCTAAGAAAGGAAAGTCAAAGCCTTCAGATGCAACATGCTTTGGATGTGGAGAAAAAGGCCACTTCAAGACGGAGTGTCCACAAAACAAAGGGAAGAAGAAATTCATTCCCAGAAGGAAAAAGAAGGCAGTGGCTGCAACCTGGAGTGATTCAGAAGAGGAAGCTTCTGAAGCAGCAAGTGAGGAAGAAGAAGCTAATGTCTGCTTCATGGCAGGAACTGACTACATTCTGGAAACAGAATCTGAGTCAGAAGAGGTACCAAATTCTCCTCCTCTTTCATATTCATACGAAGAACTCTCAGAACTTTATTATGATCTTCTGAAAGACTCAAACGAGTTAGCTAACAGTTTCAGCAATCTCAAAAAATCTTTTAAAAATTTAGAAGCTGAAAATGTAAGACTAACTCAAGAAGTTCAGAACCTAAGGCTTGAGAGGGACGACTTCAAAGGTAGATACCTTGAAAGTCATGACCTGTATCAAGCATTAGAAAACTTGTCTTCAATCACAGTAGAGAAGGCTGAAAAGGCATGATCGAACTGCAGAAGACAAATGAACTTCTAACCTCTGACTTGGTTAAGATGGTAAATGGTGAAAAGATGCTGAGTCTTTTGCTTGGGGGTCAAAGACCCTATAAAGACAAAAGGGTCTTGGATATGAAGAAGTCTTTGAACCACATGATCTTGATCCATTCTTAACTAAGTCACCCCGCATGTGCATTGCATGTTTTAAGAGTGGTCATGGTTCTGAAAAATGCCCTATGTTGGAAAAAGGAAAAATCTCCAAGCCTCAGAAGGCTAAGAAGAAATCTCAGAAAGCAAAGCCTTCTAAGAAGACTAACCCCTCTCAGAAGGGTAAAACTTCTCAGAAAGCAAGTGCTTCTGAAAAGGGCAAACAAAAGTTTTCTGACTCTCAAAACCATAACCCTTCTAAGAAAAGAAGGCAAAAGTCCAAGAAAGCTAACAAGCAAGGACCCAACAAAGAATGGGTACCTAAATCTGTTAACTTTGTGACTGCAGGTACATCATCAAGCGCTGCTCCACCACCACGATGAGCAGTGGTACCTTGACAGTGGCTGCTCGAGGAACATGACTGGAAGCAAGCACTGGTTCAGAAGCCTCAAGCCTAAGAAAGGCGGAACAGTGCGATTCGGTGATGGCGCTAAGGGAAGAGTCACTGCAATAGGAGATGTTGGTAAGGATTCCTCTCACCAAATCTCAGATGTACTTTTGGTCGATGGCTTAACTCACAATCTATTAAGCATTAGTCAATTTTGTGACAAAGGCTTAAAGGTTGAGTTTTATGCCAAGTATTGTCATGTGATTAATCTCACAAATGACAAGATCGTTCTGGAAGGAAAACGTGTTGGTAACATCTATGTTATCCATCTGGATGATCTAAAAGATCAAAACGTGGAGTGCCTTGTCTCTGTCCAAGAAGACAAATGGCTATGGCATAAGAAACTTGGTCATGCCCATATGAGACTTCTTTCTGAACTCTCTCAGAAAGGACTTGTAAAGGGCCTTCCCAGCATTAAGTATCAGAAGGATGCAACCTGCGACTTCTATGAAAGAGGGAAACAGACCAAGGCTTCCTTTCCTAGTAAAAGTGGTATTTCTACTCAGAAACCACTGGAACTGCTCCACATGGATCTCTTTGGACCAACCAGAACGGCTTCCCTTTCTGGAAAACGCTATGGTCTTGTCATAGTGGATGATTACTCCAGATTCACTTGGGTTTTCTTTCTAGCCTCTAAGGAAGAAACTTTTGAGAAGTTCAAGGCATTTGCGAAAAGAGTTTCAACAGAAAAGGATTCGCACATTCATACCATAAGATCAGATCATGGTGGTGAATTTGAGAATCATGCTTTCGAAAAGTTTTGTGAAAATCTGGGCATTGCTCACGAATTCTCATCTCCCAGAACTCCTCAACAAAATGGAGTGGCTGAGAGAAAGAATCGAAGCCTTCAAGAGATGGCAAGAACAATGCTCTTAGAAAGCGGACTTTCAAAAGGTTTCTGGGCTGAAGCAGTTAACACTTCATGCTACATTCAGAATCGATTTTTTCTGAGACCAATTCTGAAAAAGACTCCTTATGAGCTATGGAAGAATAAAATACCAAACATTTCTTATTTCCATGTATTTGGTTCTTCTTGTTTTATTCTCAACACAAAGGACAAACTCTCTAAGTTTGATCCTAAGTCCGATGATGGATGCTTCCTAGGATACTCCTCAGTCTCTAAAGCTTACAGAGTATATAACAAAAGGAGTAAATGTGTTGAAGAGACAATCCATATTAAGTTCAAAGAACTTAGTAAGGACATGTCTCAGAAAGATGCAGACTTAGAAGATGAGTTTGAGAAACTCAACATCTCATATGAGAAAGCCAAAAAGAAAACTTTTACAGATGATGAGACTGATTTCCAACCCATGGAACAATCATCTCCATCTAAAGAAAAATCTAGTAGCATCATCAAAGCTCCAGAACCTAGAGAATCTACTTCTCCAATTGCAATGGAACTTAGATTCTTAGAAGGTCAAGCTTCTGATGACTCAGAAAGAGAACCTTCAGTGTCTCCTTCTCAGAACCCTACTCCTAAAGGGATTAAAGGTTCAAGAGACTTGAACAACGTCTCTCAGAATGAAGTCTTGGGTGATCCAGAACGTGGCGTAAGAACCAGAAGGAACTACACAAATCTTGCTATGGTTTCTGAACTTGAACCAGACTCCGTAGAAGAGGCGTTAGATGATCCTAGCTGGGTAAATGCCATGCAGGATGAACTTGACCAATTCGAGAGAAATCAAGTTTGGAAACTAACTCAGAAGCCCAAAGGCAAGAGTGTCATTGGGACTAAATGGGTGTTTCGAAACAAACTTGATGAAAACGGTCAAGTCGTAAGAAACAAGGCCAGATTGGTTGCCCAAGGGTACAACCAACAAGAAGGGATAGACTACGATGAAACTTTTGCTCCAGTCGCAAGATTGGAAGCTATCAGAATGTTGCTAGCTTTTGGCGCACACAAAAGTTTCAAACTCTATCAGATGGACGTTAAGTCTGCCTTCTTGAATGGATACCTTTCTGAGGAAGTTTATGTAAAACAACCTCCTGGTTTTGTGAATGATGCATTCCCGGATCACGTATTTAAGCTTACAAAGGCTCTCTATGGTCTGAAACAAGCTCCAAGAGCTTGGTACGATAGATTGAGCTCTTTCCTGCTTAAAAACGGATTTTCAAGAGGGAAAGTGGACACAACTCTCTTTACACTCTCAGAAGACTCTGGCTTCTTGATTGTCCAGATTTATGTTGATGACATAATATTTGGCGCAACCAATGAATGCCTTTGCAAATAATTCTCCAAGCTTATGCAAGGTGAATTCGAGATGAGCATGATGGGAGAATTAAAATTCTTCCTAGGATTGCAAATCAAGCAAGAGTCAGAAGGGACAGTTATCCACCAAGAGAAGTATACCAAAGAACTTCTGAGGAAGTTTCTGATGGATAAGGCCAAACCCATGAGCACTCCCATGCATCCCTCTCAAGTAATTGACTTGGATGAAGATGGTGAGAAAGTCTCAGAAAGCAACTATCGAGGAATGATTGGCTCACTTCTCTACTTAACTGCCTCCAGACCAGATATTCAACTTAGTGTTGGGATCTGTGCTAGATTCCAGTCTAAGCCTAAGCAATCACATTTAACTGCGGTTAAACGAATTTTACGATATTTGAGTGGAACTACTAACCTTGGTCTTTGGTACGAGAAAGGTTGTTCTTCTGATGTTGTAGGATATTGTGATGCTGACTACGCTGGAGATAGGATCGATCGCAAAAGCACAAGTGGCTGCTGCTGCTTCTTTGGAAAGTGCTTGATCACTTGGTCTTGCAAGAAGCAAAATACGATCGCCTTATCAACTGCTGAAGCTGAATATGTGTCTGCTGCAAACTGCTGTTCTCAGATGCTCTGGATTAAGAATCAGCTACTTGATTATCAATTAAGGTACACCAAAATTCCTATTCTTTGTGATAATACAAGTGCTATCAACTTAGCTAAGAATCCTATTCAGCATTCTCGATCCAAGCACATTGATATAAAACATCATTTTATTCGGGATCATGTGCAAAAAGGCGACATTGAACTCAAATTTGTGAATACTGAGGATCAAATCTCAGATATATTTACAAAGCCTTTACCCGAGGATCGTTTCAATGTTCTGAAAGGACTTCTTAATCTAAGACGTTTCTAAGTACTTTGAAATTAAAAAACTTTTTCTTAGAAACCCCCCTTAGTCCTAGTTTAGACTCTGAGACAAACAATAGAACTAAGCTTCTGAGCTAGAAGTAGGAAAACACAGAAAACTCTATCTGAGAAAATTAGTTCTCAGAAGACTCATCCCTCAGAAAGGAGACCTTCTCAAATATTTCTCAGATGGAGCATTTCTCAGAAGGTCCACTTCTCTCATAAGGGTACCTTCCGAGAAACAAGTTACCAACGGTAACTTTTGGATAAGCGTCAGAAACGGCTAGTTACAAGCCAGTTCTATAAATACTCATGGCATTGTTCCATTTGAGCACTTTGCGCTTAAAACTTACCAAAACTCTGCTAAATTCTCTCCTCGCTTTCCAATCCTCATCTCCTTTCTCTCTCTCTCTCTGCTATCTCTGCCCTCTTATATTCTCTATCTCCCTTAATCTCATTCCAAACTTAAACCTTTTCTTCCTAATGGCCTCCTCTGGAGAAATTAAGGGATTAATGAGAAACAACCTTAATGAGGTATCAGAAGACATCCTCTACGAAGATGAGAAGATGCAATCCCTATTTTACAAGACCTATCTCCCACGGAATCTATCCATGGGAAGGGTATTGCCTCTCAATGTCTACAACCAGGTGGACGAACTTCAGCTCACATTCCTTAAGCAACCTGGATGGCCAGCCATGATGAGCTCCGAGGACGTATGCTACCCAAATGTGGTGAGGGCCTTCTACTAGCAAATCGAAAGGTTCACCAACAAAGGGGTCAAGAGCACGATTGCTGATCAACAAATCCGCTTCTCCTCCTCTGACATCAACAAAATTTTCAAGACCTTGAATGGTGGTGTTGTCATCGCTGACGACCCAGATTGGGTCAAGGAGGTAGATGACTCAGAACAAGAAGTGGTAACACTTCTGACTGGTAGCAACAGTCTACCACTCAAGGGCGTAAAGGTGCCTCATCTCACACAAGAGGCCAGAATCATCTTCTCAGTTGTCCAGCATACCCTTCTCCCTCAGATTGGAGACATGGGGAACGTCACAACCATGGATGCATGCCTACTGTACCACCTGCTGAAGAAGGAAAGAATAGATTTTGGAAGGATGGTACTCAACTACATGATGCACCAAGCTCATCCTAAGAGGGCTCTCACAAGTCTACCTTACGTAAGCCTTCTGACCAGAATCCTCAACCATCTCTCCTTCCCCCTTGAAGACTACGAATATGTCTTCAACCACAGCAAATTCACCATGGTCACCTTCAACAACATCAAGAAGAAGAAGAAGGAAGCGAAGCCTTCTAAGGGAGCTGCTGGTCCCATACAGCCCTCTAAGGCGGAAAAAGGAAAGGAAAAGGTTTCCGATCCTTCAGAGAAGAAGAAGAAAAAGCAAAAAGTGACTCATCCTTCTCCAACAAGGGTGACAAGGAGTATGGCTTCTGAGGAAGCTCAGAAGACTCCTCAAAAGGAACCTGAGGTTGTTGAGGTCGCTGAAGACTCAGAAGAAACAACTTCTGAGCAACTCCTGACCAGAAAGAGGAAAACACCTCCAACTCTCCAAGTCCCAGATGTGCCACCAGAAGGGAAAAAGAAACGTGGTCGTTTGGTAAAAGCTTACTCTAAAACTCCACCTTCCTTTCTTAAATCTTCTTCTACTTCAATTCCTGTTTCTGATTCTGTTTCTGGTTGTAAACCCACCAAATTTAAAACTAAACTCCTGCATTCCTTGAATTATCAGGGAAAGTCTCACAAAGGAGTGGGGATAAAAACAACTAAGAAACAGAGCCCGCCGAAGCCGATGGGTAAAGAAATTATAGAAGTTGCTGCTGTTGCTGCCACTACCACCACTACTACTACTCCTGCTGCTGCTGAAGTTGATGAAGAAGCAGAAGCTTCTCATCACTCCTCCCCCTCTGGGAATGTCTCTCCTCTCAGAGAAGACGTTCAAGGGCATGGAGGAAATGTTGCTGATTCCTCTTCTGAGGAAGGAGATGCAGCAAGATTCTGCATTGAGCATCGCACTCCAGATGTTGGAAGCTCCAAGAAAGAGCCCCAGAAGAAGCCATCTGAGGTTTCTATGGTGGAACTTTCTGAGGCAACCACAACTGAGGTTGCTACTGTAAATGCTGAGTCATTGGCTCAGACGATGCTTGATGTCCAGAAGGAACTAGATCAACCTTCTGAGACTCCAGAAGCTGCTCAGATGCAACCACAACAACAACTACAACATGAGGAAGCCTTACTTGAACCAACTTCTGAGGTTGGTCCCCTCTCTTCTGAGATCCCGCCGGAACATGAGGAAACTCATGTCTCAACACATGAAGTAGTGCCAGGGACCACCAGCACTGGGCTCAGCTCAGAGGTGGGCGCTGACGCTACCATGGCTGCCGGAGTTGCAGCAGTTGAGGCATTTGCTGCCCACAGTTCCTTAGAAGGAACTCTATCTGAGAAGGACTCTCAGAAGGAACCAGAGGTTCCTCCTCTAGATCTAACAGAGGTTCCGCCTCTAGATCTAACAGAAGTTCCTCCTCCATCCTTCGATCAACAAGGTCCTACCTTCTCGATTACGGACTCAATGATTAGTTCCGGCTTTCAGCTGGGAAGAATGGTAGTCACCCCACCCTCTGTGCAATTTCGGCCTTTCTTTGGTCGAACTGAGAAGTTGAAGGTCATTGAAGCCATACATAGCCAGATCTCAACTTTCAACCTCTCCGAAGATGCTCAGATTTCTGGTGCAATGGAGCAACCATCAGCTCGGCAACCTTCTGATCTAGACCTTGCTCTAGTTTCTGACGAAACTCAGAGGCAGCCTTCTATTGAACTCGCTGCTATTGAAGGCAAAGCTGTCCAAGAAGAAGAACTTCCTGAATATCAAAAGAGGGATATCATCGATGAAGTACTTGAGGCAGAAGTCTCTCGTCCTCCTCCATCTCAACCCTCATCTTCTCAACAGCCTTCCACTTCCTCTGAACTACCTCCAGAATGCGCTCCGCATGCGACTCAGAGCGCGATTCTCATGGAGATATGCCAGCTGCTACGCTACATTGCCAGAAGGCAGTAGTTCTAAGTCAATGATGGCGTTTATGTATCAGCCACCCTTTTTGATGTAACAAAGGGGGAGTAGATAAATGATAAAATTTTTTGTACAATGGCTACGTAAACACTAGGCTAGGACTTAGGGGGAGCAACAACTTAGGGGGAGCAAAATATTTTGTATCTCTACAAAAACCATCAATGAAAAATCATTATTTTGGCATCTCATGTTTTACTTAATTTTATGCTTATTTTTTATTTATTTGGCATCTCTTGATTTACTTAGCCTGGTATTTCTGAATTTCATACATATATTCATCAAGAAATACACGCTATGTAATTGATAATCTCAAACAGTGATCATACATTGCATACTTTAAATGTTGATTATCAAAGCCTTCTAAGAAAATAACAGAGCCTTCACTTAGAAAGCAATGTTAAGTTCTAAGAAAGCAAAAGTGCATTCTGAATAAGTTGTGAACTTACTCAGAAACACTTCCGAACTTAAGCAAAATTATTATCTTAAGACTTAAGTTGTTATCATCAAAAAGGGGGAGATTGTAAGCTCCAGAACCCTTCTGAGAGAATTAGGCATAATTCTCTTAGAGTTATGAAATTTTTAATGATAACAAGGTAAGCCATAAGTATAAAAATTTTACTTAAGGTTTTGCTAATATGTGCGCTAAGTGTCTCAGAAAGCTTTAAATTATTGCAATACCATGAGTAAAGACCAAGACAAAACATCAAGTAGCCTCGAGATAAATTGATAAAATCATAGCGCCAAAGATATCAGAAAGGACGTCTCAGAAGCGCAGAAGTGAAAAACATGTTTCTGAGGAAAGAACACTGTCGCCTCAGAAGGGTCTCAGAAGACCTTGCGACTAGTAGTTCTCAGAAGGGTATTCCCTCAGAAGGTTCGGCTCAGAAGTCCGTACAACTCTCAGAAAGTTGGACTCAGAAGCAACCAAGTGTCTGGACTCAAGGGATCGCAAGCAGTCTCAAAAAGCTCGCTACAACAAGCTAAGGAAGTGGGAACACACGCACTGTGCAGCTCTGAAAAGTTCCTCATTTCGCGCTGACTGTAGCAGGGAGCCGTTCCGAGAAGGACACAGCCACATCAGCAAAGAGAAACTTCAAATTCGTGGCTCATTAACGCCTATAAATATGAGATCAAATTACAGAGTAAATTGACGAAACTTTAGTGCGAAAAATTCATAAACAAACTGAGCAAAAACTCTGTCAAATTGAAATCATATTTCGAACTTGAATATTTCTCAGAAAGACAATTTTTCAAAAATTGTTTTTCAAACTTTGCTAAAATCTTCTAGTTCATTATTGGTATAAATCCTTACCTTGGGTAAGTTATCTCTAGAAGTCTACTAAGTGTAAAACTAGGTTTGTAACTTAGTCTTGGTAGTTGTTTTCAATCAAAACCAACTTTCGAAAAACGCTAAGTCCTTCTTTGTGTGAAGGCAGTTTTAAGTTCTCTGGTGTTTGAGGCAAAGTTCAAAGTCCTTAAGTGATTAAGGCAAGGAAGTCCTCGGTTGTGAGGCAAGGAAGTCCTTAAGTGATTAAGGCAAGGAAGTCCTCTAGTGTTGGAGGCAAGGAAATCCACTTCGGGTTGTGAAGTGGTGGAAGTCCTTTATTTGGTAAAGGCATTGCTGTCTTGGAAGGCACTTTAAGAAGAATATCCAAGAACTCTCAACTGAAGGTTGAGGACTGGAGTAGGTAGATTATAACCGAACCAGTATAAAATTCCTTGTGTTAAGTTTTTCTCCCTTACTCTTTACTTGCATAAATCTTTGAGAAAAACTCTACCACGATTTTAATTAAGAGGTCTCGTGAAAACTTTATTGATTAAAATCAGAAAGCATTTAAGAAACTTTAACTTAAAGTCATTTTCTTAAAAGCACTCAGAAAGGAACTTTCTCAGAAAGACTAAGTTCTCAGAAACTTAATCTTCTCAGAAAGCAATTTTCGTTGTAAACTCTTAAATCTACCTTCTGAGTAAACACAGCTTTCTAAGTAAAAGTTTTTAAGAAGTAATTTTTAAAAACTTGCACGATTCAACCCCCCCTTCTCGTGCACACATACACTTTCAAATGTCACATGGTATTTATGCATGCATGAAGTGTTATAATTTTTCATGGGGTTGAAATCATCATATTAAACATGCATATATATATTCAAGGGTAATTTCATCATAATTAAATTATCGGATTACTAAATCGTCAAAAAGAATAATAAGTTAAATCACGAATTATTCTAATGCACGTTATATTTAAATTAGGATTTTCAGGGGTGTTACAAATTCAATTGATACATATCAGTCAGTAAGAAAGAGAGAAAAAGAAAAAGAGCTTATGAGAGAAAAAATTTGAGAGAGAATCAGATACATTTGAGAAAGAAAAGAAAGGAGCTATGAGCTGAAAAAGAAAAGGAAAAGAGAAAAACAAAAGCTCAAGAAAAGATGAGATCTGAATAATATTCTGATTCAATATTGTGCTGAGAAAGTTCAAATGCAGAAAAGAATTATGTGAAGATTGCTGCTGAGAAAGGAAAGGAATTTCTAAAAAGAAAAGTTCAGAAATTGATCAAACTTAATGAGTTTGAGCCTGAAGGTTCAAGAATAAGAAGATATTGAATGGTTTGTCAATTTCTCAAGAATTGATTCACAAGGAAAGTGCGATCAGAAACAAAGTTACTGAAAAGTCCTTGAGGGGATATCAAGGCAGGAAAGTCTGAAGGTGAATATGTGCACGAGAAGGGGGGTTGAATCGTGCTTGTTAAAAATTATGTTTCTAAAAACTTTTCTTAGAAAGTTGTTTTACTCAGAAAGTAGGTTTTAGAGTTAGCAGCGGAATAAGCTTTCTGAGAAGGTTAAGTTTCTGAGAACTTTGACCTTTCTGAGAAAGTTACTTTCTGAGAGTTTTGAGAAATGGTTTTCAGTTAATTTTTCTTGAACACTTTTTGACGTTTACTTCGTAAGTTTTACTCAGAGAAATCTCAGTCAGAAATATGTTTGTAGTTTTTCTTAAGGTTTTACGTAAGTTAAAGAGTAGAGAGAAAAGCTAGATACAAGAGATTTTTATACTGGTTCGGTTTTAACTAACCTACTCCAGTCCTCAACCTTCAGTTGAGAGTTTCCATAGATATTCTTCTTATCGTGCCTTCTCAGACAACAATGCCTTTACCACGTAAAGGACTTCCACCACTTCACAACCCGAAGTGGATTTCTGGCCTCAACACGAGGACTTCCTTGCCTTAACACTTAAGGACTTTCACTTGCCTCAACATAGAGGACTTAACTTGCCTTAACAATTAAGGACTTTAACTTTGCCTCAAACAATCGAGGACTTAAAACTGTCTTCAAACAGCGAAGGACTTAACGTTTTTGAGAAAAAGTTTTCTTTCGAAAATCACTACTAAGATTAAGATACAAACTTAGTTTCTCTCTTAGTAGACTTCTAGGATTAACTTACAAATGTAAGAATTTACACCAATACAAAAACTAGAAGATTTTTCGCAAAGTGAAGAACAACTTAAGTTAAGTTGCCTTTCTGAGAAAGTTCAAGTTTTCGCAAAGATAATTTCAATTCAGCAGAGTTTTTGCGAGTTTAATTAAGAGTTTTGAGCGCAAGAATTTCGTCACAAACTTCTGCAATTGAATTCATATTTATAGGCACTTAAAATGTCGTGAAAAGAGCTTTCAATTTGTTGATGTGGTTGTGTCTTTCTCAGAACGGCTCCCTGCACAGTCAGCGCGAAATGAGGAACTTTTCAGACGTGTACAGTGCACAAGTTTCCACATGTCCAGCTTGTCATAGCGAGCTTTCTGAGAGTGGTTGCAAATCCTTGGAGTGTAGACATTTGGTTGCTTCTGAGTCCCACTATCTGAGTGATGTACAGACTTCTGAGGCGAACCTTCTGAGGGAAGACCCGTCTGAGAACCACTGGTCGCGAAGGACTTCTGAGACCTTTCTAAGGCGACAGTGTTCTTTCCTCAGAAACACATTTTCACCTTCTGCGTTTCTTAGATACCCTTTCTGAGATCTTTAACGCATTGATTTATCATTTGATCTTGAGGTTACTCGTTGTTGTCTTGTTCTTGCCCAAGGAATGCAATAATTTAAAGCTTTCTAAGACACTTAAGAACACATATTAGCCAACACTTAAGTAAAATTTTTATACTTATGGCTTACTTTGTTATCATTAAAACTTTTGTAATCCGTGGAGAAATATAAACATTTCTCTCAAAAGGGTTCTGGAGCTTACAAAGTCTTCTTGGAGGGTACATCCTTGGAGCAGAAATCTTTCTAGAGGGGACATCTAGGGAGTGAAATCTTCAGAAAAGGGAGTTTCTGAAGTGTCGAACCTGAGAAGGTTGCAAAAGATATCTGGAAACTATTGTAACTTGTGTTTTCTGATGCATTTCTAGTGGAACTCAATCATTGAAAGATTGAAGAACTGGATATAGGCTCATATTGGCCGAACCAGTATAAAATCGGTTTATCTCTTTGATAGGATGCGAAATTCTGTGCATTCTTTACCTTTACATGTGCATCTTGCATTCTTTATTGCTTTAATAATGGTTCTTTACACTGTTTGTGCATATTTTCACTTTCTTGGTTAGTGTGGCAATTTTATGTCTTTTTGAGGCTTGTTAGTGGCATTTCGGTCTTGTTATCTTTTGATGCACTCTTGGGTAGTGTCTTTGGATTTCAGGGACCTAGGCCGGAGCTACTTCGAGTCTTGGAAGCATCAGGAGCATCGGAGCGAACGAGCGGACGAAACGGCGAGCCGGAGAAAAAGTTGCATCTTTTGGTTTTCTGTGTTGGTCGCTAGTGACCAGCATTATGCTTGCTTGGTCGCTAGCGACCGAGTCCTGACAGTAGCAGTAAATTATGCAGAATTTGCAATTTAGTCCCTAGTTCATTTTATACTTAAGACCCCTTTTGTAATTGGGCTGAACACCTTTTTCATTTTTTAGTTTTAGTTTTAGGTTAGGTTATTCTAGAGAGAGAAGCTCTCCCTTCTCTCTACACATTAGATACAATTCTCCATCTTTGCTATTGCTTCTATTTCTTGTTTCTTACTTGCTCTTTTAATTATGATTGAGTAGTTTCTTGGTTCTTGGTGTTGGGTAATGCTAGAATCACATTTTTTTCTTGAAACCCATTGCATGATTTTGCTCTTGCTTCCTAATCTCTTGGTTCCAAATGCAATTATGGTTTGTTTGTGTGGATCCATGCTTGCTGATTTTAATTGTATGTCTTGAATGCATTTTAGTTTCTTGATTAAGAGATTATTGTGCATTTGAGTGTTTTTGGGTGTTGAGTGAGGATTATCATTTGATGCCCATTTGCTAGGAGAGTAGGAATAATTCTTGATTGAGAATTAGGTTTGCATATGTTTAGGATAGTTTTACTATTTTGGTTTGGATCCAAATCATTTTGGTTGAATAATTCTTATGCATGTGTAAGTTGCTTGCAGGGTGTTTGATAAAATGCCTAGGTGAGTTTAGGATGGGGAAAATATGGTTTGATGCATGTCCCAACACCAAGACTCTTTTACATTGCTATTTCCTTCAATTTCATAGCTTTATTTACTTCTTGCACAATCCCAAATCTACATATACTATACACACTAGATCAATGATATAAGCCTCCTTGAGAGACGACTTGGGTTGACTAGCTATACTACTATAGTTATTCAATTCAATACCTTTTTGGGAACTTATTTTAAATTATAAATTGATCGTTGGTTGAGAGAATTAACGACGCTCTTAGCTCAACATCACTCTTCTTACTCTAATATTTGCATGCATATATAGTTTTCATTCATATAATTGTGCATAACATTTTCATACTGTATGTGATATGTTTGATTGATTGAAATCTGATATATGTTTTGAGAAAACAAAGATAGAAACATTATCTTGAAAGTTAAAGAAACTGAAGTAAAAGTAATCTTTTTGTGTTAAAATTGTTGATATATATTATTAGATGTTTATGTAATTGAAATCTAAAATAAACAGTTTAAAGACTTAAGTTTTGGAAGAAATATATGAGATTTCTGAAAACCAGTACAAGTTTTCTGAAGAATCCATTTCTGAAGAAAAACTGATATTGAAATCTGTGTAATTGTTGTTTAGATTTCTGATTGGAATTAAGGATCATATCATATTGATTGCATATTGATTGATTTTATAAGTATTGTTTGTTAATTCATGAAGTGAAATAGTTGTTCAGAAACAGATTAATTCTGAAACAAGGTCTAAAACTATTTCTAAAGAAGTTCAGAAAGTGAGTTCATAAAGCGTAGTTTCTGAAAGATTTCTGAAAGATTTCTGAAAGTGAATTTCTGATATATTAGTGCTTAATTATTCAAAAAGCTTGATATAAAAGTGTTGTGATATATTTGTGATTGTTTAAACCGTTGTGCAAAATAGATCATTGTCTTAGACATATTGATTTCTGTCTATGTCATAACTTTGATATATAATTTCTGATATCACAAGTTGAATTTTAATTCTTGTAGTTTAAACTAATTCTTCACAAGTTTCAAAGACTTGATCAATCTTTGAAAAATGCAGAATTATTCTAAATAAGAAAGCAAGGAAATTCAAAAAGGACACACAACCAATTCACCCCCCTCTTGGGTTGTGGGATCATAGCTTGGAGGTGTTTCTCAAGAGATACCTCACATCATTAGGGAGGAGATGGTTTTAGCCGGATACCTCTTTACAAGTCTTCTCCTTTTCTTGGCGGCTGCCGACGGAGGTGGTAGTGGAGGAGGTGACTTGAGTATCCTTCCTTTTCCTCACCAATGGTGGAACTTGGTGAGAAATAGTTGCTTCTGAGTCTTTGGACTCAGCGCCAGCATCCTTCTGAGGAGAGGGTTTATAAGCTTCCTCAGAAGCTTTGCTTCTTGTGATTCTGGTAGGGGTGGTTTGAACCTTCTGCTTCTTCTTATTAGCTCTAAGAACCCTTTACCTCATCATTGAAGGTTTTGAATGATAAAATTCTTAATTAAAATAAAAGTTTTAATTTGGTTGGACTAATGGTTTGTTAAGTGTGTTTTAGGATCTAATTTATTTGACAAAATAAAAAGACACATCTTGATCACCATAGACCAAAGTTGGCGCAACATATAGCTTGGAATACAAGTTATTCTAATTTTTGAAGATCAAGTCAAAGCTTTTCTAATTAAGGAAAGTTTGGTTGGAAGACTCTAAGATTTCCTAAAAAGTTAATTATGGAAAATACATGAAATTAAATAGAGAATCTTCTTGATCAAATATCTCTATTTAAATATTCAAATGAACCTCTTCTGAGTAAGAAATTGTAACACCCTACTAGATAGCCCTTAACGCTTAAGTCATTTTAGGTTATTTCATAAGGGTTACCTTCTGTTATCATGTTTTATCTTTATATTTAGACAAAACCTCCAAATTAGTCCCTCCAGAATTTTCAATCGGACATTATAGTCCCTCTAGAATGAGAAAGTAAAAATTAGTCCCTATACATGTTAGACGTCGGACTTATTAGTCCCTCTGTTAATCTTCTCAAACGGAGATGATGATCTGGCAGTAACTGTGATGATGTGGCACCGTTAAATGACACATCACCATGACCGTAAACTAAATGGCGTCGTTTTGATATTCCAAATCATCACTTCACTTAACCCCACCTCACATCTCTTTCCTCCCACACTTCACTTAAGTTAAGTGAATTGATGATTTAGAACATCAAAACAGCTTCATTTAGTTTATGTTGATGATGATGTGTCATTTAAGGGTGCCACATCATCACCGTTAGTTCTAGATCATCATCCTGGTTTGATAAGATTAACAGAGGGACTAATAAGTCCGACGTCTAGCATGTGCAGGGACTAATTTTTACTTTCTCATTCTGGAGGGACTAAAATATCCGATTGTAAATTCTGGAGGGACTAATTTAGGGGTTTTGTCTTATATTTAAAATACATATACGCGGAAAATACATGGGAGAATTTTTCGTAAATCATTTGCGGAATATAAACATAAGGGCATTGCGTATAATATAACGATAATATATGGAACCAATGATATGGTCTGGATAATACCTCATTAAATAAATGAATTAAACAAACATAATCTCCCCAAGCATACAACTAAGAAAGTAAATAGTAATAGGTGTTATCTCATGAGCCTAAAACTGAGACTCATAAGACTCCACAATAAACACAAGTAAAATAAATAGCTGCCGGTTAACATAGGTCCGGTCTTTGAAAACACAACTAAATAAATATAGCGGAAACATAAAAACCATTGTATATGAACAAATAAATAAAACATGTCTCTGAAAAATAAGGAACTGTATCATAAACGGTGGGGGAAAGAGATGTGTGGTCTCCTCGTGTGCTCCGACATCCTGCTCGATTAGGTCCTCTAAAAGGTGGGGGAAAACATAGGGTGAGTACATAATGTATCTCGGTAGAGGAAGCCGCCCCGGGTTTAATTATGAAATAAGTGAAGTATGAATGAGTTTAATTCAGATATAAGTTAAAAACAATCTTTTCCCGGAACGTCTTACCTAAGTGCGTCTTGTTCATTTTACTTAATACATATAACATATCATAATTAAAGGTCTATGTGTAGTGCATTATGTGCTTCTAAATATCAATAAGGAAAAGAATATATCATAACACTCTATATAACTTTAGCTCTCTTAAACTTTAGCTCTCTTTAATCTTACATTAACATTGTTTGGCCTACCACCCTCCTGTACATATCCTCCACATCATCGGTTCCCTAGGTATGAGCTCATCCTAACATAAACGGGAAGAGGGGGTCTTTCACCTTCTCTTGCTAATGCAGTTAGTGACCGAGGTTGCCATCCTTCCCTTACTAACTCCACTAGCTACCGAAGGCTACAGTGTTTTACTTTAACTTTGACTTTATGTGATTTCACCTTCCTTTACCAACGAAGTCGGCGACCGAGGCCTTATCTCTCCCTTACCTACTCCGTTAGTGACCGAAGGCTACATTACATTACTTTAACTTTTCATTACATCTTTATCATATACATTGCATTATATCATAATATCATAACTTAACATTATCTCACAGCATTTAAACATACATACAACTCATAACATTACATAATAAACATATACGGATCATACATAACATATATTAACGTATAATCGTACTTTTATATCATATATAACAACATATAAGCATATTTCACAGCTCATATAATCATATATAAATCATGCATAAATCATATATAACACTTATACAAGTCGTAGAATGCATTAGGGTACATAAAGGGTCAAAACAGTTAATTTTTGTAAAATCTGCAGTGCTGTAATCGATTACAGAAGTGTTGTAATTGATTAGTGTAATCGATTACACAGACTTTGTAATCGATTAACAGAGAGCTATGTTTTCTCGCGATTAGAAATTCTCAGCTCGTAATCGATTACAAACTCGTGTAATCGATTACAAACAGGAGAAATCAGATTTCAGGGTTTCGAAAACACGTTTTTCAAGAGCCAATGACTAAAACTTTAATCTAGAATCATCCCAATCAATAGAAAAGATAGATAATCATAAACCAGTCGATAAAATACTTTCTAAACACTTTTTAATCGGTAAAAACTCTTTCTCTTTTGAAATTAATTTCGTAAGACATAACCCTTTCATGAACCCTAATGGGAAAAATGAACAACAACAACAATCTCATCAAATATACATCATCATGCATGAAATTACAAAGAATAAAGAAGGCCTAGAACCCCTACCTCTTGAAGAAATTCAAATAAAAACGTAGAGACGATTCTTTCCCGGTGAAACCCTCGTTCTATCTTTCTCTCTCTAGACCCATGGACGGTGTAGTGATGAATATGAATCCTATTGATGAATTGCAATCGGTAGAAGGGTGTATCTTTGTGTGAGGATTACAAATATATGATCGGTTTCGTGAACGGGTAAGGTTTGATGTGAGTTTCGTGGTTTGGAGTGGTTATGGCTTTGAGTTCTTGAGAGAGAGGAAGAACAGTGGAGGCACAAGGATTAGAGAGAGTGTTTTGAGTGTTTCAGAAGTGAGGATTAGGGTTTCTCACGTGGTGGCTCGGTTATACATGGTTTAGAGTCACCATGGGGCCCATACGTAACTTAAAACGCACTAAAAACCCTTACTGCACAGTCTGTAATCGATAACCACGAATCTGTAATCGATTATAGCTTGTCAAAATGCACAGATTCGAAAGTCTGTGCAGTGTAATCGATTACCAACCTTCTGTATTCGATTACTGGGCTGTAAAATAGACCCAAAACACTTCTAAAACGTCCCGACTCGTGCTATAACCTCTACATATATATCACCCCTAACCTCAACCATCATAAAAAACATACACATAAACACATAATTCACATAACATACAATGCATACACATATCCATACACTTAAGCCACATAACATGTAATAAACACACATAGATCGTATAACACTTATTCATACACTTAGATCACAAAACACATAATGGTTTACTAGAAGAAACTTATCCACCCAAACTTAATTAAATTCTAACCAAGGTCAATTACCCTTAATTTCCCTCGATTAGGACTTAATGAAAATCGGGGTATTACAAGAAATCACCTTCTGAGTAAAGGTGTCTTCTGAGTAAGATTTTCAGAAGGGTTCATTCTGAGAAAAATATACCTTCTCAGAATTGATTTCGCTTTCTTCTCACATATTTCTCTCAGATGCTAGCTAAGGCTTAGTCTCAGAACTTAGGTCAAAACTAAGGGGAGTTTTTAAGAAAATATTTTAATGAACATTATGCATGCAAATTACTTAGAAACACCTTAGGTTCAAAAGCCTTTCAGAACATTGAATCGATCTTCAACCAAATACTTTGTAAATATATCTGAGATTTGATCCTCAGTATTTACAAATTTAAGCTCAATATCACCTTTTTGCACATGATAATGAATGAAGTGATGTTTGATATCTATGTGCTTTGATAGAGAATGCTGAATGGGATTCTTAGCTATGTTTATAGCACTCGTATTATCACAAAGAATTGGAATCTTATCATACCTCAAGTGATAATCACGAAGCTGATTTCTGATCCATAGCATCTGAGTGCAACAATTTGCTTCTGCAATGTATTCTGCTTCAGCTGTTGAGAGGGCAATCGTATTTTGCTTCTTGCATAACCAAGTGATCAAGCACTTTCCAAAGAAGCAACAACAACCACTGGTGCTCTTCCAATCAATCATATCTCCAGCATAGTCAGCATCACAATATCCTACAACATCAGAAGAACAACCTTTCTCGTACCAGAGACCAAGATTAGTAGTTCCACAAAGATATCGCAGTATTCTCTTAACAGTCGTAATATGAGATTGCTTAGGCTTGGATTGAAAGAGAGCACAGATACCAACACTCAGTTTAATATCTGGTCTAGAAGTAGTAAGGTACAGAAGGGAACCTATCATACCTCTGTAGTTGCTTTCTGAGACCTTTTCACCATCTTCATCTAAATCAATGACTTGAGAAGGGTGCATTGGTGTACTCATGGGTCGAGATTGATCCATGAGAAACTTGTTAGCTCCAAGAACCCTTTACCTCATCATTGAAGGTTTTGAATGATAAAATTCTAAATTAAAATAAAAGTTTTAATTTGGTTGGACTAATGGTTTGTTAAGTGTGTTTTAGGACCTAATTGATTGAAATTATGAAAAGACACATCTTGACTACAAAATGTCCAAAAGTGGCGCATGCATATTGCTTGGGAGACAAGCAATTCTAATTTTTGAAGACCAAGTCAAAACTTTTCTAATTAAGGAAAGTTTGGTTAGAAGACTCTATGATTTCCCAAAAATCTATTTATGGAAAGTGCATGGATTTAAATAGAAAATCTCTATTTAATCATTCATGTATCTTAATATATATAATATATATATTTTTGAAATATAAGAATTAAAATAGGGAATCAATATCAAATCTCTATTTTACATTCTCTCTCCTCAAAATTCAAAAATTATTATATATAAATATATATATATATATATATTTCGAAAATCACATTAAAATAGGGAATCAAAATCAAATCTCTATTTTACACTATATTGTTTAAAGGTTTCGAAATTATATATATGTGGGGGAAATCTAGAAAGATCTTGTATGGAGAATTAAATGCAAATGATTTAAAAATAATTATCTAGAATTTATTCTAGAATATATCTTGCATTTAAGTAACCGAATATTTTTACGGACACTTTAAAAAGATTCTGTGAGCCTCCTAAAGATTCTATATGAATCTACAAGATTCTCAGAAGATTCCACGGGACCAGAAGATTCTGTTGAAGATTCTACACGAAGTTAGAAGACCTCAGAAGATTCTGTCAAGAATTTCAAGTCTAGAAGATTCCCGAAGATTCTGCGAAGATTCCAGAAGATTCCCGAAGATTCTATCAAGATCCCGAAGAATCTCAAAATTCCAGAAGAATCTCAAGTCTCAAGATTCAAGAATTTTCGAGATTCAAGAATCAACCTTTAGAAGATTCCCTGGAAGACAATGTTTGGTGTTTTAGGATTTTCAAAAAAATAAGAAATTGTGAAATCCTAATTCGTACCAACATGGAGGCACACTTGTGGAACAAGAAAAGCTAAAACCCTAGTCTTTCTCTCTCCTAAAAGTGGCACAAAATAGGTTGCATATTTTGCAAGATTTTGTGAAATTATGATGAAGCAATGCACACCACAAGATCAAGGCACAATTCAAATTCAAGGTCCAAGAGGAAGTTTCCTTATTTAAAATGCTTGGTTATAAAGTTTCCATATTTAAGATCAAATAATAACCTTTGGATTAAAGGGAATTATTTGAATCAAGAGCCAAGATGAAACTTCCTTTTATTTGATCTACTTTTCTATTTTTGGAAGATCAATTTCAAATCAAATCAAGGAGCTCTCACCATTGGATCAAGAGATTTCAAATTCAAATCAAGGGTGGAGATCAAGCTACCTAATTTCGAAAATTGAGGTATATTTTCTCTATAAATACAAGACCTCAATGCCCAAGAATTCAAGAGACTACCCAAGCTTACAAGTGTCAAAACGTTGTCGAATTGAATCCTTATTTCTCTTCATCTTCAACCTCTAGACCTCAAGTTCTTATTTTCTTTTGGATAAACGTTGTAATTCTTAAAAGAGTGAGCTTTATTTGTTTATCCAAGCTTTGCTAGTTTTTATTTGAGAGAAAAATCCATCAAGGTTCAAACTTAGTTGCATCTAAGTTCTTGATTGGTAAAAATCATTCCTTTTGTACAACGTCCTTATTTTTGTAAGGCAAGAAGTCCTTAGTGAGACTAAGGCAAGGGTAGAAAGTCCTTCAGTGTTGAAGGCAAGGTTGAAGTCCTTTGTAGTTGTCAAAGGCAGTGAGTCACCTAGTTGTTGGTGCAAGGGAAGTCCTTTGTTGTTTGCAAGGGCAGTGAGTCACCTAGTTGTTGGTGCAAGGGAAGTCCTTTGTGGTTTTCAAAGGCAGTGCGTTACCTTGGTGAAGGTGCAGGTTGAAGTCCTTTGTGGTGTTGCAGAGGCAGGAAATTCCACCTAGTGTTGGTGGTGATAGTGAACTCTCAGGTGTATCCTGGGGACTGGAGTAGGCACGTTGCCGAACCAGTATAAAATTTATGTGTGTGCTTTCTCTCCTCCCTACTCTTTTATTATTATTGTTTTTACAATTTATTATTGCATACACAATATATAGCATTCGCATACATCATCATCATTAGACTAAGTGTTGAAGGTTAAAGTTTTAACCTTTATCATTTAGAAGACCTTGAAAGTAAATATACTTTCAAAATCTACAAAAAGCCTTGTCTATAGGCTAAGTTTCTGGTTATATACTAACAATTGTTTCCGCTGTGCAAGACAAGTCCAAGACTTGATCTTTAATTTTTTGTATTTTTCAGAAACAGGATTTACTAGTGTAACGTGATTCAACCCCCCTTCTCACGTTTCACTACCTCCAAAACTTTCTCAAAAGCTCCTTGGTATAGTTTTGTTGATGAATAAAGGTTCCTTTCTCTTCTTGCTTGATTTGCAATCCTAAGAAGAACTTGAGTTCTCCCATCATGCTCATCTCAAATTTTCCTTGCATGAGCTTGGAGAATTCTTTGCAAAGAAGCTCGTTTGTTGCTCCAAATATGATGTCATCAACATATATTTGGGCAATTAGAAAACAAGAAGCTTCAGATAGGGTGAAGAAGGTTGTATCAACCTTTCCCCGTGAGTACCCATTCTTCAGCAAGAAGGAACTCAGCCAATCATACCAAGCTCCTGAAGCTTGTTTCAGACCATAGAGTGCCTTAGTTAGCTTGAAGACATGATCTGGGTAAGAATCACTTACAAACCCAGGGGGTTGCTTAACATATACTTCCTCTGAAAGGTAACCATTCAAGAAGGCGGACTTTATGTCCATCTGATAGAGACTGAACCCTTTATGTGCAGCAAAAGCTAGCAACATTCTGATAGCTTCCAATCTTGCGATTGGAGCAAAGATTTCATCATAATTTATCCCTTCTTGTTGGTTACAACCTTGAGCCACCAATCGAGCCTTGTTTCTTATAACATGACCCTTCTCATCAAGTTTGTTTTGAAATACCCACTTAGTTCCTATGACAGATTTGCCTTTAGGCTTCTGAGTGAGTTTCCAAACTTGGTTTTTCTCGAATTGGTCTAGCTCCTCTTGCATGGCATTTACCCAGCTAGGATCATCCAAAGCCTCTTCTATGGATTCTAGATCAAGCTTAGAAACCATAGCAAGGTTTGTGACATTCCTTCTAGTTCTCACACCTTGCTGAGGATCACCTATGACCTTATTCTGAGAGAGATTTCTCAAGTCCCTTGTTCCTTTATAACCTTTGGAGGCAAGGTTCTGAGAAGGTGGTTCAGAAGGTTCACCTTCCAAGTCATCGGAAGCATTACCTTCTGAGAAACTTAACCTTCTTGAGTGAGAAGGTGTTTGATCATTAGGTTCTGGAGCTTCAATGATTATTTCAATTGTTTCTCCAGAAGGGGGTGAATTCTACATTGATTGAAGATCATCCTCATCATCGAGAATTACTGTTTTAGGTTCCTTAGAAGAGATTCTGAGTTTCTCAAACTCTCCTTCTAAGTCATCTACCTACTGAGAAATATCCTTACTAAGTTCTTTGAACATGATATGGATAGTTTCTTGAACACATTTGCTCATCTTTTTATATACTCTATAGGATTTAGAGACAGAGGAATATCCTAGGAAAACTCCATCATCGGACTTAGGATCAAACTTAGAAAGTTCATCCCTTGTGTTGAGAATGAAGCAAGAAGAGAAAAAAAATATGAAAATATGATATGTTGGGTATCTTGTTCTTCCATAACTCATAAGGTGTTTTCTTAAGAATCGGTCTGAGAAAAACACGATTTTGAATATAGCATGAGGTGTTAACAACCTCAGCCCAAAAACCTTTTGAAAGACCACTTTCTAAGAGCATTGTTCTTGCCATCTCTTGAAGGCTTTGATTCTTTCTCTCAGCTACTCCATTTTGTTGAGGTGTTCTGGGAGAAGAGAATTCGTGAGCAATGCCTAAGTTTCCACAAGACTTTTCGAAAGCATGATTCTCAAATTCTCCACCATGATCAGATCGGATGGTTAGAATCTGAGTGTCTTTTTCATTTGAAACTCTTTTCACAAAGGTTTTGAATTTCTCAAACGTTTCATCCTTAGAAGCTAGGAAGAATACCCATGTGAATCTGGAGTAATCATCCACTATGACAAGACCATAGCATTTTCTAGAAAGAGAAGTCGTTCTAATAGGACCAAAAAGATTCATGTGAAGTAGCTCAAGTGGTTTATGAGTATAAACTACTTTCTTGCTTGGAAAAGAAGCCTTGGTCTGTTTTCCCTTTTCATAGAAGTCACAAGTGACATTCTTCTCATATTTGTGCTTGGGAAGGACCTTTACAAGGTCCTTCTGAGACAATTCAGAAAGGAACTTCATATGTGCATGACCAAGTTTCTTATGCCAAAGCCACTTGTCGTCTTGGACAGAGACAAGACACTTCACATTTTGATCTTTTAGATCCTCTAGATGGATAACATAGATGTTACCAACTCGATTTCCTTCTAGAATGATCTTGCCATTTGTGATATCAATCACATGGCAGTATTTGGCAAGAAACTCAACCTTTAAGCCTTTGTCACAGAATTGACTTATGCTTAAGAGGTTATGAGTTAGGCCATCAATTAACAGTACATCAGAGATTTGGTGAGAATCATCCTTACCTACATCTCCGATTGCGATGACTTTACCCTTAGCATCAATTAACAGTACATCAGAGATTTGGTGAGAATCATCCTCCCTTTTAGGCTTGAGCCTTCTAAACCAGTGCTTGCTTCCGGTCATGTGCCTCGAGCAGCCACTGTCTAGGTACCATTGCTTATCCTGCTGATGGAGCAGTGCTTGTTGATGCTCTTGTAAACACAAAGTTTACAGCTTTAGGTACCCATGCTTTGTTGGGTCATTTCTTGTTATCTTTCTTAGCCTTCTGTGTGTTGTGTTTCTTAGAAGGGGACTTAGGTTTCTGTTTTTCAAAAACCTTTTCTTTTCCTTTTTCAGAAACTTTAGCCTTTTAAGAAGCTTTTAAGTTCTAAGAAGGATTGTCCTTCTTAGAAGGCTTGCCCTTCTGAGAAGGGCTTCTTTTCTTTCCCTTCTGAGCAAGAGAAGTATTCTCCTTTCTCATTTTGGGACAATTTTCAGAACCATGTCCCTTATGAAAACACATTATGCAAATGCATGGTATCTTGTTTAGAGATGGATCAATGTCATGAGGATCGAATATCTCTTCATAACCAAGGCAGGTCTTGTCCTTGTATGGTCGTTGACCTCCAAGAAACAAGCTCGGCATTTTTCCTCCATTGACCATCTTAACCAAGTCTGAGGTAAGAAGTTCATTTGTCTTTTGTAAAACTATTAAGGCTAGTTCAGCTTTCTCTAGAGTTATAGAAGACATGTCTTCTAGAGCTTGATAGAGTTTTTGTCCATCGAGATATCTTTCTTTGAAATCATCTCTTTCAAGTTATAGCTTCTTACATTCTTGAATTAACTTAACGTTTTCAGCTTCGAGGTTTTTAAAAGACTTTTCCGGAGCACGAAAATGTTGAGCTAGTTCATTTGAGTCACTCAGAAGCTCATCATAGAGTTTTGAGAGTTCCTCAAATGAGTGGAGTTTGAGAGAGTTTGGTACCTCTTCTGATTCGGATTCTATTTCCAGAATGAAGTCCTCATTAGCCATGAAGCATACATTAGCTTCATCTTCTTCTTGTGAGTCAGAGGCTTCTTCTTCCGAATCACTCCAGCTAGGGTTATGAACTTATAATCTGATGATCGAGTTGATTCCATGATTATAAGTTCATTCCATACCGGCCAAACCGGAATAGGGTTATATACATTCTCATTATGAGAAAGGGGTCATTCGAGCGTATCTAAATAGATACTATGTTTCCATATAGATCCCTGCGTCGTTCCATTTAGTGATGCAAGCTTAAGTTTTGAATTAGCTTAGCCTTAGGTGTAAGGCTTGCTTATGTTATAATCACTTTTTGCTTGTAGATTAAGTTAATTGATGCAGCCTTTGAGCTTTGGCTCTAGGTGGCTAAGTTATGTTATTTTAATCAAGTTAGGTGCAAGTGTGTGTGCTCTATGTTATGCGAAATGCTATGTAAAAGATAAAGGTAGAGAGAGTGCACACAGTAAGTTTTTATACTGGTTCGGCGATGTGCCTACTCCAGTCCTCAAGCTTCACTTGAGAGTTTACTAATCACCACCTCCAAACACTTGAAGGATTTCTGCCTCAGCACACCACTGGGGACTTCCTGCACTTCACACCTGAAGTGACTAACTGCACCTCAGCCTAGAGATGACTTCTTGCCTTCAACGCTGAAGGTCTTTCTACCTGCCTTGAACCTTCAAGGACTTCTGCCTTCAAAACTAGAAGGACTTGTACAAACTGTAAATTGAAGAGATTCTTGTGATTCTAAGAATCAAATAAGACTTAGATGCAACTAGTTTTGCTCTTATTTGATCTTCAAAGCTTAACTTGCAAATGCAAGGATATTCAAATTGTTCTTAGCTAAAACCTTACAAATTACCCTTTTTGATCTAAATATGTATGAATTCGAGTACAAAGAGTTGTTAGATTTTTGACAGAGTTTCGACTTTTTCTTCTTGATTCTCTTTATGTTCTTGTCAAATGATGGGGTATTTATAGGCATCAAAGTCCACTTCCAAATAAGGAAACTTTGAACTTGTCTTTAATGTTTGAGCTCATGCTTCCATGCGCCTATGCTTACTTGAGCTTAATCTTGCTTGAGCTCCTTGATGTGCTTAGCTTGTTCTACTATCACCAAGCCTAGGTGATTAGCTTTGGTAGCTAGGTAGCTTTGCTAACAATCTCCCCTTTTTGATGATAACAATCTTAAGTAGAATAAGGTTTTGTTTGATCTTATTATGAAAAATTATTCTTAAGTCTTGGGGACTTAGGAATTATTTCTCATAGTAGCATAATCATAATATTGAGAGATAAGCAAATAGTAGAATTTAACTTTTGTAATTTAACTTATGCAATAGCAAAATACAAAGAAATGCTTAAGGTTATGCATAAAGAGAAATAATTAAGATAAAATAAGCTACTTGCTCCCCTAGGTGTATGCACCTATACTACTAAGATCATACTAGAAGCTACTTGCTCCCCTTTGTTTTCATCAAAAATCAACCCAAATAGGGGTGGTCTTCACATGTAGCGCCTATTGTCTTGAAGTGCTAGGAAGAGTAGGTCCGAATTTCACTAAGAGTGTTGGTGTTAGGTCTTGCATTAGATGAACTTGATTTGTGCCGGTAGTAACCCAGATCTTGAACTTCCAAGTTGTGAAATGAAGCAACCAAGTCTTGATGAGGTTGTGGAGGTGGTGGTGATGGCCAATTTCCTTTGAGGTGGTGGTTCTTCATGAGTAGCATGCTCCCCCTCAACTTCATTCTCCTCCATGTTGTTAGTATCTTCAAGGTTCTCACCTTGATCAATCTCCCCTTAGACATGTGCAACCTTCTTTATCGATAAAAAGTTTCAACCTTTGTGAACTTTTACCATTGGTTCACAAAAAAATTTCAACCTTTGTGAATCTTTACCATGAATTCACCAAAAAGTTTCAACCTTTGTCTTCATGCACTTCCTTCAAGATCACTCCTTTGTCTTTGCCTCTAGTTATGCCTTTTGAACCCGTAGTTATGACACAAGGATTTGGTTTGAAGCTTACAAGAAAAAGGCTAGGGCAAGAAAAGGCCATGGTTTGATGGTGGTTGAAGGGTTAAAGGTCGAGTTTGAGAGGTTAAGATGAAGGTTATGTGTATAGGTGATGAGTGGTGAAGTTTGAGAGGGTTAGGAGGTGAGTTGTGAGAGTTTAGTGATGTTTTATGGTAGGGGTGAGGGTATGCACGAGATTGATGTGATGAGGAAGGTTTAGATGAGTGTATGAGGCTTAGGTAAGGAGGTTGAGGGTAGAGGTTGTGAGGGGTGTGAGGGTTAGAAAGAGGGAGGCCGTAAGAGGTGAGGTGAGGTGTAAAGGTTAGAGTTTGTGAGGGTGAGAGCTATAGGAAGGTAGAGGTGAAGACTTTATGTGTAAATGTGAAGGCTTTAGGTGTAAAGGTTAGAGCTTTATGAAGGTGAAGGCTAAAGAGAGGTAAAGTGATGACTTGTGTGTAAGGTGAGCTTTAGGTGTAAAGGTGAGGCTTTAGTAAGGTTGGAGTTTTATGAAGGTGAAGGTGAGAAAACGGTAAAGGTGAAAGCTTTATGTATAAAGGCTAGAGCTTTGAGTGTAAAAGTGTGAGCTTTATGAAGGTTGGAGGTGATAGAGATGAGGTGAGGTGATGAGAGGTTAAGTGAAAAATAATAGTGGAGGCTAGGTGAAAAGAAAAAAGAGTGGAGGCTAGGTGGTGAGGAGGCTACGCGAAAATTAGAAGCATAGGCTAGGTGAAAAATATGAGAGAAGGCTAGGTAGAGAATATGAATGGAGGCTAGGTGAAAATATGAGAAGAGGCTAGGTGGAAAATATGAGAAGAGGCTAGGTGGAAATATGAGTGGAGGCTAGGTGAGAATATGAGAAGAGGCTAGGTGAAAAGAATATGAGAAGAGGCTAGGTGGAAAATATGAGTGGAGGCTAAGTGAAAAAATATGAGAAGAGCTAGGTGGAAAATATGAGAAGAGGCTAGGTGGAAAATATGAGAAGAAGCTAGGTGGAAATATGAGTGGAGGCTAGGTGAAAGGTATGAGCATAGGCTATGTGAAAATATGAGTGGAGGCTAGAAAAATGAGTGGAGGCTAGCTAGAGAGAGAGAGGGGGTGAAATTGATGTGAGGGTGAGAAGAAAAAAAAAGAATTTAAGAGATTTGAGAAAATAAGGATTGGTGTGTGATTGGTTGAACATTTAATGAAGGATAAATGCAATTAGAGTGTCACAACGAATGGGAAGGCTCCATGAGAGTGTCACAACCAATGGAAGACTCCATGAGGATAACTTAGCATTAATGAGATTTGCCAAGATGCTCTCATATCATATATTATTGCAAGACAATTAATAATTAAATGAATATTAATTTTTAATCTTGCAAATTAAATAACAAAATAAAAATTATTTTTGTTAAATAATATATATGGGGTGCAAATTATTGAGTGAGGTCCACTAGAATTTTAAATTGATCAACTAATAAGCAATGGTTGACTCTCAAAACTTCGTTGACTTTTTAATTGCAAAGAGGTCCTTCCTCCTTACTTTCTAGAAAGCCATGCGCTACTTTTCTCCTCTTATGAGCTTAACCTTAAAATTTTTCATTTCCTTGCTTCTCCTAGCTCATGTACTCAACCTAGTAATCTAGTGCACCTAATACTACCATTTGGGAGGTATAGCTAACTTCATGAAAATTTTAGATTTTCATAACCTTAAAATTTTTCAAAGAGGTTTTAAGCTAAGCATATCCTTCAACATATTGAAGTGATCTTCAGTTAAAGGCTTTGTAAATATGTTAGACACTTGATCTTCCGTATTTACAAATTTTAACTCAATATCACCTTTTTGCACATGGTCTCTTATGAAATGGTGTTTTATATCTATGTGCTTAGACCTGGAATGTTGAATGGGGTTCGTAGCTAGAGCTATTGCACTAGTATTATCACAAACGATTGGAATTTTTTCATACCTTAGGTGGTAAGCCAAGAGTTGGTTGCTTACCACAACTCTAGAAGTAACAACTAGCTCTTTGATGTAATTTCGCGGATTTGTATTCTCTATGCGGCATACCTCATTGTTTCAGTCATATCTTGAGTTGTAGATATCGGAATTAGGTGATCTTTGGCTTGTTGGAAAGCTAAGATCGAGAGCTACAACTTCTCTTATCTCACGAGCTTAGTTGAGGTCATTTGGACGTCCATATACTGGCTCAATTCTGTGAACATTTCTTTTAGATTTGATGAATTTGGGTTCTTGAGCTTACAATGGTTTGATGAGTCCTTCTATGTGGCTAGCATCTCATTGCACACATATGACCTTTGTGTGGCTTGCCTAGATCAGCCACTAGCGATCTACCACTCTCATTGAGGTGTGGTGTTGAGCTCAATGATGTACTACAGTCACAGAAAAATGTGTTTTTGGTACCCATGCCTTCTTGGGTCCTTTGTGTTAGCCTTTCTAGCCTTGGCTTAGGCTGCTGAGGGTTCCAAGTTCTCTTGGAGTACCTTTCCTAGTGCCACTCTTGGCTTTGGATGTGTTCCTCTTTGAGCATTGGACATCTATCTCTCTGCTATGCCCATGTTTAAAACAAAAAAGACAGGTAGGTATAGGCTCTCTATCTGTTGGTGGTATCAAAGTGTCTTCATGAACACTGTGTGTACCCAAGCCTGTGTGATCTAAGTATGGCTTTGCCCACTAGCATCATGTCCAGCATCTTGTTCCATTCACCATTTTTCTAAGTCTTTGATGAGAAGTACGTTTGTCTTCTGTGCTTGATACATGGCAGTCTCAGCCTTCTCCACAAACACAGAAGCATCTGTTTCAAGTTGTTTGCATAACTCACCAAGACCGATATTATCTTTTATCATCTCTTGGAGTTCTTGTTCAAGCTTCTCATTTTAGACTTTAACAGCTCATTTTCTGACTCACAGTTTTTTAAAGCCTTTTTAGTGGTCAAAAATGAGTTATGAGCTGCTTGAATCCATCAACAACTCATCGTAAAGATTAGAGAGCTCATGGTAAGAAGGAGAGGGAATATCGAAATTACCTCAGTATCTTCATCACTAGAGTCAGAGTCAGAGTTAGTGTGAGCATCTTCCATGAAGCAGAGGTTAGCTTCCTCCTCTTTTCATCCTCTGAGTCTGAGTCTTCAGCCTCTGACTCACCCACGTTGCAGCCAAGGCCTTTTTCTTTTGAAGAACTTCTTCTTGGTCTGCTTGTCTTGGACAATCATTCTTGAAGTGCCCCTTTTCACCACACTGAAAGCAAGTGGTGTTTCTAGCTTGGTCTTTCCTCTTCTCCTTTCTGGCTAGAGCCTCTTTTCCTTTTTGGAGCGATTCTTCCATGCTCTTGTCATCTTCCTGACAAGCATGGACATCTCTTCTTCATCCAAGTCTCTTCTGACTCTTCTTCTGTTTCAGATTCTTCAATTACCTTAAGAGCCTTGTTTTTGTTGTGTTTCCTGACAGAGGTGCTCTGAGAGCCAAAGTCTTTTGTGTCTAGAGGAGCTTGACTCTTCTTCTGCAGCTAACTCTATCTCATGAGTCTTTAGAGACCCAAGGAGTTCATCTAGACCGAGTTTCTTAAGATCCTTGACCTCTTGAATAGCTGTCACTTTGGGCTCCATTTTGGAGTCAGGCTTCTTAGGATTTCATAGCCATTTCTGAGGTTGGATAGTTTCCCAAGCACTTAAGTGATTTATTATATGAGGAATCTGACTGCTAGTCATCTATGCTTTCACCTTGTCCATTTGAAGGACTCATACTTATGTACAAGCATAGATATCTTTGTCTCCTTAACCTGACTGGTGCCTTCATGCAATACTTCAAGCATGTCCCATATCTCCTTTGCTGAATCACAAGACACTATCTGTTGTATCTTCTTGGTTAAAGCACATAGGAGTATGTACTTAGCTTTCTTGTTCATCTGGACCTGCTCTTTCTGTGCAGCTGTCCATGTGAGTTTAGGCCCTGATGGAACTAGATTGTCTCCATTTCTACAATGTCCCACAAATCCAGCTATTGAATTGGATGAATAGTGTCATCCTATCCCTCCAATATCCATAGTCACCACCAGGAACATTGGTGGTCTGCTGTTGAGGCGCCATCAGCATGTATGCGTTGTTAGTTTCCATAGGTCCCTTGATCTTTCTTGACACTTGTTAGAGTGCTCACCCCAGGCCGAGCTCTGATGCCAATTGAAGGTGCTGTGATGTGGAAGGGGGTTGAATCACGTTGCTTAAAAACTTTGCTTCCTGAAACTTGCAATTCTGATCAAGCTATAAGCTTATCTAGTTATAGAGTGCAGCGATTAGAGAATGATGCAAGCTTAAGTTTCGAATTAGCTTAGCTTAGGTGTAAGGCTTGCTTAGTTAAATCACTTTTTTCTTGTAGATTAAGTTAATTGATGCAGCCTTTGACTTGTAGGTGGCTAAGTTATGTTATTTTAATCAAGTTAGGTGCAAGTGGTGTGCTCTATGTTATGCGAAAATGCTATGTAAAATATAAAGGTAGAGAGAGTGCACACAGTAAGTTTTATACTGGTTCGCAATGTGCTACTCCAGTCCTCAGCTTCACTTGAGAGTTACTAATCACCACTCCAAACACTTGAGGATTTCTGCTCAGCACACCACTGGGACTTCCTGCACTTCACACCTGAAGTGACTAACTGCACCTCAGCCTAGAGAGACTTCCTGCCTTCAACGCTGAAGGTCTTTCTACCCTGCCTTGACCTTCAAGGACTTCTGCTTCAAACTAGAAGGACTTGTACAAACTGTAATGAAGAGATTCTTGTGATTCTAAGAATCAATAAGAACTTAGATGCAACTAAGTTTTGCTCTATTTGATCTCAAAGCTTAACTTGAAAATGCAGGATATTCAAATGTTCTTAGCTGAAACCTACAAATTACCTTTTGATCTAAATATGTATGAATTCGAGTACAAAGAGTTGTTAGGATTTTGACAGAGTTCGACTTTTCTTCTTGATCTCTTTATGTTCTTGTCAATGATGGGGTATTTATAGGCATCAAAGTCACTTCCAAATAAGGAAACTTGAACTTGTCTTTAATGTTTGAGCTCATGCTTCCATGCGCCTATGCTTACTTGAGCTGCTTGAGCTAATCTTGCTGAGCTCCCTTGATGTGCTTAGCTGTCTACTATCACCAAGCCTAGGTGATTAGCTTTGTAGCTAGGTAGCTTTGCTTACTGGCTTGAGCTTACTTGAGCTTGCTTGAGCTTCCTAGATGTGTTGAGCTTGGATTTGCTCCACCTAGAGGTAGCTTGTGTTGCAAGAAGCTTCCTTGGTATCTTGAGCTTATACTATGCTCCACCTATAGCTGTTGTGGTGCAAGAAGCTTCTTATCTTGACTTATGCAGCTCCCTATACTTGCTGTGGTGCAGAGTTCCCTTGGTGCTTGTGGAGCTTTGCTATGCTCCACCTATAGCTTGCTTGTGGGCAAGAACTTCCTTGATGCTTTGAGCTTATGCTATGAGCGTCTAGCTTTAGCTTATGCTATGAGCTCTAGCTTAGCTTGTGCTATGCGCCTCTAGCTTGCTTGAGGCTATGCTATGCGCCTCTTGGGTGCTCTTTTGCTTCAAGTGTTTTCTTAATATTTTTAATACCTCATAGGTTAACCTCCTGAAACACTTGATGAAACCATTAGTATTCACAAGCAAAATTCTTATCCAACACTTAAAGATTTTTATCATTCAAAACATCTTATAACACTGTAGGGTTCTTGGAGCTAACATGATTGATGCTGCCTCAGGTGGTGCCTTGGTGGATAAAACACCCACTGTAGCAAGAAACTTGATAGAGAACATGGCTGCCAATGGTCAACAGTTTGGTACAAGAGCAACCAGTTGCAGAAGTGTTAATGAGGTCCAATATTCAGAGGCAAACCAGAGGATGAAGCATAGGATGGATGAGCTCACAAGCCTCGTGAGACAATTGGCCCTTGCAAATACACAGAAGCAACATCAGGTAGCATTGTTATGTGTGGCATTTGTTCTATGGTGGATCATTCTACAGATCAATGCCCACATTGCAAGAAAACAGTGAGATGGTGGCTAGAGTTTTTCCTGGGAGACCTTTCCAGCAGCAGCCAACACCAACAGAACCACAACCCATACTCTCAGACATACAATCCTGGATGGAGGGATCACCCAAATCTGAGATACGGCAGTGGTCATCCACCTCCATACCAGCAGCAGAGTTTTAATAGAGGAGGCAATAGTGGGTTTGTGCAGCAGCAGAAATTGGATTTCAGGCCACATACCAGCAACCAAATACCATCTGTACCTTCTTCCTCACCTGAGCCATCTTTGGCAGATTTGGTTAAGCAATGGCAGCTAACAACCTTCAGTTCAGCAAAGAACAGATTCGACTATCCAAAGTATGCAGCAAAGAATGGATGCAACCATCCAAAGTTTGCAAACTCAGATTGGACAGTTAGCCACCACTATTGGTGAGTTGAAGAATCAGGGATCGGGTAAACTGCCTTCTCAAGGAGTAAGCCGAGTAATGTTAGCGCCATTACACTCAGAGGTGGAAAGGTACTTGCTGCACCAGAGTTTAGAGCAAGCTGCTGCAGATTCAGATTTTGTGCAGAATATATTGCAGATCAGAAAATTCTGCAGCAGCAGAAAATAAAAAGAAAAAGGTTGCTGATGATCTTCTTCCATTCCTTCTCCCATCCCTCTCCCATTCCCAAACAGAGTCACTCAATCAAGGAAGATAGCAGATTCTGAATTGCAGAAGGAAATATTGGAGACATTTAGGAAGGTTGAGGTGAATATACCTCTCCTAGATGTCATCAGCAGATTCCTAAATATGCAAAGTTTCTTAAGGATTTGTGCACACAGAAAAGGAAGTTGAAGGGTAATGAAAGGGTGAACATGGGCAGAAATGTGTCATCTATCATTCAGCCCAGTTTACCAATTAAATGCAAAGACCCTGGTACTTTCACCGTCTCATGCATCATTGGTGACAAGATTTTGATCGTTCCATGCTAGACCTTGGGGCAGCGATCAATGTTATGCCCAGGTCCATCTATGAGTCATTGCACATTGGAGAGCTTAAGCATCAGGGATTGTGATCCAGTTAGCAGATAGGAGCATTCGACATCCTGATGGCATGCTGGAGGACGTTTTGGTTGGGGTAAAAGTCTTATTTTCCCTGCTGATTTTTATGTTTTAGATGTCCAGCATGATGAGCACACACCACCACCATTGATATTGGGTAGGCCATTTTTGAAAACTGCCAGGACAAAAATTGATGTGCATACTGGTACAATATCAATGGAGTGTGGTGATATTATTGTGCATTTTATTCTGCATGATGCCATGAGATATCCTGCTGAGGAGCATTCTGTCTATCATATTGATATCATTGATACTTTAGTTGATAGGATGCATCCTGATTTCTCTGATTCTGTGTTGCATGATGATTCTGTTGAGTCTGTTGATATTCATTCTGATGATGATGACTCTGATTCTGATCTTCATACTGTGATTGATTCTGAGCATTCTGAGAGTGTTGATTCTGTGTAGATTCTGAGATGCATCTTGATTCTGTGCATTCTGACACACTCTGACACACACTCTGATACAATTCTGTTATGCATTCTTCTGTCATTCTGTCATTTGTCCATGCATTCTGATACAGCTGTTATTTCACCTCATGCTGATGGTTCACATTCTGAATCAGTAGTAGCTACTGACGCTTCCCCTGCAGATTCTTTCTTGTGTCTGTTGTTGCAGGTGCTGATACCACTGCACCCACTTTGGAATTGAAGCCGCTGCCCGATCATTTGAAGTATGCATTCTTGGAGCCTAATGAGCAGCGCCGATCATCATTGCTAGGGATTTACTCCCTGACCAAGAGGAGAGATTATTGAGCATAGTGAAGCAGAACATGAGGGCTATTGGCTGGACACTTGCAGACATTCCTGGGATTAGCCCCTCCACTTGTATGCACCGTATTCAGTTGGAGGAGGGGGCTAAACCAGTGAGGCAGCCCCAAAGGCGGCTCAACCCCTTGAACTAGATGTGGTAAAAAAGGAGGTGAGCAATTATTGGCTGCTGGCATCATCTATCTGATCTCGGATAGTAAGTGGTTAGCCCGGTGCAGGTTGTTCCGAAGAAGAGTGGGATCACAGTGCAGAAAAATGAGAAAAATGAGTTGATCCCCACTCGACTGCAGAATAGTTGGAGAGTCTGCATCGACTACAGGAAGCTGAACCAGGCCACTAGGAAGGATCACTTCCCGCTGCCATTCATTGATCAGATGTTGGAGAGGCTAGCTGGCCAGTCCCATTACTGCTTCCTGGATGGGTTTTCAGGTTACTTCCAGATACATATCGCTCCGGAGGATCAGGAGAAGACCACATTCACCTGCCCATTTGGCACATTTGCGTACCGTCGGATGCCCTTCGGTCTATGCAATGCCCCAGGTACATTTCAGAGATGCATGGTGAGTATATTTTCTGATTTCTTAGAGGATTGTATGGAGGTATTCATGACGACTTCACTGTTTACGGTTCTTCTTTTGATGCATGCTTGGATAGCCTTACTAGAGTGTTGCATAGATGTGTCGAGTCACACCTTGTACTGAATTTTGAAAAATGTCATTTTATGGTTAGGCAAGGTGGTTCTTGGACACATTATCTCTAGTGATGGTATTGCTGTTGATAGAGCTAAGATTGATGTTATTGCCTCTCTGCCTTACCCCGCCTCGTGCGGGAAGTCCGTTCTTTCCTTGGACATGCAGGTTTTTATAGGCGTTTCATCCAGGACTTCAGCAGCATTGCCTCCCGCTGTCCAGATTGTTGCAGAAGGATGCAGAGTTCCGTTTTGATGATGACTGCAGGAAGGCATTCGATCAGCTCAAAGGGCGGTTGACCTCCGCACCTGTTTTGATTCCACCTGATTGGAGGTCCCCCTTTGAGTTGATGTGTGATGCCTCCAACTATGCATGCTGTACTTGCTCAGAGGGTCGGAAGGCTTCCCATGTGATAGCCTATGCTTCCGCACCCTTGACTCCGCCCAAGCCAATTACACCACTACGGAGAAGGAGCTGTTGGCCGCCTTGGACAAGTTCCGCGCTTACTTATTGGGTACTAAAGTGACTGTATTCTCTGATCATGCAGCGCTTAAGTACCTACTAAGAAGCCGGATGCTAAGCCAAGGCTCATCAGATGGATGCTACTATTGCAGGAGTTTTCTGGAGATCCGGGATAGAAGTGGAGCTGAGAATCAGCAGATCACCTCAGTCGCATTTCTCAGGCACCAGAGCCTCATCCCATCCATGATTCATTTCCTGATGAGCAGCTCTTACAGGTTGATGTGGGTAAGGACCCTTGGTATGCTGATTTAGTTAACTATCTGGTTGCTTCGCAGTTGCCTGCTCACTTATCTAGGCACCAGATAGCTAAGCTAAAGAGCGATGCCAAGTTTTATCTTTGGGATGATCCTTATCTTTGGCGGATGTGTAGTGATCAGGTTATCAGGCGGTGTGTGCATGAGCATGAGGTTCCCTCTGTTCTGCGCTTTTTGTACACACTTGCGTGCGGCGGCCACTGGCCCGCAACGCACTGCCAGGAGAGTTTTGGACTCTGGCTGTATTGGCCCACTTTATTTCGCGATTCTTACACCTTTTGTAAGAGTGTGAGCGCTGCCAGAAAACGGGAAACATTTCCCGTAGGCATGAGATGCCCAGCAGCCCATACTATTCTGTGAGATTTTTGATGTATGGGGCATCGACTTTATGGGTCATTCCCCATTTCTTTTGGTTTCTCTTATATACGATTATGTCTCTCGATGGGTGGAGGCTAAGGCCACCCGAACTGATGATTCTCATGTTGTTGTGGATTTTGTCAGATCTCAGATTTTTTGCAGGTTCGGGTTGCCGCGTGCCATTATCAGTGATCAGGGGAGCCATTTCTGTAATAAGAATATGGCGGCTCTCTTGAAGAAGTATGGGGTGACGCACAAGGTTTCTACTCCCTACCATCCGCAAACAAATGGCCAAGCGGAAGTGTCAAATAGGGAGTTGAAACACATCTTGGAGAAGACGGTGCAACCCAACAGGAAAGATTGGAGCAAGAGACTTGAGGATGCTCTGTGGGCATACCGCACCGCTACAAGACACCTTTGGGGATGTCCCCCTATAGGGTTGTCTTTGGTAAGCGTGCCACCTTCCTGTGGAGATTGAGCATCGAGCATACTGGGCAGTGAAGAGTTGCAACCCTGATTTGTCCCAAGCCGGCCCGCATAGGAAGTTCCAACTTCAAGAGTTGGAAGAGATACGCTTGGAGGCATATGAGAACTCCCGCACTTACAAGGAAAAGACCAAACTCATCCATGACAAGATGTTAGTGCGGAAGGAGTTCTCCATTGGGCAAAAAGTTCTACTCTACAACTCTCGCCTCAAACTCTTCACTGGTAAGCTTCGCTCCCGTTGGCAAGGTCCTTTTATTGTGCAACATGTGTTTCCTTTGGTGCTATACAGGTTTTGGATCCCGGGACGGGAAAGATGTTCACAGTAAATGGTCACCGCTTGAAGCCATTTCATGAGGAGATCCCCCAAGAGGACATTGAGGAGACCCACCTCCTTCCAGCCACTTATACTTGATAGTGAAGTTTCTCCCCCTTCTTTCTTCTTTCTAGTTTCTATTTGCATTAGTTGAGTAGGTTGTTTGTTGTTGCATTGTAGATTTCATGCTAGTCATTAGTTAGGTTGCTTAGATAGGTTGTTACTTGTCTTCTTTTGATTTGAAGTGTTGTGCTTGAGACTTGCATCATTTTCTTAGGTGGTTAGAGTTCCGACATGATTGCATTTCACTTTGTTTTCTTCTTGATACTTGCTTGTGATTGATCTTATTGTGTATAGATGATTGTCTTTGGACACTTACCTTGTGAGTTTTGGGCCTTTCATTGGGTGGCCACATTGCATGCCATTCCATTCTTGTTGTGTGCTTCTCTTGTGGACTTTGTCATTCTGGGTTTGCCTTGACTCTTCATTGAGTTACATTTTCATATGCATTCTTGAGTGTGATGGAGGCACTTTTCTTCTTGAGTCCACGGCCATATTGCCTACCCTATACATTGCCCTTGCAAGCCCCTTTGAGCCATATATCCTATTCTTTCATCTTAGCTCATCATAAGCCAAAAAAGTGAAAAACCAATTTACACCCTACCTTTGGAAAGTGGAGTAGCATTGGTTTATCATCTTGCATGCTTGAGTCTAAGTGTGGGGTTTGCCATGGAAGGCAAACTAAGGGAAGGACCTTGGTTGTATGTACTATGTGTCATTGTTGCATTGTATATGTGGTTTTATGTGTGGATTGTTGTATGTGAAAAAAAAAGGAAATAAAGAAATAAAAGCACACAAAGCAAAAGCAAAGTAAAAAAAAAAAAAGAAATTCAAGGTCAAAGACCTAATGTTTTAAGTGTGAAATGTTAAAAAAAAAAAAAAGTGAGCAAAGCTCTTGTGCTTTTGTGTGCTTGGTTGCAAAAAGTGAAATCTATGCATTGTGTTTGGGTGGAATTCCCCCTTGTGTTTAATTGTGACTCATGCTAACCAATGCTAGTCTTATTTCCTTAGGTCTTTAGCTCACTTTCCCATACATTCCACACCCTCACCTTGGCCTCATTACAACCAAAACAAAGACCTCTTGATTCTTGGATGCATTGAATACTAGTAGTGGAGATTTAGAGGTTTGCAAACCTATGTTGAATGCTTGGTCAACAAGAGAGTTGAGAGGAAGACAAGTCCACCATAATAGTGAGTTGAGAGCACACACACCCTTTGAGGTCCATACATTTCATCTATGCATTTTAAGGGATTTTGCTTTGCTTGTGTATTGTACCCCCTTGATATTGGAATGCTTGGTTGTTGGAAACTCTTACCACTTTAAATTGCTTTCTTGGTCTTGAGCAAAACACTTTTGGATCATTCATTGAAATTCAAGTAGCACCTCTTGATTTCCCTCTTTTCTCATTAGGTGGTTACTTTTGATTCTTAGTCTTGCATGGGGACATGCAAGGGCTAAGTGTGGGGAATTTGATATAGCAATATTTGTATTGATTATTTCCCTCTGTATGCATGTAATTTGACCACTTTTGAGATGAATGAGCTACTTTTGCATCATATTAGGCATTTGGTACTTGATTGGAACTTTGTGCATTTTCTCAGCATTTTGTGCTTTGTGACACTATTCTGTAATTTGCCTATCTTGAGTTCTAGAAATTGGAATTTTGTGTTCTTTGTCTTGTTGGAAAGCTTAGACACAGGTCTACAAAGTTTGATGAAGAACTCGAAAGCTGATTCAGACTAATGGAGCTTCAAGTTGAGTCAATCTTGCTGCAGAATTCTGGACAGCAATCCTGGACAGCAAGTGTTGCAGAAGCCATAGCTGGAGCTACAGATGTTGAAATCACTCCATTTTAAGTTGCATTGGAAAGCTAAGGCACAAGGCTTCATTTCATCTTCAGAGCTCAAAAGCAATTGAAGTCTCTAAGGAGCTCAAAAGTTGACTCAAAGTTGCTGCAGCGAATGTGACAGCAATCTGGAGCAGCACTCAGTATTTTGCCTATATCTGGAGCTATACTTACTGGAATTGGATGATCTTGGTGGCTATGGAAAAGCTGACATAAGCTACAACTTTGCTTCAGGGCTCGAGGCAGAATCATCCATTAGAGGCTTCAGATATTGGTGCAATATTTCGGGCAGAAGCTTAGCCTTGCTGTGTTGCCTTAAGTGTCATAATTTTGTGCATTGTCCATTGTACCCTTGCCTTATGTGTTGTAATTGTTTAGTGTATGGGCTTTTTAGACATTTCCACCTTCTTTTATGTCTATTTAATTCCTACATCAGATTTGGAGGGAACACTTTACATTCATTTTTTACAATTCAAGTTTTAGAATTTACATTTTCTCTCTAGCTCTCTTCATTTCGTTTTTCTCTTTTCTTCCATTCTTCTTGCTGAGTTCTCCATGATCATGGAGAGCTAAACTCATAGTAGCTTGAGGATGGAGGATTGTAAAAGATATTGAGATTAGCAATGTGATTGAGGTATTTCTTGCATTTCTTTCATGATTCATTCAAGAATTTCGAATTCTCTCTCTCACCTCTTCTTGATTTATGATTCAAGAATTATGAAGATTTTCTAATTCTTGAATTATGAATCCAATTGATTAATAATTCTAGAGATTTCTGAGTTATTGATCAATAAATTTAAGTTGAGAGAACATCTAGACTAGAGATTTCTGATCTAGAAAATTGAATTGTAGAGCTTCAATCTTAATGTCTTGGATTAGGTTTTGAGATTTCAGATTTAATTCAAGTGTATTAAGATGAATGTTTGAAGATTTTCATAAGAACTTGATCTGAATTCAGATTTGAATTGGATTTGAAATTCAATTTAATTCTTGAAAGGATCATGAGAGGATAATGAATCAATGATATATTTTATAATTCGAATTCCTTGAGCTAGTGTCTTCTACCTATTTGATTAAAATCCTGTTTGAATTTTCTCATTTCTGAAATTTGATGCTAAATCCCCAAACCTAACCTTGCATAATCACTTTTCACTTCTTGAATTCCTTGGGAAAGA